>CM046435.1:32189509-32316556 GCA_025506505.1 Flaveria sonorensis | reverse complement strand
AACAAGTATTGTTCTGTATGTGATATGACAAATCACAATACATCTGATTGTTTCTTTAAGCAAAAAGGTTTGAGAATTCCTCAAAACAAGCCTATTTCACCAATTTCATCTAACAAGGTCAAAAGTAGAAGTCCAACACATGAAGCAATCACTGTGTTCTCATTCAAGATATAAAACTAAATGGATTTCTAAAAACAAAAACGTTCCCAATTTCTACATAAAAACCGGGATCAAAGAGTTGAATACTCTTCTGATAGCTCAGTTGAAATTGATGAAATCAAACCAAAAAGAACTCCACAGAAAATCTTCAAAGCCACTTCTTCTAAACCATAACCAAGAGGAAAGTATCAAGAGGTTACTGTAATGGATAGAACCGGACAACCCAAGACCATCATGGCTTGGGTACCAAATTCTAACTAGTTCTTTTATGCTTGTAGGGTCATCCATACAGGTCCAATAGCTTATGGTATGTGGACAGTGGATGCACCTGACACATGACTGGAGACAGTTCCCTCCTTCATGACGTTAAGCATATTCAAGGAACTATTATAGCATTTGGTGGAGATTCATAAGGTGGTAGAATTACCGAGGAAGGATCTGTGACAAATGGACTGCTGAGTTTTGACAAAGTGAACTACTGCTAGCAAATGAACTTGAATCTACTCAGCATGTCTTAGATCTGTGACAAGAAATATTCCACTCACTTCACAGACACTCATTGCTACATTCTAAAACCAGGATTTCAAATTCTTGAAGAATGGGTTGTCTTGAAGACTCCGAGAAAGAATAATACCTATGTCTTGAACCTTAATTCTGCTCATCCTTCAGAAGAAACATGTCTTTGTCTAAAGCATTTTTTGATGAGTCACAGCTTTGGCATAGACGTTTGGCGACACATGAATTTCAAAAACATGAATAGATTGGTCAAAGGAAACCATGTACTTGGTTTACCTAAAAAAGAATTTTATTTTGTTGACCATTGTTCTGCATGTCTCAAAGGAAAAGCAACATAAGTCCTCCCATAAGCCAAAGCTAGTGAACACAAACAATTCTCCATTGAACTTACTTCATATGGATCTCTTTGGTCCAACTCATGTTATGAGTATTGGAAAGAAGCATTATTTTTTGGTGATCATAGATGACTTTTCACGATTCACATGTGTATTCTTTCTACTTCATAAAAACGAAGCGTCCCAAATAATAAAAGATTTTATCATAAAAATTGAAAATCAAATTGATCTAAACGTAAAATCAATCAGAAGTGATAATGGGACAAAATTCAAAAATGAAGAGCTAAGTTCATTTTGCACACTAAAAGGCTTTGCTCATCAATTCAGTGCAGCTAGGACTCCTCAACAAAATGGGGTAGCTGAAAGAAGAAATAGAACACTGATTGAAGAAGCACGAACAATGCTAGCCGATGCCAAACTGCCAATTACCTTTTGGGCAGAAGCTGTCAACACATCGTGCTTTGTGCAAAATCGAACTTTGATAATCAAAGAAAGCAACGAAACCCCATATGAACTTCTTTTTCATAGAAAACCATTTATTAGATTTCTGAAGTCATTTGGTTGTCCTGTATCAATATTAAACACCCAAGACCATTTAGGAAAGTTGCTCCTAAGTTTGACGAGGGATTCTTTGTAGGTTATTCTTCTGTCTCAAAGGCTTTTAGAGTGTTTAATCCTAGATTAAACATTATTGATGAATCAACCAATGTTCAATTCAATGAGAATTCCTTACGCAAGTCAATAAATGGTCCTGATTGGTTGTTTGATACTGACTCATTTACTAGATCTTTTGATCAGTTCCACTTGTCAAATGCAGGTAACTTACAATTGGCTGGATCTTCTAAA
This sequence comes from Flaveria sonorensis, assembly GCA_025506505.1. Taxonomy (NCBI): domain Eukaryota; kingdom Viridiplantae; phylum Streptophyta; class Magnoliopsida; order Asterales; family Asteraceae; genus Flaveria; species Flaveria sonorensis. The sequence goes on along the minus strand of CM046435.1, from coordinate 32,314,700 downwards.
ACAGGGAGAAAAAATGACTTCCTATGATTCCTCCTTCTTCTACTGATCAATTTGATGAAAAAGTTCCATTACAAGCTGATCCTGTCAGACAAGCTGCACAACATCAAAGTGTTTCAACTGAGGCTGGTCCTAGTTCAATGCCCACTCCTTCAGCCGAACCATCCACTGAAGTGAGAAATCCAGAATCAACATCTGTACCAGTTGAAACTGAAGGAAATGAAAATGATGAAAGTCTTCAAAGTGATGCTAAAGATGATGAAGCATTTGATTACTTTCACCATTCACCAACATCACAACCTAAAGATGCCTCTCACCAAGATGATCTGAATGTCTCCAATCTTGATGTATCCATTGCTGGTGACTTGATTCTAATTACCAGGATACATAAGAATCATCCAGTGTCTTCCATCATTGGTGATCTAGACATCATTGGTGATCTAGATGAGGGTGACCAAAAGCAAGGCAAGTATTGTAAACATCTGTTTGTTTTCTTGCTTTCTGTGTCAAACAGTACCCAAGAATATTAAAGAGGCTCTTCAAGACAACAGCTGGATTGAGGCAATGCAGGAAGAATTGTTCCAGTTCAAGAAACAAGAGGTATGGCAACTGGTAGAGCTTCCTGAAGGACAATACCCTATCGGTACCAGATGGTTGTACAGAAACAAGACAGATGACAGGGGCATTGTCATCAGAAACAAGGCAAGATTAATTGCACAGGGCTACACTCAAGAAGAAGGAATAGACTATGATGAAGTGTTTGCTCCTGTTGCAAGATTGGAAGCCATAAGACTCTTTCTTGCTTACTCTGCATCTATGAAATTCATGGTGTATCAAATGGATGTAAATGTGCATTTCTATATGGAAAAATCTCAGAAGAAGTCTATGTGAGTCAACCACCAGGTTTTGAGGACCCAAATTTCCCTCACAGGGTGTACAAGCTAGACAAAGCTTTGTATGGTTTACATCAAGCCCCTCGAAAGTGGTACGACACTCTATCATCTTTCCTTCTTGATCACAGATATGAAAGAGGAAAGATTAATCAGACTTTATTTAGAAAGAAGGAAGGTCATGAACTGTTGCTAGTCCAGATCTATGTGGATGATATCATTTTTGGTTCAACAAACAAGCAACTCTGTAAAGATTTTGAAAATCTCATGCACTCCAAGTTCCAGATGAGTGCTATGGGAGAACTCACTTTCTTCTTAGGATTGCAAGTACAACAGACAGCAGACAGGAATCTTTATAAATCAATCAAAATATGTGGAATCAATGTTGAAGAAGTTTCATTTTGTAGACTGTCAGTCTATCAGAACTCCTGTGGATACTAAAGTGAAGATTGGTCCAGACTCAGATGGCAAATCAGTGGATCAGACTCTCTATCGATCAATGATAGGGTCACTTATGTATCTACAGCTAGTAGACCTAACATTATGTTTGGTGTATGTGTTTGTGCTAGATATCATGCAGATCATAAGAAATCTCATGTGAATGCAGTGAAGAGGATATTCAGATATCTCAAGGGCAAGCCTGCACTTGGATTATGGTATCCAAAGGAAGGAGATTTCAATCTCTATGCATACAGAGACAGTGACTATGGGGGATGCAACTTCAATTGGAAGTCCACTTCTGGAGGTACTCAATATCTTGGTCCCAGACTGGTCTCATGGCAGTGCAAAAAACAGACAAATGTATCTATGTCAACAGCAGAAGCTGAGTACATAGTAGCATCAGCATGTTGCTCTCAAGTTCTCTGGATTCAAAACCAGATGCTTGATTATGGTTTTAACTTCTTGCACACACCAATTCACATTGACAACACATCTGCCATGTTTATTACAAATAATCCTGTTCAGCACTCAAAACCAAACACATTGAAATTAGATATCACTTTTTGAGAGATTGTACTGAAAAGGGGTTAATCAAGTTGATTCAGGTTCACACGGACAATCAGTTAGCTGATTTGTTCACTAAGGCATTTGACCGTAGTCGGTTTGAATTTTTAGTCCAATCAATTGGCATAATTAACCATGAGTAAATAATCAAAATTTCAAAAAAAAATTAAAATATTATGAAAATAGAAAAAGAAGTTATTTTGTTGAAGTATATGTTATGTACTCCAAATGGTAAATGATATAATTACAGTCATTATATCATTCACTATGCTTATTTCAAAATCTTGAAAGACTGACATGACTTATCTGATATGTGGGTAGGCTCATCTTGGAAAAGAAAATACATGCTGTGATAAACTAAAGCTCATATTCAGCTATGAAGCTATCATCTCAGGGTATAAGTAAGTATTTAGCTTATCCAAGTGTGTGTGTGTGTGTGTAGTAACCTAAACACACCAAGTAATGATACTTTATAAATCTCATTCACCCACATTAGTTTCTCCTCTATTTTGCTAAGCAAAGATCTGGAGAAATAGGCACATAGTGCTGATGTCATGATCCAAAAAGATTCCTAATTTGGAACACATCCAACCTGGATGAATTAATAAAGGATACATTCCTTGTGAATGAACAAAAAGAATACCAAAACGGATCACTTTCCAAAGTGAAGTGTAAAAGAATCCCAATGTGGATCAAATAAATATAAGGATCAAAACAAAAAAATCCCAATGAGGATTCCCCTTCCTCAAATCAAAATGAGATTTCATAATTTAAACAACCTGGCCATGTAAGTTGTGAAAAAGTTCTACCATGCATGTCATGCGGATGGTTGATCTTGCCATACCTTTGAGTGTGAGGTACATGTTGAATATTTAACCCATTCAAAACATGATAAAGATAACATGCATTAAAATATCAACCAAGCATGAGTTTAAGAGGACAAACATACCTACAATCTCTATGTTCATGATTATGTCTATTTTACTAACAATTACTTGCACTTATGAAAGGTAAGATTGATATGATCCCAATTAAGGTATACATCCTCTTCATGTACAGATAAGAAAAACAATTTAAAAATTACAAAAATATTTTCCATTCAATATAAAAATTCTTTATAGTTTTTATCCCATCTGGATATAAACTTTAGGGGGAGTAATTAAAAATTTAAAAGAAAATATTCTCAAAAACATAAAATTTTCAAATCTTTTCTTTAATATAAATCAGAAAAATGACTATGTTGGTGTGGAAGTTATATCATAAGTATCTCAGTGTGTACATATTTGGAAGCATAAAGTCCAGGATCAGTCAAAACTGGGAAACTTGTATCATACCGGGTATACAAGTCAATCCAAGCAAGAATTTACAATCCAAGCAACAGTCAAAACTTCATAAAATCAAAGTAACAGACTCAACTTCATAAAAATCAGAACATCAGTGCAAAAACAGTCAGAATCATCCTCTGCAAAAACATTAATTTTAGACTTCAAAATTAATGCGGGTAAGAGTATTGGTTAATACGGGTGAAGGTAACCCTGACACATAACCAATGCGGGTAACTATTTTTGAGCAAGTATAACTAATACGGACAACTCTTTGTTCTTCGCATTTGTTACAGTAAATACGGACAAGTTTATTTGCTACAGTTGTGAAATGCCCACAAATTAAAGCATTCGCATTTGCTATAGTAGTGAAATGCGCACAACTTAAAGCATTCGCATTTGCTACAGTAGTATTTGCTACCATAGAGAAATGCGCACAAATTAAAGCATCCGCATTTGCTACAGTATCAAAATTAAAACATACGCATTTATTCACTCTTGCAAATTTTGTGTAAGTCGTTAAATGTATTATTTAAACACATTAATGAGAATCATTTAATACTTTTCAAATTTGAGCGAACTTATAGTGCGACGAGTGTTTTTCTTACTATTCTTCATCATCATCCAAACAACCTCAGATCTTGTGTTTCTGTTGTTCATCCAAATCCATTCCACCTCTAATTTGATCTTTGGCCAAAGCAACATCAAAACAAGGTGATTTTCGATGGATTTGTAAAACTTCAAATGTCGAACCTGTAATGAACATAGAACCCTAGGTTTAAGAAACTTCAGAAAATCGACCAGGAATAGTGGATTTAAATGGCATTCTCAAGTTCATTGAAACGGATGTTAATATGAATAACAAAGAATAACCGTTTTTCAAATCCTAAATTAATCAGGATGAATAGGGGAATCGTATCGTGAAAATGTGGAAATCAAATCCAATGATTAAACATTAAAGGATGTTTGAAACAGTAAAGATGATCAAAAATAAGCATAAAATATAACTTCAATGATTTTTCATCACAAAATCAAAATTAGGTCAAACTCTTAATAAAATAGTAACCTTTGAACCTTCATTTTGACCTGAAAATGTCAAAATAAGAAAAGTCAAACATGATTCTTGTCATATGATATGATAATTGTTAGAATATTGCTAACACATGTGTATCTATTACAGAATCTATGGCAAACCTGACATGGAGTAATCTCCACAATGTCAGTGGATTTCTTGATCCTGATGTGCCCGAATCTGTAGGATTAAGAGACATGATTAGATTCATCTCTACAACAAGAGTCGCACATGCTATCATTGTTAGACCCATCATTTATGAGAACCTCATTAGATCTTTCTGGGGAACAACTGAAGTAACTGAGATTGATGGTGTAAAGACTATTTCAGGAAGAATTACTGATGATCATACATTGGTAATCTCTGAACAGACTGTGAGACAGTGTCTACAGTTTGAAGATGATGCCAACGCTCCCCAAGAACTTAAAGAAGATAACATCATGACCTTCTTTTACAACATTGGTTATGAAGGTGGATTTGAAGGAAAACAGATTGTCAAGGGGTTAGTTGATCTGCAATGGAGATTCCTCATTCATTTATTCTAACACTGCTTGTCCAAGAGGAAGACTGGGTGGAATGATATCCCCATTACTACTTCATCAGCCATCTATGCCTTATGCACTAACAGACCATTTAACATGTCTGCTTATGTATTTAATGGCCTGATCTCAAACATCCAAGAAGGGAGGAGGCATATGTTTTTGATGTACCCAAGGTTCATTCAGTGCTTCATCAATGAAGCTTTTCCTGAACTTGTACCAGAGGGGCCTGTTATGGACATTCCTTACTATAATGCCAAATCATATAAGTACATCAAGAAGAGAGATCCTAGGAACTTTTACAGTGGAACTTTCTTTCCATTACTTCCATGGATGTTATATTAGATAAACCCAGAAGAAGTTCATGAAGAAGCTGCTAAAGAAGTTGTTCCTGATGTTGAGGAACAAGTACATAATGATGTGCCAGCTAGTGAACATGAGATTATTGAAGATCAACCAGCTGCTCATGATCAACACACTGTTGAAGAGCATGCTGAGGCAGTTGAAGAAGAACTGAGGCAAGTGTCACCATTAGTTGATAAAGGTGGTGATCTTCACACTATGCCTTCAGTTCAAGAACAAGAAATACCATCACCTTTTAGAACATCACCTACTCACTCACTTCCATTATCTCCTGTCCCAACTCATCATGTATCTCTAATCATTTCTTCTCCTAATGCTGCAGCTGCACCTGTTGAGTCTGGTGAATCTACCAGCTCATCAGATGAGTCTGAATCATCGTTGGATGAGGAGGATAACCATCCTGACACTCAAAGGCATGAGAGACAAATACTCTCAGAGGCAGGTCATTCTGAAAGCTATGCTGAATCTTACGTTAACCGTCCTGATGAGAAAGATGAGATGATTTTTGATTTACGACAAAAGATTGCCATAATGGAGAAAGTATTAGAGAGAAGATCTGGTATAATAAATGATAAAATACTTAAATTGGATGAAAAAGAAAAAGAACTCAAAGAACTAAGGGCCAAATATGAGTCTGAAAAAGAAGAAAAAGATACGGAGATTGATAGACTCAAAGCTGCCCTTGATCAAGCAAAAGAAGAAATTTGGATACTGCCACCATCCAAACCATTGCAATGGAAGAACAAGAGAACCTTATTGATATCCAAACTGATATCATAGCTGATCTTAACAAAGAGATAGAAGCTCTAACTAAGAGAGTTTCTAAATTGGAGATGCTTATAAAGATTAAAGAGGAATTGGCAAGGGAAGTGACTGATAAAGATGATGAGGAAACTGATAAAGAAATGGATGATGAATCTAAAACAGAAAAAGAGACTACAGAAGATGAAACCTCATAGCAAGCTAAATCTAGTGAGGTTGGGTTTGAAGAAGAAAGATTAGCAATGGTTGTGCATTCTGATCCATCCACTGATGAAAGAGTAAATGAAGAATCTGTGATGAAAGAACTGATTAAAGATTTGGATATGTATTCATCTAGTGAATTCATTATTGATGAAGACTTTTGGGATTTCATCAAAGATCTCAGAACCCCAATAGAGCCTATAGTTGTAATTCCTCTGAATCCTGTTCCAATAGAAGAAGAGTTAAGCTTACAGCTTGTTCTTACAGTCACTTTGACTGTTGAACAATAGGAACTGATCAAAAAGCTATGTGAAGAGCTGAAAGAAAAAGAGATTGATGAAAAACAGAAAGAAGAAGCTGAAAAGTTTGATTTAGAAAAAAAGAAACAAGAATTTGATGCCTCAGTTCCATCTTCATCCGTTCCCAGATTGCACATGTATTCCAGAAAGAGGAAATACTTATCTGAGAAGGCCAAAGGCAAACTGCCAATGATAGAAGAGGAACCACCCATTAAGAAACAAAAAGATGATCCAAGAAGCCTTGCTACTATTGCTAAATTTATAGAGGAGCATGAGAAGGCTGAGGAAGAATTAAAGAAGAAAATTGATGTGATTGTGTTAGAAGAAGGAGAAATAGAAGGAGGTTATGATGAAGGATTGATTGATGACCCTTTGACCAGGGACAGTCTTGCAAAGGTTGAGTCATCTGTTGAAGAAATGGTAGAGAAAGCTCAAGCTGATGATCTCATGATAAAAGCAATGTATCTGATCAACCACGGGTACGATACAGATGAAGTTTTTGGGATGACATATGAGGGTACGGTTGAAGAAGTAAATAAGATGTAAAACTACTTGACCATACATATGTAATTGAATATGAAAAGAAGACTACCATTTCCCCAATTACTATTAGTGCTGCTAAGTCTCAACAGCAGCAAGAATCATAATCAGCTTATCCTGATCCTTATAGCATGACTGATAGGGAAATGAAGGATTATTTAGCTACTCAAGGGTTTACCAAAAGAAAGCTTGGTAATATGAAATCAAACTCCCTCAGAGCTGCAATTCTGAAATTAGTCAAAGAAAAGAAAGATAGACTAATGGCTATTGAAGAAGAGGTGATAGGGAGAAAACAAAGATCAAGAACTTTAGCACAAGATGTCCAACATGCTACATAGAAATCCAGAATGGTTTATTGAAACCTCCCAACTAAAGCTACAGGAAGGGTTAACTACTTCTGAGATGATTAAAGGTGGGTCTGCTCCAAAAGGCAAAACTGATGTCAAAATTATAGCCTGGAAGTATGATAGTGATTGGAACATGTTCATGGTAAAAATGATTTCAGGTCTAGTTCAATTCTTCACGGAGTACAATGCTCTTGTGAACTCCATGGAGATTCATGATCTGAAAGAACTGGCTGATCTAGAGTTAATAAATCATCACGCCATGTATCTGAAGATGTTCAAGAAAACCAACAACTTCAAATCTCTGAAAGCTATCTGTTTGAGAAAAGATAGATCATTCAGAAATCCTCTGGAAAAGAAGAAAAAGAAAGAAGCTGAAGAGTTGGTATTTCCTGAAATGAATATAAAGCCAACTGAATCATTAAAAAGGAAGATGGTAGTTGGATCCCACAAGACAAAACCAATCTCTAATGTGTTTTATGATGAAAAGAATTATGAGTTGGTGATTGAAAGAAAATGGGGAGGAAAGGAAGGATCAGATATTAGGCTGTTTAGTGGATATGAGGTGAGAGTGTTGGATGAATCCTATGTCCACTACATATTTACAAGACACTTCAGAGAACTCAATAACAAGCTGGGAAAAGATGATATGAATTTCTTTCTGAAATGCATCAAAATTCTGAAGATGGCCTATGATTGAATTAACAAGAAAAAAGAAATAAGAAAGAGAAAGAAGGTCCCTCTCTAATTGGGTAACATTGTGAAGTTAGAGGTAGATATTGATGGCTCTTTACTGATTCATAGAGATAGTCTTTCCACTATGTCGATGTGGGAACCAATCTCTTTGAGACAAATGCCCAATGATGCCATTCATAATACGAGCCAAATGAAGATACATGTCCTTAGCCGAGACAAGATGAATGAGGCTAGAGACCTCTCCAACATGATTAAAGCTATTTTGGATCCTTCTTTGGCAGAACCTCTACCTTCTGCAGTTACTACATCAGCATCATCTCCATCAACAGTCTAAGCAAGACAGGTTAAACCTCAAGAAGAACCACCAGAATCATCACAACCTCGACCACCCTTAAACTCTTGAAGTTCATAGGCTGTATAATCCTTAGGGGGAGTATTGTTAGACCCTGAAAAGATCATACATGCCAATTCAAGAAGTGGTTGAAGGTTGTTCTGGTTGGAAATCCCTCCAAGTCCAAGAAGAAATGCGGGTGGAAGATCATGATGAAATGCGCTGAAGATATAGAAGAAAAAGACTAAGTGTTGGTTATCCGCATTAGTAAATGCGGAAGACCAAAGAACAAATGCGGCCAAGTATTTGTTCAACCGCATTTACTAATGCGGACAAGGAACACAAATACGACCAAGTATTTGGTCATTCGCATTTACTAATGCGGATGACCCAGTCAATGCTGAAGACAGACAGAAGAAATGCTGATGAAGACTTCTCATCCGCATTAACTAATGCGGATGAACACTTACAAATGCTGATGATATTTTGTACTTAAACTAGTATTCTGATGTATAGTTGTCAGGGTAGTTTAGTCATTTTGTACAAGCAATGTATCTGCCTATAAATAGATCAGTATAACCTAATTTTGGCAGGGGGAATTAAAATATTAAAAGGTTTCACCAGCAACCCTAGCACACTTTGTATCTTGTTCACTCTCATCAATATACAAAGCATTTATTAGTATTCTTTCAGTAATTAATGTTCTATGATTTAGTATTTCCGTGACTTAATCACTGACTCAATCATCATATTCGATCCTACGTTGAGTCACATCAACTGAGATTCACATCTCGAACCCAGTCATTTGAGTATCAAATGTGTTATATTTTTAAATAAAGAGAGTTGGAACTTGAGCACTAACTTAGCTGCAGGATATCTAAAGGTTTTAACCAAATCAATTTTGCACAATTGCCATGAAGTAGAGTCAAAAAGGTCCAACAGTAAAATAACAAATGGACTAACTATATGCTAGTACATATAGAGAAATTTTATCATACCTTTATCTTCGGAAGAAAAGTTGCTTCGAAAGATACATTTATCACCTTCAAAAGATATTTTATCAAAACTATCTTCGAAAGAGTATCTTGAAACACGTACCTATCTTCCGTAGATGTTCTGCGGAAGATACAAATTGGAACCAAGACTTTTTCCTTCCGTAGATGTTCTGCGGAAGAATAAAATTAAATCAAATGAAAAAGGAAAGTTTTAGCATTCTATAGAAGTTCTATGGAAGAATAAAAGTAAATCAAATCAAAAGGAAAGTTTTAGCCTTCTATAGATGTTCTGCGGAAGCATAAACTTGTGGATAACCTCGGAAGGGTATAAAGGAAAATGGGTCCCACAATATTAAGTACTTTTTAAATTGTCTGAAAAGGCATAAAAGGATATCTCGACCGTTGGCCCTTCTATTCACTCTCAAAAACCTTCTCAGCCCTAGAAAATCTCTCAAACCCCTTTCATCATCAATCGCTGAAATCGTTCATTCCACACAAATAATCCACACATCAATTAAACATCGAAGCCAGTATGACTAATCGATTCATCAAAGATCATAACATATGCGCATTTCTAAATCCAGAATTGGAAGATGGATGCAGAGACATCATCCGCTATCTGAGAAGAAGTAGATTGTTTTATGCACTAACAGCGGATCCTATTATCTATCAATCACACATCATATGTGACCTTTCGTACTTTTGTTAATTGTTTGTTAATTCCGTTAACTCTTGTATGTGCCATTTATGATATTAATATAATTATGAGGGTTCTCTTGGAAATTCTAATAGTCGCAATGCCTTATTGAATTGTAATCTTAGTTAAGTTTGGTTAGAATTTTATAACTTGATGAGTACTAAATAAATAAATTCTTACATTGTTAAAAATTGTGCTCTTAGTCTCTTAATAAAAACAAATAAGTTAATGTTAAATCTTTACAAGCTTAACAAGGAATATATTAAATAAATAAAAGAAATAATAATAATAATAATAATAATAATAATAATAATAAGTGATAACTTATGAAATAAATAAAATTATATAAGTTTAATAAAAATCTATTATTTAAAATGTAACTTTATAAAACACCCAAACCCCTCCCCACGTTTTTCCGGCCAAGCTTCGGCCGAACTCCGGCGGCTCCGGTCATCATCAAAACACCAAATTTACATCTCCCAAATGCACCAAATCGCTTATTTTGAGTCGAGGAACCATTTCGAACCCGTGGTGCTAGTTAATTGAGTTTTAAACGTGGCTTGGGGAAGCAATTAACCCGAAACCGAAGCCATTAAAACTCCAATCCGTTACTACACTTAATTGTAGCAATCATCAAATTAATTGAGTTTACACGTTCGAAAAATCAAGTTGAGCACATTATTAGCTTTAATTTCTATTGAAATCATGGTTAATACACTTGAAAACCACCTGTAACCCCCGAGGCTAATCTTAGTGCCGTTGGACACTTAATCGACCAAATGGAGGCTACAAATAAGAGGGCAAATACTCGCGACATCTTCTTTCCACTTTCTGTAACATCAATTGCACCAAAACACATACACGCAACAAAAATTGAGTCAAGAATCAGTCGCAGGTTGTGTTCGAGCCTGTAATTGCCAACACAACATCAAACAGGTAATTTAGTGGGTTGTTACACTCGGTTTGATGTGGGGAACAAAATCCCCAGGTTTAATTGGGTTAACAACATCCGGATTGGGGTCGATTGGAACAAGATCAAACTAGGGTTCTTGGATTGAAATTGGGGATTTCTTTGGAAATAACTTTTATTATTTGATTTTTGTTTCAGGACGCAAATCAGGGCTTTGGCCCACCGGTTTAAATCCTTGGGTGGTGGGCAGGAGGTCCCGTGTAATTTATTATATATTTTGTCATGGTTATTTGGATTCTTGTAACTATTATGTGATCAACACTTGTAAAGTACAATCATTAACTATTGCTAGCCTAACGACGTCATAGATCTATGGGTGTAACAAGCCTATTTGGTGCCAAAGCCGAGGTTATTGCCAGCTCCTGGTGACGTATTCTTGATCACCATGGGAACCAAGTACACTTAGCTAATCGTATAAATTTTGTTGTGGCCATATTTGTCAAGGTTTGATTGTTACATTTGTTTATCCATTTATCTTTGCATTGTCCTTTAACCTATGACATGAATTGCCATTTTAATGTTTATGTATTTATGTATGTTAAACCTATGAAAACTCACCAACATTATATGTTGACTGTATTTTTAACATGTTTCAGGTAAAGAACCCGCTTAGTATTACACCTGAAGACTTAGAAACATCTAGGATTGGACCTAGAGAATAATAAAAGGGCATAACTTGTTATTTGAGACCAAATTAAACTTATGTTATGTTGGTTGCTTTGAGACTCATGTGTTATATTTTTTTATGTCATGAATTGGATACTTAATGAAATTTACACTTTCAATTAGCGTTGTGTGGCATGAACAATCTTAACCCTCACATCTCAACGTTTCCGTCGTTAAGGTTGGGGTGTGGCAGATTGGTATCAGAGCCCATAACTATAGGGATTTAGGTTATTAGAAATGGTGGCCTAGACTATGTTTAGTGTAGGGACCCTTTTCATGAATATTCGTTATGATCTTGTAAGTTTGCTTATATGCCTATCACATGATGTTACATGCTGCATGATGAATCCCTTATGTGCTATTTGACTTTACTTAGAAAATGGTGCCTTAGGTGTGTGACTTGAATCTTGTATACCCCAGCTTCTTAACTCCCTTTATCTGCCCTTAAGTTCTACCACGTCTAATCTTTTCTAAAACTTATTCTCGACTACGTGTGGAATCTTACGCATCATATTGAGTGGATAAAGTTCTTTAGACACTATGTCTAAATCTTGAAAATCTCATCGAGGTTTTAATTCTAATAGCCTATAGGGAAGTGTGTGACACATAAACACCTGTATTTTGGATTTCCTGGCAAAAAGCCCTCGGGCTAAGGCAAGCCTTTCGTATGAATCCCACAGCGGGACCTGTTATGCTTACCTGCGGATTTTCGGGATGAGTGATAAATTATGGTCAACATACACATGTTCCCCAAGGTAATTGGAATTAAGTTACCTCGACGTGTCAATGTTTCTATTGGCTGTGTGGTACCAAATGGAACCATTCGGTTATATCTATAAATTTCAAAATTTATGATTATTTGAACTGGTTTATCACCGAAATTCTAATATCTTCTCTATTTATATTTTATAGAATGTTTCGCCATCATGGAACACGTGCTAGCTCCGACCGAAAACTCGCCGCTATGATTGCCCGGCAAATGGCTGTTGTTCTCCCAACCATGGTCGCCGAACTAAGTAGCACCCTACTGGCTAACAATAGTAACAACATGAACGGGAATAATAGTGGGGGTGATAATAATGGCCAAGGTGAAAACAGCAATAACCAAGGAGGGAATCACCGAACCTATACCTTCAAACACTTCAATTCTTGCAAACCCACTAGTTTTAGTGGGAAGGAGGGAGCCACTGGACTTCTCGAGTGGTTTGAAAGCATGGAGAACACATTCATTAATAGTGAGTATCCTGAAGAGCTCAAGGTCCGCTATGCTGCAAGTGTCCTTCGACAATGGGCACTCACTTGGTGGAATAGTGAGAAGAGAAACCGGGGTGCAGAAGTTACCTTGGAACTCACTTGGGAAGAATTCAAGAATGTCATGATCCAAAAGTTTTGTCTATGGAGTGAATTGCAAAAGCTGGAGGAAGAATTTTGGAACCTCAAGCAAGATAGTGGCAACCACTTGGCTTACTCCACCCGGCATCATGAATTGAGTATGCTTTTACCGCATATGGTGGATACTGTACCCCGCAACATTGAGAAATTTATCAAAGGGGTGCAACCACAAATTTAGGATAATGTTGTGGGAAGTAGGCCCACGACCTTGGAGGAAGCAATAAACATCACCGTGCAACTCACCGAGAATCACATAAGGGCTGGTACTTTGACGGTGAAGGGTACAAATTCAACAACAAAGGTGACTCCTGAGGCAACTAAGGAGGTGAAGGCTGAACCTTCATTTAAGGGCAAGAAGCGTAAGTTCACACCTGCCCGTAACTTTGCTGTGACAGTACCTAATGCCCCACAAAAGCAGCCTGTCATTACAAACCAAGCACCTATGGCAAGAGCTTACACTAGCCCACATCCGATGTGCAACACCTGTAAGTATCACCATGCGGGCAACAACCCATGTCGTATTTGCTCACTCTGTGGGAAATATGGGCATTTGGTGGCTACATGTCATCGTGCACCCAACAACGCTAAAACGGTTGCTAACCAAGCTTGCTAAAATTGTGGCGAAACTGGTCATTTTCATCCACAATGCCCTCGTCTTGCGGGGAATGTTCCACCAGCTCGAGGACGTGCTTTCAACATCAACGCAAACCAAGCTCAAGCGAATAACGATGTGGTGAATAGTACGTCATTCTTTTCTGTTAGTCGAACTTTTAGTGAATAAAATTCCTACTTTGCTTTCCATGTACCAACGATAGCTCTATTCTGAGCAGGTATGTATCTTGTAAATAATTGCTATATGTCTGTACTATTTGATTCGGGAGCGGATAAGATTTTTGTGTCCTTAGAGTTTGAACCTACTCTTGCTAAGCCGCATTCTAAATTAGAAAAATCCTTTAGGGTCGAGGTCGCTGATGGCAAATCTATCGTTATTGACGTCATCATTCGTGATTGTATCTTGAGCCTTAACGAGCACGAATTTCCTATTGACCTTACTCCTATGCAATTGGGGAGTTTCGATATCATTATTGGCATGGATTGGTTAACCAAACACTACGCGGATATTATTTGTTTCGAGAAGTGTATTCGTATTCCACTACCTTTGGGAGATACTCTAAAAGTCTTTGGGGAGAGATCATCTAAAGGACTCAAGCTTATGTCATGTATCAAGGCCCTTACATAGCCTTTATGGCTTATGTAGTCAACACGAAAGCCAAGGGTAAGGAACTTAAGGATATTCCTATCATACGAGACTTTCCCGATGTGTTTCCCGAGGATCTTAGTAGGTTACCTCCCCTTTGGAAAGTTGAATTCAAGATTGATCTGATTCCTGGTGCAAACCCCGTGGCAAAGTCACCTTATCGTCTTGCACCTTCGGAAATGCAAGAACTAGCCAGTCAACTGCAATAATTGACTGATAAGGGTTTCATTAGTCCTAGCTCTTCACCATGGGGTGCACCTGTGCTATTCCTGAAGAAGAAAGATGGGTCGTTTCACATGTGTATCGACTATCGGGAACTCAACAAACTCACCATCAAAAACCGATACCCTCTCCCTCGAATCGATGACCTCTTTGATCAACTCCAAGGAGCTACGCAATTCTTGAAGATCTATTTACGCTCTGGATATCATCAATTGCGAGTCCATGACAATGATATTCCAAAAACATCTTTCCATACTCGATATGGACATTATGAGTTCATGGTTATGCCCTTTGGCTTGACTAATGCACCTGTTGTTTTCATGGACCTCATGAATCGAGTATGTAAACCGTATTTGGACAAATTCGTGATTGTGTTCATCGATGATATTCTCATCTATTCCAAGACGAAAACCGATCACGAGTTGCATTTGCGACAAGTTCTCGAACTTTTGAAGAAGGAGCAACTGTACGCCAAGTTCTCTAAGTGCGAATTTTGGCTTGAAGAAGTTCAAATTCTAGGTCATGTGGTGAATAGCCAAGGAATTCACGTCGACCCTGCTAAAATAGAAGCCGTGAAAAACTAGTATGTTCCCATGACCCTAATTGAAGTCCGCTCTTTTCTTGGATTAGCGGGTTACTACCGTAGGTTCATTGCAAATTTATCGAAGATTGCGAAACCACTTACGGCGCTAACCCAAAAGAATAGACTTTTTGAATGGGGACCTGAACAAGAAGAGGCTTTCGAGACTCTAAAACGCAAGTTGTGTAATGCTCCTATTCTAACTCTCCTTGATGGAAATGATGATTTTACTATGTATTGTGATGCATCTAGTCAAGGCGGCCTTGGTTGTGTTCTCATGCAATGAGGAAAGGTCATAGCATACACGTCGAGACAATTGAAGGTTCATGAAGTGAACTACACAACCCATGATCTTGAACTTGGTGCCGTAGTTTTTGACTTTAAAATTTGGAGGCACTACCTTTATGGGACGCAATGCATAGTCTACACCGATCACAAGAGCCTTCAACACGTGTTCAATCAAAAGGATCTCAACATGAGGCAACGGCGTTGGGTTGAGTTGATTAGCGACTATGACTGTGACATTCATTATCATCCTAGAAAGGCGAATGTTGTAGCCGACGTGCTAAGTCGCAAGATCCACAATAAGGCTGTCTCACTTCAAGAAATTCGAGATCGAAGACAATGGTTTGACACACTGGGAGAATTTGATACGGAGATTCACGTGGATGTCAATGAGGCTACTATCATGCTTCAAAATATAAGGATTGATAGTGACCTCGAGTTTTGCATTTGCGAGGCTCAACGAGCGGCGTTAACTGAAGAAAGTGAGAATGAAGAACTAGCGTTTAACGTTCAGTCACAACTGGAAACAAAACCGAATGGCATGTTGTATTTCTTGAACCGACTTTGGATTCCAAATCGCGACAACCTTCGTAACTTCATCATGAACGAAGCTCATCAAACACGTTATTCTATTCACCCTGGGTTCGATAAGATGTATATGGATCTGCGTGGCCAATATAGGTGGCCAGGGATGAAGAAATATATCTCTTCTTATGTAGCAAAATGCCTCACGTGTGCAAGGGTCAAAGCGGAACATCAACGGCCTAGTGGCTTACCTGAGCAACCCAAAATCCCTATGTGGAGATGGGAGCACATATCCATGGATTTCATAACCAAGTTACCTCGTACCCCTCGTGGTCATGATAGTATATGGGTGATCGTCTACCGTTTGACCAAAACAACACATTTCATACCTATAAGAGACACTTACAAAGTTTCAAACTTGGCTCGTATTTACATTGATGAAATTATGAGTCGTCACGGCGTGCCTTTACACATTATATCCGATCGAGATGCCCATTTCACTTCACACTTTTGGTCTTCTAAGCAAGAACTCTTAGGTACTCAACTGGATTTAAGCACGGCTTACCATCCTCAAACGGACGGTCAAACCAAGCGAACTATTCAAACCCTTGAGGATTTGCTACGTCTTTGTGTTCTCGACTTTGGTGGTGACTGGGATAAGCATTTACCGTTAGCAGAATTCTCTTATAATAACAGTTACCACTCAAGTATCAAAATGGCTCCATTCGAAGCTCTATATGGTCGTAAATGTCGTTCTCCGATTTGCTGGACTGACATTGGTGAAAATTTCGTTACCGGTCCAGAACTCATTCAAGAAACAACCGATAAAGTCTCCAAAATCCGTAAGAACCTTGAGGTGGCTAGAAGTCGACAAAAGAGTTACGCGGATAAAAGACGCAAGCCATTGGAGTTTCAAGTCAACGACATGGTTCTTCTCAAGCTCTCACCATGGAAGGGCGTTGTTCACTTTGGGAAGAAGGGCAAGTTAGCTCCACGGTTTGTAGGACCTTTTAAGATTCTGAAAAGAGTTGGGAAAGTGGCTTATAAACTGGAGCTACCTTCTGAACTTAGCGGGGTTCATCCTGTCTTCCATGTCTCAAACTCGAGAAAATGCTTGGCCGATGAAAATTTGCATGTTCCTTTGGAGGAGATTTGAATAGACGAGTCATTGCATTTTGTTGAGAAACCTGTCGAGATCATGGATCGAACACTGAAGAAGACCCGAACAACTACCACGCCAATCGTCAAAATTCGTTGGGAAAATAATCATGGAACCGAGTTCACCTGGGAACGCGAGGATCACATGAAGAAGAAATACCCTCATCTGTTTTGGCTAGTCCTATCCTTAAATTCAGGATGAAATTTCTTAAAGTTGGGGAGACTGTGAACTTTCGTACTTTTGTTAATTATTTGTTAATTCCGTTAACTCTTGTATGTGCCATTTATGATATTAATATAATTATGAGGGTTCTCTTGGAAATTCTAATAGTCGCAATGCCTTATTGAATTGTAATCTTAGTTAAGTTTGGTTAGAATTTTATAACTTGATGAGTACTAAATATATAAATTCTTACATTGTTAAAAATTATGCTCTTAGTCTCTTAATAAAAACAAATATGTTAGTGTTAAATCTTTACAAGCTTAACAAGGAATATATTAAATAAATAAAAAGAATAAAAATAAAAATAAATAAATAATAATAATTATAATAATAATAATAATAAAAATGATAATAATAATAATTGATAACTTACGAAATAAATAAAATTATATAAGTTTAATGAAAATCTATTTTATTTAAAATTAAGAAAACTTGTATCTAAAATTCTGGCATAAAATTATAAGTTCCCAAACTACAAGGTCCAAAATGTAACTTTTTAAAACACCCAAACCCCTCCCCCCGTTTTTCCGGCCGAACTCTGGCGGCTCCGGTCATCATCAAAACACCAAATTTACATCTCCCAAATGCACCAAATCGCTTATTTTGAGTCGAGGAACCATTTTGAACCCGTGGTGCTAGTTAATTTAGTTTTAAACGTGGCTTGCGAAGCAATTAACCCGAAACCGAAGCCATTAAAACTCCAATCTGTTACTACACTTAAATTGTAGCAATCATCAAATTAATTGAGTTTACACGTTCGAAAAATCAAGTTGAGCACATTATTAGCTTTAATTTCAATTGAAATCGTGGTTAATACACTTGAAAACCACCTGTAACCCCCGAGGCTAATCTTAGTTCCGTTGGACACTTAATCGACCAAATGGAGGCTACAAATAAGAGGGCAAATGCTCGCGACATCTTCTTTCCACTTTCTGTAACATCAATTGCACCAAAACACATACACGCAACAAAAATTGAGTCAAGGATCAGTCGCGGGTTGTGTTCGAGCCCGTAATTGCCAACACAACATCAAACAGGTAATTTAGTGGGTCGTTAGACTCAGTTTGATGTGGGGAAAAAAAGCCCCAGGTTTAATTGGGTTAACAACATCCGGATGGGGATGATTGGAACAAGATCAAACTAGGGTTCTTTGATTGAATTTGAGGATTTCTTTAGAAATAACTTTTATTATTTGATTTGTGCTTCAGGACGCAAATCAAGGCTTTGGCCCACCGATTTAAATCCTTGGGTGGTGGGCAGGAGGTCCCGGGTTCGAACCAGGGCACTTGCATTTTTTTTTTTTTTTAAACTTGATTTTTGATGAATAACTAATTCTAGAAAATTTTAAATATTATTAAATTAATATAAAAATCATTTCTATAACTTATACTAATTTAGAGATTTATTTAGAAATATTTTCTTCTAAATTATAATTTAAACTCTTCCTTGATTTGTAAATTTATAACGCTATTATAAAAAATATATATATATTTACAAGCTTAGATTATGTATATAGCAGAAAATAAATAAATAAATAAATATATATATATATATATATATATATATATATATATATATATGCATTTAAAAATATTTTATCTATTGTAGTTAATAAATTTATTTTAATCATTGGTTTAAGACTACAAATTAATTCTAATAAATTCTTTAATTATAAAATTTTAATTTCTTACTAAGAAAATTATTACAAAATTTCTTAATTGGTTATTTAAAATTCTAATATAATTATTTATTGTGTTTATTCTATAATTTATAATCCTTGTTTAAACGATTTATGAGTTTTCAAATAAATAGAATCGTTATATTACCACGTTGTTTTTTAAAACCCCAAATTCCAAAAGGAACCGTAGATTTCCGAGTAGCCGTTAAAATTATAATAATTATGGATTAACTTAAAGCGTCGTTCTCTAGGTTGAACTTTAACGAACCTTCGGCGTTAGTACAAGACTCCATCTTTTTCATCCTTATAATTCATGTGAGTTTTCCATACCCCATTTTATATTATTTCACACATTTTGGGTGAAACATGTTAACCTTATTAAAAGCACACTTGTAAAGACGTTTATACCGTTGTAACACTCGTGCAATTTATTATATATTTTGTCATGGTTATTTGGATTCTTGTAACTATTATGTGATCAACACTTGTAAAGTATAATCATTAACTATTGCTAACCTAACGACATCATAGATCTATGGGCCTGATAAGCCTATTTGGTGCTAAAGCCGAGGTTATTACCGGCTCCTGGTGACGTATTCTTGATCACCATGGGAACCAAGTACACTTAGCTAATCGTATAAATTTCGTTGTGGCCATATTTGTCAAGGTTTGATTGTTACATTTGTTTATCCATTTATCTTTGCATTGTCCTTTAACCTATGACATGAATTGCCATTTTAATGTTTATGAATTTATGTACGTTAAACCTATGGAGACTCACCAACACTATATGTTGACCGTATTTTTAACATGTTTCAGGTAAAGAACCCGCTTAGTATTACACCTGAAGACTTGGAAACATCTAGGATTGGACCTAGAGAATAATAAAAGGGCATAACTTGTTATTTGAGACCAAATTAAACTTATGTTATGTTGGTTGCTTTGAGACTCATGTGTTATATTTTTTTATGTCATGAATTGGATACTTAATGATATTTACACTTTCAATTAGCGTTGTGTGGGGTGAACAATTTTCACCCTCACATCTCTACATTTCCGCCATTAAGGTTGGGGTGTGACATGATAGATTTCTAGGACTCTGCGAGGATCGACGAAGAAAATGAAGAACAAGTAATTTATGCTTCAATCAGAAATCAACAACTGAGAATTGATGAACGAACAATAAGGAGGGCGCTGGAGTTCGGAGAAAGTGAAGAAATTCACCCTGATGTATTTGATCATGAATACATTTAGAAAGTTTTTTAGTTAATGGGGTATGACGGAGACTATCAACATGGTGAGATTAAAAAGGAGAGGTTGTGCAAGCCGTATAGATTCCTATGCCACACCTATCTCAAGTGCATCTCCAACAGGAAGTCTGGTTTGGACAGATTCTCGAGGCACATCTCATCGGGAATCATCGGCATCTTTGAGGGAAAAAAGTACAACTACTCCAAGTACATTCTTGGTTGCCTGTGTGACCATATAAGAATGTAGAAAGACAACAAGATGTACATGTTCCCAAGGTTCATCCAGCTGATCATAAACGAATGTATGCCCAATGTTAAAAGAGCGGGTGATGTGTTTGTGCAAACTCACCTAGGAGGATCTCTACTCAACAAATTGACTGGGCAGTATCAAGGAGAAGAGGTGGAGATGTTCCCACATGTGATGGATGAGACTGCTGACATACCTCAGGAACTCATATTCCCTGAACAACCACAACAACAAACACCTTTAACCGAATCACCTGAACAACCATAACAACAAACACCTTCAATCGAATCACCTGAACCACCACATCATGAACCCAATCCTCCTTCACCACTAAGTGAACACACCCAACCCTTATCACCTGCACTTTCTCAAACACCAATAAACTCTGCTTCAACTGAAGTAGTGTCACTTGATCAAATCCATCAACCATCACCACAACAATCACCACCACAACCATTATCTCAAGATGAACCATACTTTGCATCACCAGCCACGGTGATAGAATTATCAGAATCATCTTCCAGTGAGCATACCCAACCTATCTCACCCATCCAATCTCAATCATCACTGCACTCTGGTGCAACAGAACCCAGTTCACCACTTCTCACTCAAACACCTACACCTCCACTTCAAACTGAACCACCCGCCTCACCCACACCTACTGAACCCATTGATAGCCTAACATCTACTGAGAAACTCAACTTTGATGAGGATGAATATGAAGCTGTTAATTATGGTGATACTAAGGAGATATGTCTGGAGGTTGAACGGGAGAAAGATGAAGAAGTTGAACAAGAAGAGGGTAGTTATGTTGACATCATTGCTTACAATGAGGATGACTTGAATAAAGAAGAGATTGATGCGAGTAAGAGCTACCTGGTAGCAAAATACAACAAATTGATCATTAAAAGCAACAGGAAGTTAGAAAAGTTAAGGAAAATGAAAAAGGAGCTGATACAGAAAGACAGATTGATAGCTGAGAAAGATGCTACAATCACTCAACTGGAAGGACGAATCAAAAGGCTGAGAGAAGATATTGAGATTGATAACGAGGTGATTGATGCAATGAATGAGTTAATCTTTGAACAATCAGAACAACTGAAAGCAAAAGATGATGAGATTGAGAAGTTAAAGAAAAGGTTGTCTGAACAAGAAGTGAGCAAAAAGAAAGAAGCTGATGTGAGTTCAAAATTGAAGGAAAAGGAACCCACAATCTTTTACGACAGGAAAAGAAAATTTCTGGGCAAAACTCAAGATAAAGGTACTGAATCTAAAGATCAACAAAAGAAATCAAAAAGGGTCTCCCCAACTCACACTCCATCAGCTGAACCTGCTGCTTATCAGAAAATTAACATCATCAAAGAAGAAAGTGATGATGAGTTGAAGCAGCTAACTGAAGAAGAATCTGGCATACTATCAACAGAAGACATACTTGAAGAAAGAGCTCAATCTGCCATGTTCATGGACCTAATCAACAATGGCTTTCCCTATGACTTGGTAGAGAAAATGAATATGCCTGAAATGATTCAAGTTTTGAAAGAATTTGATGCTGTAAGACTGATGCTCCTAATTTGCAATTATGAAACTTTTTCAAAGTTCAAGGCTATGGAGCAAATAAGAAAAGACTTGGGCCATTGTGACTCAAAGAAGCTGACAAGGTACAACATAACTTACTGGTACAAAGTCACAACTATAAGCAACATGAGCTTAAAGGGAGAACAATTGGTGAACTCAGAGCTATGATGGAGCATGTGATGAAGGTGGAGCAAGAAACAGGAGTGAAATTCAAGACTGGAGCTCCCAATCCTGCCTACAATCAAGCAAAACAAACTTTTGTTGAACCAACTGTAGTTAAAAGCAAAGATATGTATAAGGGCAGAGAAAGCTTGATCAAAGAACCAAGAGATATCATTCCCAGCAAAGTATGTCCCCTGGGAACTGCTGTGAGGGAGATAACAGAAGAAAAGACTACATTGATACAACTCTTTGATCAGATAACCACTCCAAGAACAGCTAAAGAAAATAAAATCATAGCATGGAAATATGATTCAGAATGGGATTATGCTATGCTGAAGAGAACATCTGGAATGATTCAATACTTTCTAAGGGTGGAAACACTCCTTACACTTCCAGATGCAGACCTCACTACTTTGCAAAACATTCCCATCACAAACTTCCCAATCAGTCAATGGGGAAGAGACTTCTCTAGACTTATGGCTAAGTTGAGTCACAAGTTCAAGGGAGATGTACTTAAAGAAGCCAAGAGAGAAGATACATAACACATCAAAAGGAAGTTAAAACAGAAAAGGTCTCATGTCAGTTCTTCTCAAGCTTTAGATGATGAATTTTACAAAGAATTGATATGAAGATAGATCTGAAGCATCAATCAAAGTTATTAAGGGAAATTAATACTATTTCCCTATCACAGAATAGGGATATGTAAAAGGTCAAAAGAGCTGGTGTTGTAGAGAAATGATCCACTGAAGAAAGGTCCTAGCATAAGGCTATTTGACCCAATGGAGATCAAGCTGCTTTATCTGAGCTATACCTCATATCTACATGACAAGTATTTTCCCAAGCTAATGATCAAACTGCTCAAAATGACATGTGCTTGTATGTACACATCATTCAAGTTATTGACAAGCTCCATGCCAAGGCCTACAAGAGAAGGAAGTTTAAGGATGGTCAACTGATGGGAGCAGAGATAGAGCCAATAACAAAACTAGGAATTTCAGAACAGGATGAGTTGGAAATAGTGTTTAATAATAGTGTTGTTGCAACATTAACCACTGAAGAGGATATCCTGGGCTTGAAATACAAAACATTAACGAGAATGGGGAGGATGAAGATAAAGTATCAGTATGAAGATCAAAAGAATACTGTAGGATACTTCAATACCAAAATTTTAACAAGAGTTCAAGAATTGAGAGACTTAAACTCCTGATTACAAGAGGCTAAACCTATAGGGGGAGTATTGTTAGAACTAGATCAAATGTATAGGTTTAGTTGACTTGTCAACTCTTGTAATTAATCATTGTAATTCACTTTTTGATAATATAATATAATGCATGAATTATATGGTAACCCATATTATTGTGTGTGTTAGTTTATGTTATTACAGGAAACATCAGACTTGGTCAATTTGGAAAATTTGACTAAGTGTTAGAACAACCTACGGATGAATAAGTGTTCTTCCGTAGATGTTCTCAGGAGCATAACTGAAATTTGTGCGTTCGTAGATCTCCTACGGAAGAACAACAACTATCAAGTGGAGCTGCTGAAGGAGAGCTTGCTGCTGAAGAACAAGTACAAGAACTTCTGCGGAAGCACAACCACTGAAGAACAAATGCTGAAGACAAAGTGTTGTTGCGGAAGAAGAACTTCCTATGGAAGACCAATTCCTATGGAAGATTAACAAACTTGTATTGTTTCAAATCATCAAGTACGTAACAAAAAGTCAATAAGTCAACATGTCAGAGCAATATCATTAAGTCAATAACGGCGAAGGATAATTAAGTCAACAGAATATTCCAACAACATTCTTTATGTAATTTACAATTTCCTATGTAAATTGTGAACTCCTATGCCGATAAACAAGGCAAGGATTTGTACATATAGAAATAGAATTTCAAAAGAGAATAGCGATATATTAGCTAGAAAATAGGAATAAAATAGGAAGGTATCTATACACAATTGGGTGTATATATTGATTGATGAACATTGATAAAAAAGAACATTAACAATATAGCAATATCAAGCATCAAGAACATATAGCATTATAATCAATTGTAATCGATTGATTGTGAATGAAGAGCAATTGAAAACAATCTTTGTATTGCATTATTACATTTAACAAGTTGTTCTTTGTTCATCGATTTCAACTTTTGATAAACAAGTTAAACAGCAGGTATTGATAATTCCCCGATCAATACTTGTTAAAATTAAATTGATAATTCCTGCAATGATCTTAGGATTATCATAAAGTTTTATGCTAGAATTTGATTTCTCTTGTTTGATTGTTCGTTGATTACATTGATGGAGATTGAATTGAAATGAATTCAAATGCATTTAATGGAAAGCTCGAAACCCTAAGAACAGAATCATATGATTGAAATTGGATATTGGCTTTTGATTGTTCATTTTGGAGTTGAAACATGTGTTTTTTAATAAATTTTAGGTGTATCATGCGTGTTATTCGAAGGTATCCCCTTATGTACAAGTGGAAAACCCTCAACTAGTAGCATGGTCAGAATCAGTTGCAGAACTTCTTGAATTAGATACTAAAGAGGGAGTTTCTCGATTTCTGTTTACTGTATAAATCAATACAATTAAGAAGTAAAAGCGTTAAGCTACTTTCACATTGCATTATGCTCAGTGTTATGGCGGTCATCAGTTTGGAAACGTAGGGAGCTTGTGAATTCAAAGTCCCAACGGTGGGAACTTCAGCTGAATTAGGGATGAGTTCGGTACTGTACCTGTACCGAACCGGTACCATTACCGAAAGTAACCGGTCCCGAATCTTATAAAAAACGAGTACTGGTACCTGTACCGAATTTGATATATGTGTACAGGTACCGGTACCGGTACGGTACAGGTATTTCGGTACCCCGGTACCTCTTTGGTATCCGTTACCTCCACAACATTATTTTTTAGGCTTGCTACATGGTGCATGTTTAGTTACGGTACCGGTACTTTTTTTGTACCCGTTACCCATTACATGTTTGGTACCCGATACCTCTAAAAGTTTATAATAACTAAACAAAATAAAATATCAAAAAAATGACCACATAAAATGATAGTTTTATTACTTTTTTCATTTCCTGCTAACTCAGTCCACACACTAGTCCACCGTTCATTTCTATTAAAATCATAAATAATATATCTCTTAACATTGTATTGAAGTAAGAAGAATGATAATAAAAAATAATAATAATTACACTCAAAAGTTAAAACAGAATACTAGTTGATGAGGTGAAAAGTATTACAAAACAAAATACAAATTCCAAAATAACCTATTCGTGTTTGGGCACTAGCGGGACTATACGAGACTTTTGGGTAAAGTACAGGTACCGGTACCGTTCAGTACCGATCCCGAAATATAAGAAAATCAAGTACCGGTACGAATACTTTATACATATTTTTGGTACCAGTTGGGTACCGGTACGATACGGGTACCGGGTACCAAATGCTCATGCCTAAGCTGAATAGTGCTGGGAAGGCTCCATACAACCGGTTTGCTGATGGTCTAGCGGTGGTGGTGTGTGGTGGTGAAGATGGTGGTGTGGTGGTGGAGGGTGGTGGTAGAGTGGTGGTGGTATGGTGGTGGTGGTTGAGATGGGGTTGAATGAGGAAGAAGAATGGCAAAATGATCATTTTTCAGCCAGTTTACGTAATTAATTAACGGCTATTAAGACCCAGGGACGAAACGTTTCAGGACTAAACCTATAATTTTTCAATCCTAGAGACGAAAGATGAAAATTGAGCAACCCTCAGGGACGATCCGTGTAATTTACTCTAAATTTTATATTAATAAATTACTTTTAGGTCTTAATATTAAAATTCAATTTACAAATTAATTTTCAAATTTTAACTTTAAATTTTTTTCAAAAAACACAAACGTATATTATTAATAGCATATGTTTAATTTAAAAATCATCACATCTAATGTCGCGTTGCATTGCAATTTGAAAGTACATCCATGATATTAATTACTATTGTTCGTTTTAACAACTTTAGAAAAAAAAATGTTAAATGGGTTAGATTCAGATTGAACTTTTTACACGAATAAAAAATAGATCGTTTCTAGCTTTGATATTCACACCTGCTAACGCAAAACGATTAACACTCTTACATAGACATTTTTCCAATAAAATCACATTATAATTAGTTATTTTGATGATAGTTTATTCAAATATATTAATTTATAAATACTCATGTAATATTTGAATTTGGTAATAAAATTAAGAGTGGGTTATTCGTACACTCTTACAGATTAACCAGACACCCGATCATGATATCCATATTACTTGTATATATCTATATGAATTATATGGACTAACATTGTGGCAGATCACTTGGAGATGCCCCATAAGTCGTATGTATGTATACAACTAATACTACACGAATTGTATACGCCTATACGAGGTAAATAATGCGGTTGGTTTAGCCTGTACAACTTGAATGCATTTTCTTTTTTAAATTTAGGACATATTTTTAATCATATGACTTGATATAATATATCTCGATATACGTGTGAATATTTAACATGACATAAAATTCCGTAAAAAGCTACTATATAAACAACTATACGTTTATTCATTTCATTATCTCAGTATATAAAATTGTCGTCTAACAGAAGAGACCACAATCGAAGACATTCTTCTACCGATGTTGACAACATTCTTACACTTGTGAAGAACCTTAATTGACAGAATATCTAGGGTGGTCTCAAAATGTTGTATAGTATGACTACAACAGGGATTTTCCTTGGTGTAGGACAATTTATACGGGTTCTAAGGTGATGGAGACTAATCAAGATCCATTAAATTTAGCAAATTAGGAATAGGCATGCCTGACGGGTGCCTCACTCTGCATCACCTTCATCATTCACTAGAGCATAGCGTGTGACTGGCTCGATCTAGGGTTAGCATTCCTAGCCAAATCAAGCGCCTCCCGTGATCGCGCATCAATCTCTCAACAAGTCTGGTGATGCACGAACAATCTAAGTAAAATATGAGTTTAAGCCGATGGCGGTGATGGTCCGTGCTGAGATGGTGGCGGTGGCGGGTAGTGGTGTAGCGGCGGTGGTTGTCCCTGATGCGGCTGCGCCTTGTAACACCGAAAGTTTCAAAAAAAGGGGAAAGAATAGAAAAAAAATAAGGGAAAAAGGGAATTATTTCAAAGTAAGGGGTTAAAGGTGCAAAAGTCAAACTTATCCGTAATGGGTTTATGTAAGGTAATATCAGAAGATTATAAGGCTGATGCAACCAAAGAAGCCAAAACAACCAAGAGTCTTTCTTCATGCATGCACTGGACATACAAGGTAGAAGTTCCTTCGGAAGTTTTACACTCTCCACAGAAAAATACTCTAAGTGTAAAATCTTCCGAAGCCAAAGTCCAAATCTTCTGAAGCCAAAGATGAAGTCTTCTGAAGCTTCAGAGACAAAGTCTTCCGAAGCCAATTTGCTGTGAAGACTAATTTCTTCCGAAGACAGAGAAGACATGTTTTCTCTTATCTACTTTACATAAAGCTGACACACTTCTGCTGCAACTCTGAAGACTCACCAACTTATATGAGTTGGTGAAAAGCCTATCCTTTGGTAAACTGTAGATTAAGGACTTTGTTTGTAACTTCCTACTATTGTACATGTAAACCTTTTATATATTAGAAAAGCATGTAAGCTATGGCATGCCATAGGCACTAGTCAAAAGGCAATCTGCCTTTTGACTCTACATTGATCTTGTTGTCTAGATTAGTGTTTCCAACTGTCTTTCTAAATATTGACGGTTGTAGGATGTAGTATAAAATGTCTGAGGTCCTTGTAATTCTTTTATGCTTTGTAACACTTGTAATATAACTTGAGAGCAATATACAACATCCTTGAAAAACCATACTTATCTGTTATTGTTCTTAGTTCTGTCTCACTACTTACTTGTGTTCTTAGTATCATCATTCTCAAACCCGGTTTCTCATTTGAACTGTTAAGTGTTCTAAATCTCTCTCATTGTGAGACTGATTGTATTGACCACCTTTCACACGGTCCTGCAATTGGTATCAGAGCTTTCCAGGCTCTTGATTGTAAGATCTCACCATCTTAAATCCCTTCAGTTTTACAAACACTTAACATCTCAAATGGCAGCTATAACAAAGGCTGATATGGAAACCAGTACTATGACAAAATCTCCACTGATTACTCCTGAGGACTTTGATACTTGGTTCCAAAGAATGGAAGGCTTCATCAAGTCTCAAGACTTTAGGATGTGGGGATCTATTGTCTCTGGACCTCATGTACCATCCACCTCTTTGGCTACCGCTGGTAGTGGTATGATACCAAAGGAAGTGGCTGACTATTCTGATGAAGACTGGAAGATAGACATAGAACAGAAGGCCATGACGCCCTCCAAACTGCTCTTCCAAACTCTATCTACAGAGGCTTCAAGAAGTGCAAGACTGCCAAGCAACTATGGGATGCACTGAAGCTGATGTATGAGGGGTCAAATGAAGCAAAAGAGAACAAGAAGGACCTCTTGAAGCAGCAATTTGAAATTTCACCTTCAAAACAGGTGAAACCATGACTCAATAATACTTCAGGTATGTTGAGATTGTGGATACTCTAATGGATGTTGGAGTAACTCTTGAGAACAGGGACATTTGAGGAAGTTCATGTCCTCTCTTCCCAGACAATAGACACACTATTGTGTGGTCATTAAGAGGACTGAAAACAACAAGACCCTCACTCGCACTGAGTTGTATGGTATCCTTAGTGGCTACCAAATGGAGATGAACATGCAAAATCCATTTGGTAACTCCAACATTAGCAGAGCTCAGCCCTTCATATGGTTGAAAGGGATTGCAGAGAACCACAACATCATCTCATCTGCTACTCGGACAACTCACAAAAGGGTCCTTTCATCACCTTCCCAGAAACATCAAGAGAGAGCTACATCCAAGGAAGTCCATTCTAAGAAACAAGCTCTTCACAAGCTTTTATGTCTACTGATGAAAGCACATGCAACTTTCTCTTCACCCTTGAAGACCTAGACTGTATCCATCCAGATGATCTGTAGTACATGGAAATGGTCTAGCAGATGGCTCTTCTCACTCATAGAGCCATGAAGTTTTACAAGAGGATAGGGAGGAAGTTTCCTAGCAATGCAACCAGTGGAAAGTTTGGGCTGGACAAAAGCAAAGTGAAGTGTTACAACTGTAACCAAATGGGACACTTTGCTAGAGAGTGCAAGGAACCAAGAACAAGTGGTGGCCAAGCGCAACCAGACCAGACTACACTGATGGAGCTCCCCAGAATGAGAAACCCCAAGCAGCAAGCTGCAGTTGTTTGTTGAAGGAGGCTTTGACTAGAGCTTTCAGGTTGAGGATGCATCTCCAAACCAAGCACTTATTGCAGATCATGAAGAAGTCAAGGTATTGGAACATCTTTGTACACCTGAATGTATTACTAAAGTTAACTGATATAGGTTCTATAACTTAGAATGAGAACTGATCTTAAGTCTTTAAACATTCTAAAAGGTGATTTCAAAAGAGCTGAAAATGATATTCCTTAAACTTTTTGAAAATTTAAAAACAAAACATATTTTCTTTTGGAAGATTCAAGTTGCCTTCAGAAGAAATTATGTCTTCAAGTCAAATAACTACTAATAAGAAATTTACCTTCGGAAGAAATAATGTGATATCTTCCGAAACTTAAATATGCTTCTAAGTACTTGCATGTATTTAAATGACAATTTTCTTCTAAAATCAATTAAGTCTCATAAGATTTAAAGAAAACTATTTTCAACTCTTAAGCATGAACTACTAACTACAGAACTCAAATAAAAGATCTCATCACTAAGTTAACTAAATGCCAAGTTGAGCTTGTGATCAGCAAAACCAGGGCAGAAAACTATATTCTTGAAGAAGAGATCTTCAAGAACATGATATCCTCATCCTTGTATGCAAAAGTTTGTTATCAAAATAAGCAGGGACTGGGATCTACTGAGATAGATCCTCCACACACTCTATTGTCTGTAAGATCTCCAAGGTATGGAACTTGTGAAGATGAGCTTCCATAGACCCCATTGATGAAGAGGATGAAGAGAAAATAGTGAAGGATGATTTTGAGAGGAGTGAAGAAGATCATCCTAAAAAGGGCCACTATTCTTCTGAGGAGAAGAAAGAATCTGGGACGACCAAGTCTTAGAGGAAGAACTTGATCAGAAAAAGCCAAAAGAAAGTCAAAGAAGGCTCAAGAGATTAAGGCCACTTTCAAGTTTAAGCAGAAACAAGTGTTCGTCTCTGCAGGATTTGAAGTGGTGAAGGCTGCAGACTCAACTATGAACTCTAGTACTAGGAGTTCTAGTTCATGTCCAACTCATTCCAGTAAAGAGAAGATGTCTGATCAGCTGTGTACCACTGCTACACAGCCTAAACCATCTAGTTCCAAGAGTAAGCCTCACCCTAAAAAGCTTGATGCATCACCTGTGAAGATGAAGATGGAGGTGGAAAGTGATCAAGTTCAGTCTTTCTCTCAAATGAAGACTCTCAGAAGGAAGCAAATAGATTGCATCATGTGTGATAGTACTTCTCATCTTTCTAAGGATTGCTCTACAATCCTAAAAGTACTGTCCACATGATCAAAAGAAAAACTTCTGAGAAGAAGAAAGGAAAACCAGATTCGAAAGAAAAATCTTTTCCCTTCGGCAGCTCCAAGGTGAAAAAGAAGACAAGTGAAAACTTGCCTTCGGAAGAAAATTTGGTCTCGGAAGATATGAGTGCTTCCGAAGTACTGAAGCTTGCTGTAGTGAAAGCAAGATCTTCCGAAGGTCCAGTCTCCAAACTTTAGAAGTTGTTAAAACTTCCGAGGTGTTGAAGGTCAAGTCCAATCTTTCGAAGATGGTGCGGAAGATGAAGAAAGACCTGGTTCTTCATTTACAACAGCTAATGATCCTCAAAGCTTGAACATAGGATCACTTACTGTTACATTATCTTCATATCACTTTTCAAGGGGTCAAGTTCAGGTATTCATAATTTTTCTATACTAATTTACTTGCAAACTTAGACTCCTTAGAATATTATATGTTTCCTAGATACGTTCAACACATTCTCAACTATGAACTGGGCTCATAGTTGAGGGGAACAGGTAATGTTCTAAAAATTGGGACAGATGAAGCTCGGCATCTTCAAGACTATAAGGAAGCCAACTGCTGGCTTCTCAGGGGTAGAAACAGCCTTTGTCCGAAAATGTTAGAGCTCATTGCTCAAGGTGACAACCTAGCAGCACCAGCTAGTGTTGAACCCACACCTTCTACTTCCCAACCACCAGTGCAGCCAAAAATAACCATCACCTACCAAAGAAAAATCCAAATGAACCCCTGAACATGCTACTCAGTTTATGCAGCCCCTGATATCATCCCCTACAGGAGGAAGTGGACACTGGAGCTCCCACATCTCCTGAGGAGCAAACCACTCTTATCTCACAAATGATCAGTGCTGAGGTTCCTCATGCTTAGCCTGATGAGCTCACAACCCCAACAGCCTTAAGCCTTCAGTCAGAGTCTTCAACACCTTCAAGGGACAGTTACCATCCCCAGCCTCTTGATCTAAACCAACAAATCCCAAACCTTGAATTCTATGATGATAAAGATATGGGATTTAGTGAGTATCATGAGTCTCTCTTCTCCACCCCTACTCAAGGAGAGATGAGTACTCCTGTTTCTCCCATATCTAGCCCACATCATCCACCCATTACTGAGGTGGATCTCCCTAAACTTGTTCAGGAGGTCCATATGGAAGAGGCTCTCACTTCAGCAAGTGATTACATCATTCAGACCTCAACTATGGCAACCCAACCTCTTGACACTTCACTTGAAGTTGTCATGAAATCCAGTAGCCAAGACCAAAGTGTTGGTGATGAGGAAGAAGACCTTGGTCCTATTTTATCATCCCCCCATGATTCTTCTAAGGAAGATGAGGGGAGTTTGAAACTAAAGGTGCAATAACTGACAAACACATGCACCTATTTAGTCTCAAAGATAGGAATCTCAGGTGATTGCCTTACAAAGGAGGGTCAATGACCAGCAACTTAAGATCACCGATCTCAAGGACAAGTTAGCTGAGAGACCACTCAGAAGTTCTCAACCAGGTCCACAAGAACCTGTGGATTTGACAGACCTAACCCCAAGCTCACCTATGCAAGAAGGTGATGCTACCAAAAAGGGGAGAAAGTCCAAGCAATCACAGAACCTGGAAGTTCTTCACAGAGTATGAACTTTGAGGATTCACCACCCTCACTTGCAATGGTCCATACTCAGCAACCTCCTCAAGTCTACATTGATATGGACTCACTTATACAAAGTTTGCTTGAGGAGGGTATTCCAAGGGCTATGTCATCCCCATCTTATTACTCTGAGAAACTAATCATGGGATGGAGGTATGATGTTGATAGAAGAGCCCTAATACTGTATAGATTTCAGGGTCAGTAAAAGGTTTAACTTTCAAACCTTGAACTACTATGACAGTCTTCCTTTAGTCCATATGTCACTTGCCAACCCAAGTCAACATAGGTAAGTTGATAGACTGGCTGAGAGGATTCAAGATAGAATTATGAAGAATTCAGATATAGAAGAAGACAAAGTCAACCAGGCAATGTCATTGGCCAACTAGATGTTGAGGTGGACCCTAAGATTAGCTTTGAAGGGGAAACCTTGACTGAAGGCCTAGTGATAGAACCTGTTAACCTTGTCATAGGAACTAATTCAACATCCTCTATCCTTAATGAGCCATCAGCTGGTGAAGGTGCTTCACATCCTCTCTCTGGCTAGAGCTTGACTGTTGAACCAAGCAATAAAGGCCAAAGCTCTCTCCACGCTGAGTCACCAAGGCCAGTAAGTGACAAGGGAAAAGAAAACTGACTTCCGAGGAGATTGAGGATGAGAAAAGAGAGAGGAAAAGGAAGCTACGGGGAGAAAGTTCAAAAGAGTCTCCAGGCTTTATGGAAGCTGCCATCAGGGCTGCCCGCGGGCCAAATACTCAGGATGATAAGTTGAGGGTAGCCAGGATAAACTACTTGGGGACTAGAAACCACAATGTGGATGAACTACTCTCACTCCGCTTAGATGAATTAAATAAACTGGCTGACAAGGAATTGTCTAAGGGAAGAAAGGAGACAGAAAAGGATTTACAAGCATGTTCCTACCCTCTTCCCAGTTCAAGAAAGTCCTAAGACAGAGGCTGTGGCAACTGCACAACCTCAAGAAGTTGATAGACTGAACATAATCAACTACCTGAGTGCCACAGGACTCTATCAGGCATCTGCAAAGTCAAGAGACATCATCCAAAAGAACCAAAAGAAGTCTGCTGGTAGATAAGGATGATGAGCTTCTTGAAGCTGTATGGATTCTCCGAAAGGAGGCTTGGTCCAATGTCTCTATCCACTATGGATGAGTATATCAAAGTGATTAAGCAGAAGAATAAGAAGGGAGAGCTTGTTGACTTGCATTCTCCACCAAGTCCAGCTCAACCTAGGTAAAGGTTGAACCCCTGAGACAACACAACCTGGACCTAGAGCTGAATCTCAGCCAACTTCATCTTCTAATCCACAGCAAGGTCCTCTTCCCTTTCCTTCTGAATATATATGAGAGAAGAGAACCCAACTAAGAGAGACACAGCAGAACAATCTGGTGCTGAGGCCAGTCCTCTCAGTTAAGACCTCAAAGAGGAGGAAAAGGATGGCTATTCCCAAGAAGAACTCAAAGGCATCCACCTCCAAACCTCAAGAAGATTCATAGCACCCTGAGGTAGTGCATGAAGAGGCTGCCCAACCAACTCCAACTCAAGTAGAGCCTCTTGCAACTGGATTACCCATCTTGTCCTGGACCTTTGCTGCTAATCCAGACAGATGGTATGTCATCAGAGATCAAGGTCAAGATGTCTACTTACGGAAATAAATGCTTGATCTTCTTCTACATGATCTCTATGACATCAGAAGATACTATGAAAGTCTAAGGGATCCTGACCATATGATGAAAAGAGGCATGATCTTAATCCTAATGAGGACTGTCTACATCTGAAGAACTTCTCTATTTTGGTAGCATCAGCTTAGGGGAGTTTGTAAGGTAATATCAGAAGATTATAAAGCTAATGAAACCAAAGAAACCAAAACAACCAAGAGTCTTCCTGCATGCATGCACTGCACGTACAAGGTAGAAGTTGCTTTGGAAGTTTTACATTCTTCACAGAAAAATACTCTAAGTTTAAAATCTTCCGAAGCCAAAGTCCAAATCT
This sequence comes from Flaveria sonorensis, assembly GCA_025506505.1. Classification (NCBI taxonomy): domain Eukaryota; kingdom Viridiplantae; phylum Streptophyta; class Magnoliopsida; order Asterales; family Asteraceae; genus Flaveria; species Flaveria sonorensis. Next base: position 32,280,194 of record CM046435.1, on the reverse strand, counting down.
TTTGAAGCCAAAGATGAAGTCTTCTGAAGCTTCAGAGACAAAGTCTTCCAAAGCCAATTTGCTGTGAAGACTAATTTCTTCCGAAGACAGAGAAGACATGCTTTCTCTGATCTACTTTACATAAAGCTGACACCTTTCCGCTGCAACTCTGAAGACTCTCCAACTTATATGAGTTGGTGAAAAGACCATGCTTTTATAAACTGTAGATTAAGGTCTTTGTCTGTAACTTCCTACTATTGTACATGTAAACCTTTTTATATTAAAGAAGGATATGGGCTATAGCATGTCATAGTCACTAGTCAAAAAGCAATCTGTCTTTTGACTCTACATTGATCTTGTTGTCTAGATTAGTGTTTCTAACTGTCTTTCTAAGTATTGACGGTTGTAGGATGTAGTATAAAGTGTCTCAGGTCCTTGTAATTCTTTTATGCTTTGTAACGCTTGTAATAGAACTTGAGAGCAATATACAGCATCCTTGAAAAACCATACTTATCTATTCTTGTACTTAGTTCTGTCTCACTACTTACTTGTGTTCTTAGTATCATCATTCTCAAACCCGATTCCCCATTTGAACTGTTAAGTGTTCTAAATCTCTCCTCATTGTGAGTCTAATTATATTGACCACCCCCTCATATGGTCCTAAAGTTTAAAAAGGTGACATGGTCGCCCTTACCTCTTCTACCAGACATACGACTTTCTGCTAGAGTGAGAAGAAGGAGCTCTCATCCGAAATTAGAGAGAGAAAGCGGTAGAAATCTTCAGAAGGTAAGATTGTTAAAGTGTTTCTTCTCGGTTTCAGTTGGGTTTAAGCTTTTGGAACGATCTATATTGTTTCTATGTGTTTGGTTGCTTGTTTTTGCGTGTTTAGGTGCTAGAACTCCAGGTTGCTATCAGGTTTGGAGTGTTTTACTTGAAAGTTGTTAGAGGTGAGTTCTAGATCCCCTCCTTTACATGTTTTCTACTTGTTTGGGGCTGATATGTATATCAAACTTTTGTTTTATGAAACATACTATGGTTTTTCATGAAAGTACAACTGTTTATGAAAGATGTATGTTTTAAAAGATTTCTATGATGTTGTGTGTAGTTGTTTGTCTTGTTTTAAGTGTGTAACTGGTAGATCCATGCTAAGTATATGTTTAGAAATAATTTTTAGGACTAAAAACTGCATAAGTTAAATCGCAGGTGCTGGACTTGGTGTCCGCTGTGGCAATTAAGCATGGATAAGGTGTCCGCTGTGGACACTTAGACACTTAGAATGTTTTAGTCATCCGCTGTGAACACACATAGTGCTTCATCCATGCGCTGTGGACTTGGGTCAAGTGTGAGAAATCTTCCAAGCTTAAGAAGATATCTTCTGAAGCAAGGAAGAAATCTTCCGAAGCCAAGGAAGAAATCTTCCGAAGCCAAGGAAGAAATCATCCGAAGCCAAGGAAGAAATCTTCCAAAGCCTAGAAGAAATCTTCTGAAGCCAAGAAGAATCTTCCGAAACCAAGGAAGAAATCTTCCGAAGCCAAGAAGAAATCTTCCAAGCCAAGGTGAAATATTTCAAAGGTAAAATGAAGTCTTTCAAAGTTTCAAGGTTGTGTTTAGTGTCTTGTTTAGGCAATGTGAACTCTTAGGCTTATTCTGAATTTTGAGAAATAGAATTAAGTGCTAAGTACTAAAGTTTTATGGAGGTTTATGCTTGTTGATGTTGTCTGCTTGAGGGTTGTTGTCATGATTTATGTTTCATGCTATGTATTATGATGTGACTTTACGTGGTGTGATATGTTCATGTACGTAAAGTATTAAGTAATAGAAGTGAAAGATAAGTGGAAAGTAATGCACTAATGAATGTCTTGCAAGCAACGTGAATCGAGGTTCATAACTCATTGAGGGGTTGTTAGCTCAACTGTGTGCGGTTTAGCTAACCCATGAGGATGCACACAGGGGGTCAGTCTTTGTGACTGATCAAAACATACGAAACGGGATCCTTGTCGCTTACCCCCGTGCTGAGTCAGCTTCGGCACGACGTGGGGTTTATTTATAAACCCCGACACAGTACCAGCTTCTGTATGACGTGGGGGTATAGCATTTGGTAGGATCTATATAAAGTGAAAGATAACAATTAAAGTTTGAAATGTACGAAATGAACGAAACGAACGATGATGAAAGATAATAATGATGTTATCTAGATGTATGTATGATGTATGATCATGTATGAAAGTAAAGGAATGTTTTAACGAATGGTAAAGTATTTTATTATAAAAACTAGAACTCACTCAGCGTCGCTGACTTTTTATATACATATTAGTTGGCAGGCAATTGTTGATGCTGAGGAGGTGCAGGCATGGATGCATAAGCACTGGGGATGATTTGAGTCTGGCATCCATATTTTCGTGAATGCTATTGTATTAATACTACTTTTGAAATGTAAATGAAATGACATAATGTTTTGACACGATTTTAATTATCAATGAAAAGTTATATTTTTGCTGCAAAATAATGTGTTTTAAATGTTTTATGCGATGATTGGCCAACTGTAAGCTTCACGGGAACGGGGCCTTACAAGTTGGTATCAGAGCCAAGTTTAAGAGAATTGGATAAATATATTTTAAACCAAGACTTATAGGACGAAAGGGAAATGGGTGCCAGTCCTAGTAGTTGCATGCCTGCAGATAAATGTTTTATGTAAACGTTTTATGTAATTAATGGAAAAAGGAATTATGTGCATGTGCTATGTGATCTATGTGCTCTTCGTAGATTTGGATACTGATGTAGTCAGGATAGGAAATGCTTGGGGAATGAAGAGTAAAGTAAGTGGCTAATCACAACTGGCCACTGTAATTAGTGACTTACTATACTTGACATGCTCTGAGCTATTACCTTGAATGACTGTGTTGGTGTTTGAATCTTATAGTGTTTAGAGTGTTTGAATCTTAGTGAAAGAGGCTGTAGTGATGAGGTTCATCAAGTCATGCAGACAATTCTGCCGTTTGTGGTGACTGAAGTTATTAGAGCTGTAAGAAAGGATGAAAGGAAAGAGAAGGAGGAGAAGAGGAAAACCGTTGGTAGAGAGGGTGAAGAAGGAGGTTCAAGGGACAGGGAGCAATCGGAGACTGGGATGGTTGTCTCCAGTGAAGAGGAGGAAGAGGAAGCAGTGCAGGAAACTGCAAAGGGGTGCAACTATGAGGCATTCTAGAGATGCAAGCCCCTGACGTTTGATGGGAATGGGTGTGATGCTGCTGCTCACCGATGGGTGAAGGAGATGGAGGCGGTACTTGATATCAGTGAGTGCCGAGAGAATCAGAAGGTGAAGTTTGCTACCCACTTGTTTGTAGATTCGGCCTTGTGCTGGTGGGACAACATTGTTCAGGTCGAGGGTAGCAGGGCGATTGGGAGAATGAGGTGGAGTGAACTGAAGAAGTTGGTGATCGAGGATCTTTGTCCTAACAGGGAACTCGATAAGATCAAGAGAGAGTTCTTGCAGTTGGAGGTGGGAACTATGACACACCAGCAGTATACGACTAAGTTCAATGAGATGGCGAGGCTGGCGCTGGAGTAGGTGACACCTATGTCATGAAAGATCAAGCGATACATCCAAGGTTTACAGTCGGATATCCACAGACATCTGATCGCCGCTCGGCCAGTACGTTCAGGTGAGTGGTCGATCTGGCGGGGTGACTGTATGATGAGCGAGAGGCAGTGGTGGTGGTGGATGTGAAGAAGTGTGACAATGATAGGAATGAGAATGAGAAGCGGTATAACGGTGGTGGTGTTTTGGCTGGAGGTAAGAAGATGAGAGTGGATGATTGGAAGGCGATAACAGGAGGGAGGAGGCATGCAAGAAGTGTGGGAGAGATCACATGGGGGAGTGTAAGTGGGGATCAAACATCTGCTTTTAGTGTGGGAAGGAGGGCCACATGGCAAGAGATTGTCGCGTGGTGGAATGTTACAACTATAACGAGTGAGCAGAGACTGCAAGAAGTCGAGGGCTGGGAGCTCCGGGGCAAGGATGGGGACTGAGAAGGAGGGCAGAGAGCGAAGGCCAGGGCATTCACTATGACTTGAGAGGAGGCTAGGGTGGACCCCGACGTTGTGTCAGGTACATTTCTAGTAGACCAAACTTGTGCCTCTGTACTTTTTGATTTCTGGTGCTAGTAGGAGTTTTATTTTTGCTGCCTTCTATGATAAGTTGCCCATTAGGAGTAGGAAGATTGATGAGCCTTTTGACGTAGAAACTGCCATAGGTAAGTATACCAGGAATTCTGATATGGTAGAAGACTGTGACATAGAGTTGGAAGGCCATAGGTTCTCTGCTAGGTTGTTCGTGATGCCCTTAGGCGTATTTCATGTAATCCTAGGAATGGATTGGCTAGCAACCTATGAGGCAACGTCGTGTGTCGTAAGAAGATGATTCGTCTGATTGCGCCCGACGGCAGTTTGGTTACGGTTCATGGAGGCAAGGAATGCACCACTCTGCGAGTGATATCGATGTTATTCTGATTTATTCAAAGAGCAAAGAAGAACATGCCGATTATATTCGGGAAGTGTTGGATACGCTTAGAGGAGAAAAGCTGTACGCCAAGCTCTCCAAGTGTGTTTTCTAGTTAAGCGAGGTTTAGTTTTTGGGTCATGTGGTTAATCCTAAAGGGATTATAGTAGACCTGACGAAGGTTGAGGCGGTGATGCAATGAAAGTTTCCAAAGACACCATCCGAGATTAGTAGTTTCTTGGGCTTGGCGGGTTACTACAGGAGATTTAACCAAAACTTCTCTAAAGTGGCGGCTATGGTCTTTGCATTAAAGATTTGGATGCCACTTGGGAGTCAGAGGAAGAAATGAGAAGGCACTACCTAGATCTCTTTAAGGAGTGACAGGTTTCGGGGACGAAACCTATCTAAGGGGGTGGACTTGTAACACCTGAAAGTTACCAAAAAAGGGGAAAAGTAAAGAAAAGATAAGATAAGGGAGAAAAAGGAATTATTTCAAAGTAAGGGGTTAAAGGTGTAAAACTCAAACCTGCCCATATCTATTCTTGTTCTTAGTTCTGTCTCACTACTTACTTGTGTTCTTAGTATCATCATTCTCAAACCCGATTCCCCATTTGAACTGTTAAGTTTTCTAAATCTCCCCTCATTGTGAGTCTAATTATATTGACCACCCCTCATATGGTCCTAAAGTTTAAAAAGGTGACATGATCGCCCTTACCTCTTCTACCAGACATACGACTTTCTGCTAGAGTGAGAAGAAGGAGCTCTCATCCGAAATTAGAGAGAGAAAGCGGTAGAAATCTTTAGAAGATAAGATTGTTAAGGTGTTTCTTCTCGGTTTCAGTTGGGTTTAAGCTTTTGGACCGATCTTTATTGTTTCTATGTGTTTGGTTGCTTGTTTTTGCATGTTTAGGTGCTAGAACTCCAGATTGCTCTTGGGTTTGGAGTGTTTTACTCGAAAGCTGTTAGAGGTGAGTTCTAGATTCCCTCCTTTACATGTTTTCTACTTGTTTGGGGCTGATATGTATATCAAACTTTTGTTTTATGAAACATACTATGTTTTTTCACGAAAGTACAACTGTTTATGAAAGATGTATGTTTTAAAAGATTTCTGTGATGTTGTGTGTAGTTGTTTGTCATGTTTTAAGTGTGTAACTGGTAGATCCATGCTAAGTATATGTTTAGAAATGATGTTTGGGACTAGAAACTGCATTAGTTAAATCGCAAGTGCTGGACTTGGTGTCCGTTGTGGGCACTTAAGCATGGATAAGGTGTCCGCTATAGACACTTGGACACTTAGAATGTTTTAGTCATCCGCTGTGATCACACTTAGTGCTTCATTCATGCGCTATGGACTTGGGTCAAGTGTGAGAAATCTTTCGAAGCTTAAGAAGAAATCTTCCGAAGCCAATGAAGAAATCTTCCGAAGCCAAGAAGAAATCTTTCAAAACCAAGGAGAAATCTTCCGAAGCCAAGATGAAATCTTCCAAAGCCAAGGAAGAAATCTTCCGAAGCCAAGAAGTAATCTTCCGAAGCCAAGTAAGAATCTTCCGAAGCAAGAAGAAATTTTCCGAAGCCAAGAAGAAATCTTCCGAAGCCAAGGAAGAAATTTCCAAAGCCAAGAAGAAATCTTCTGAAGCCAAGGTGAAATCTTTCGAAGGTAAAATGAAGTCTTCCGAAGCTTCAAGGTTGTGCTTAGTGTCTTGTTTAGGCGCTTTGAACTCTTAGGCTTATTCTGAATTTTGAGAAATAGAATTAAGTGCTAAGTACTGAAGTTTTATGGAGGTTTATGCTTGTTGATGTTGTCTGTTTGAGGGCTGTTGTCATGAATTATGTTTCATGATATGTATTATGATGTTACTTTACGTGGTGTGATATGTTTATGTACGTAAGTATTATGTAGTAGAAGTGAAAGATAAGTTGAACGTAATGAACGAATGAAAGTCTTGCAAGCAACTTGAATGGAGGTTAATAACTCATTGAGGGGTTGTTAGCTCACTGTGTGCGGTTTAGCTAACCCATGAGGATGCACACAGGGGGTCAGTCTTTGTGACTGATCAAAACCTACGAAACGGGATCCTTGTCGCTTACCCCCGTGCCGTGTCAGCTTCAGCATGACGTGGGGGTTTATTTATAAACCCCGGCACAGTACAGCTTCTGCATAACGTGGGGGTATAGCATATGGCAGGATCTAAATAAAAGTGAAAGATAACAATGAAAGTTCAAAATGTACGAAATGAACGAAACGAACGATGATGAAAGATAATAATGATGTTATCTAGATGTATGTATGATGTATGATCATGTACGAAAGTAAAGAAAATGTTTAACGAATGGTAAAGTATTTTATTATAAAAACTAAAACTCACTCAGCGTCGCTGACTTTTTATATGCATATTAGTTGGCAGGCAATTGTTGATGCTGAGGAGGTGCAGACATGGATCCATAAGCACTGGGGATGATTTGAGTCTGGCATCCATATTTTCGTGAATGCTTTTGTATTAATACTACTTTTGAGATGTAAATGAAATGACATAATGTTTCGACATGATTTTAATTATTAATAAAAAGTTATATTTTCGCTGCAAAATGATGTGTTTTAAATGTTTTATGCGATGATTGACCAACTGTAAGCGTCCCGGAAACGGGGCCTTACACGCCTACACCCGAGGCTCCACACCTCTAGATGTGAAGGTTCCTACTAAGGCTGTGGGGGCTGCCAAATGTACACCCCTCAAACTAATGACCATCTGAGTAGGCCACCAACTACAATGGCTGCATTCATTAACTTAATCTTCTTACGGCCTAATCTGCAACGCGACCGATTCTATCATTAACAACAATAACTACTCGTCAAAAACGCCCTCACAATGATGACGTTGATTTAACCCCACATGGCGCCCTTCATTTGAAGTAATAAATAATATTGTTAGACTTATATAGACTTAATTATTAAAAATATATAAATAAATATTATACCTTCCTCGTGTGGATGGTAGAAAAGAAGGAGGCTGATACAAAAGTTATATTGTATCTTAACGATGAAATCATAGACTTCAAATACTCGACATCAATGGTCATAACATGCTCTTGGCTATCTCCGTGACCAACAATAGTATGTACAATGCACCGGTGTAGATAGCAATAGAAAAGGTCTCTAATTATGTTAGTGTGCATCTCCCAGCCCAAGGATAATCGCTAATGGTATGTCACCATGTGGTTACCGGCACGACCTCCTCTGATGCCCACTAAACATCCATAAAATCATGTGCCTATAACTACATATGAGTGTAAATATCGACAATGTGCGGCCAATCTATGAACGTCAACTAGTGCTCCTTACTGCAAAACCTAAACTTCACAGCCATTAGTGTTGGCTCGTCAAGCTCCTCCTACTATCAGTCAAGGGGACTTAAATAAAAATTGATTGAGAAACTCCAACATAATCTCTCGGCATGCGGTCTAACCCAAACTCAAAGAAACGGTCCCAAGGAGTTTGTTGGCCAATGATTGATACCCGATCCTCCTATAAAGACTACAACAAATCCTAATTAAACATACAAGGGGGTCTAATGATCTCCTTCCCCATAAACGTGCAAAGGTGCCTCCGGACCACAATTGAATGTAAAAATAGTAAATACGAATTAGGTCCAAACGGCAATCTATAGTTTTCTCCCACTCAACATCTAGTTTGCTGCCAGAACCTGCAAAAGAAATCAAAACATTAGACGATAAATTCATACGACTCATGTAAAAGTCATACAAGTCTTTTTCATAATTGTGTAGAACAACACATGAAGACTTGAACATACAAGTCGTATGTCTTATACAAGAGAGATACAAGACTCATGTTGCTTCCTATACGAGTATAAGACACAAATTGCGTAGAAGCTATACGAGTCATTGGGATGAGATCGGTACCGAACCAGTACCGGTACCGGAAATACCGATACCGATTTTGTATAGAAGTGGGTATCGAATACCGTACCGATTCTTCCAGTTTGGTACCGGTACCGGTACCGGTTTTTCGGTACCTTCCTGCTTTAGTACCTCTTTGATTATGTTTTTTCCTAAAAAAGTAAAAACTGTTTCTAAGTCATATAAAATTCATTTGTAATACTGAGATGTAATTAAACTAAATTAATAACCTAGCAATAATAAAAAAGTATGAACTATTATGTTATTTTTTTATTTATAACAAAAACCATTATAGTTATATGTTGTCTTTTTATTGAACTAGCACTTGAAATGGTTTTACGTTGTTCTTTTTCTACTTATTTTCATCATAAACATAAATGATTATAGGTTTAGTATGCTTGGAAGTATAATTCCTTATAGAATCTTTGAAGACATAGCATTTTTATTTTGTTTATAATATTGCATAAAAGTTTAATTTTTTTTCTAACAGTATGATGGAGAACTAAAATACTATATTGATTAATAAACTAAAATGAAGACAAATAATAATTGCAAAGTGGTTGATAAGCATCAAATGACAAATCTGGAAAAAAAGATAAATTTGCTTTTAACCAAACAATAAAATATCTGATAATTTGGAATAATCGGTGTTCCAACTTCCAAGAAAAACCAACAAGAGAATTCCTAAAAACCTTTCATATGTGTTGTATTCGGTACTAAGCGGGACTAGTTGGTATTTTACCGGTACCGATACCGATTGGTACCGATACCAAAATACATGAAAACCAAGTACCATTACCGGTACCGTTTCTCCTAGTCGGTACAAATTCGGTACGGTACCGGTACAGTATCGGTACAATACTAGTACTCGAGACCCAAAGGCTCGTCCCTAACGAGTCGAATTGATGCAAAAAAAAATCTACCTTTTTCTCATTAATGCACTAGAGAGAATACGAGGTAAATTTTCTGTTACATTGTTGAAATGAGTCGTATAGGACTCATTTAACACTCAATACGACTCGTATATCACCTATACGAGTCGCATAGGTTTTATGCAACTTTTTTCTTTCATTTTAGGATGAAAATCCTTAAAAATATGATGAAATTCAACCAAACAAAATTACAATGAGATTACGATTACAATGAAATGAGAAGTACAAACTAGAAAATATAATAAATGATCCCACATGATCAATTCTTACTTTTTTTATAAAGTTTCAAGCCGTAACATGATTACAAGTTATACCGATGATGGAATGGTTTACTTCATTAGCCCCGGTCATAATGTCGGTTTCACCACGTATCTTTTCGCGGATGTCGAATACGTTATGGTAGATAGTGTCAAGTCTCAAGATCTTCCTTCTGAAATCAAACCACTTGGTGCTTAGCTGACATCTGGTATGGTATTCGGCACGTTCAAAGTGATAATGAAAGTGTGTGCTAACTCATTCCTAATACAACTAATACAAAAGACGATTAGTGAATTGGCATAAATTAAATTTCCTCTATGCAAGATTTTACTAGATCAACCTCCTTTTCGGTCGTCCATGACGATGAGATTCCTAAATTGTTTGAATTCATTTTTCAAATAGTATGCGTAAATTTAGAGAGATTGAAAATTATTTTTCTAGAGATGATGATGCATATGAGTACACATAAAAATGTTTGGAGGGGGAGGGGTTATAGAATAATTTTTATGGTTTTTTTACAAATAAGCATACAAATCACTACAAAACAAAATGATCTATAGGTTGAGCATTATTTGTAGCATTATGATACACTTATATACGAATCATATAGATGAACTTCCAACCTGCTCTAGTAGAATTTTTGAAATGCGTATGAACGTATGATAATCACTCGATGTGGGCATTAGATATTCTCCACCTAACTGAACCATTATTAGATGATTACCATTAACATGAGCAAACGTCAAAAATCGATAAAGGAAATTATCTTTTGAAGAGGACCATAAGTGGAAATATGTTGCGCTGCTCACGTTGGATAAAAAGTTAACAACCACACCAAACTTGACGGCAATCAAGACTCTTGTAGGTGGCATCAACATCCATTTGTTGCGTAGAGCACATCCCGATCCATCCCAAAGTAAGGATTCACGTAGTAAATCAATTTCTTCTAGAAACGTAAATTGGCCGGTGATAGTGTGCGTTTTGATTGAGCTGCTGGAAAAGTTCATTCTGAATGTGGTGCCACTGATTTTCAGGCAACCCCAAACTAACAACTATAGACCAAAACCACAATTACAGTAAGGTTGCACATCTTGTGTACATGAGATGTGCTCGTGGAAAATGCATGGCATATCATGCGTAAAACTTATTTAAGAAGTTCTTCAATTTTTTCTCTTTGTTGGTGATTACTGTAAAACCCTGAGATTCTGGGGTGCTAAATGTAGTGATGACGAGCCCTAGCTAATCTAAGCCACGATCTAATTTGGAAGTTGTCATTGAAGGTGCAACTAGGCTACCTATTTAAATTGCATGGTCACTGTTGATATGGTCTCTAATGGATACAACAATATTGATTTGGTTCTTTGGGATTATGGTTTAACTCTATTATAATATATAGTATGATACAATGGTGTTGATTTATATGAAATGAGGATGCATACATCAATAGTTATTTGAGCTTGTTCTCAAAAGTTTGGGAGATCAAATTCGTAACTAATTTTGTCACTTTCATTCTTTTAAGTGATCATTCCTACTTACTTTCTACATTGTCGTTGCTAGAGAATGAAGGTTAGAGGTTGTGATGATGCCAAAGAGATTGCATATTTGTTGTTTTGGATGTGAATGTTTGTTGTTTTGACGTGTCAGTTATATGGGAATGTGCATTTATATTTTATATCCATGATTTCACTTAGCAAACCGTGTTATTTGCTACCAAAATGACTAACCAATTCTAATCCTATATTAATATATGATCGATCATATGCAAAATAAAATTATATAATCATTTTTCAAGTTAAATATTACACATTCAAACTAGATATTCGTTCTTTTAATTCAGCCAATAAGAAAAATAATATCTCCACCAATGTTAAATGTGTAAATGGGTGCATACATACGTACATAAAAACGTACCCAAACCAAGAATTGAACCAACAAAAATTTGAATCAGCAATGTAGCATGAATGAAGGTAAACTCAAGCAGTATAGTACGTAAATATGAAAAACACATATTTTAGTAGAAGTTATTATATAGTTTCTAACCTCCTCTTAGACACCATGGTGGAACGCCCCAGCTATCCAACTCGTTTAGAAGCATTGAGTAAACACCAAGTGTTCTTCAGAAGACAAGTATGTCTATGAATTCTAAGTTCATATGCCTCTAAAGAAACTTTAGAGACCTATGAGATCATATATTGTTACGTAACCAAAATCAAGAGATAAGAAAGTGTCTGATTTTTCTGGACTTAGTGTTCTCAATCAGTTAAAGAACAAAGATCACTAACCTATTTCTTCAAGGTATGACGTACCAAAAGTCCAATTATACTGTGATGTAGACTATCTAACAAAGATTATGCAACTTGCAAGAAAGCTATCAGCATAGAATATATAGAACGATAAGGTAGCATGCTCATTTGATGTTTGGACACTTGACTGAATCACATAGTTAAAACAACCAATCAAAAACGTTGCGCTAATCAACTAGACAAGTGAATTCGTCAATTTAAACCAATGATTAAGGGAGATGCAAGTAGTGTTACAACAACTCACTTCTTAAGAAACACCGATTGGTATGAGTGATAGCATTTGAAAGTGTTGTAAATAAATCCTTCCTCAATGTAACTGTATGGTTATTGATTTGATATAACACGCGAGACTCGTCATCTCTCATCTCACGTTATTAATTTGTTGAGATCTCTTTTAACAAGGGTTTTATGATCATAGATTATAACTCAGCTTTATTAATATTTAACTTATATGATTTAGTATTTATCATCATCACAAAGATAAACAATACTTGGATCAGTACACCAACAAAGACATCTCAACTTTATTCTTTTTTCTTGTTCAGAGGCTGTTTGTTAGCCTTTTAATAATCATTAATAGGCTAATTTTTTAATGATTCATTATCTCTGAATGAATAAAATATAACATTAATATGGAATGGTTAAGAGGTGATCTTTTAGTGTTACCTCCTAAACATTCAGCATTAACGTTACCTTTTAATTATTTAGAGGTTATGAATCATTAAAATATAGCATCTTAATGACCATTAAGTGGCTTCCAAACACCCCTTTAGTCCGAGAAAAGCTCTAACTGAAATCACACAAACATAAAATATAGAGGACATTTAATTCATATTTAGGTGAGAAACTTGTTTATTTAAAAGAAAAAAACATATTTCTGAGTTAGTCCATATTTACTGTCCTCTTCCTGTATATATACTAAATTACTTCATGCCTCCGAGACCCTCATTTCTGGATTATATTACGCTTTCAATTAAAGAAATACTTCCATAACATCAAGGTTTATTGATGATTTTCTATGTTACAAACAAGTGTACTCTTTTGTTATCAAGCATTTGAAGCACATTTTATTTTGATTAATTAAGTAAGTACGATATGGTCCACCTATGACCACAACAGTACTATAGCCATGAGCCTATGAGACACGCATCTCTACTATTATATAATATAAAACTTATGTGTACATTGATAATTCTTATTTTTGTATGACACTTAAAATAACTATTTAAGTATATAGTACAAGCGTTTTATACAAGTGTTTCTAAATCCTAATTAGGATTATTCTTTTGGTATTTTGCTAAACTATTATTGACGGTTTTTTAGATGAAAGCAAGCAAGGTGCTACAACAAAGTTTTACATTTTTGCTTTTTAACCACAAAAGTTTATTTTATTTGTGTTTTTAGCGTCAAACATTGATATCAGTATTAGGTATTATCGGAACCGGTATTTATATACGCTTTTGTAGTTTCCGATGAGCCAACCCGAAAGAAAGTTATAGTCGCCTAACACAGGGGAAAACAACCAAACTCCCGGGCGCGTAGCGCGGGAGAAAACACTAGTTGGAATAAATATTGAAATCTTAAAATAATTATTTCTACGTCATTAATATTAATGAATCAAAATTGTTTTGTCAAAGAAAAAAGTATAAAACATAATTATACAAGAGATTTACATCAATTATTTGCAGTGGTGAACTCAAAACTTTTTTTCATAAGGAACAGAAGCGGGGCGATTGCATAATTTTAGGGGGACGTTAGAAATTTTCACCTACATGTAGAACTAAATTTTTTTTACGGGGAGGTTGCCCCCAACCCAAAGCCTAGGTTTGCCCATGATTATTTGGTTGAATCTCAAGTTTAATAAACAGAAAGCGTGAGTTCGAGTCTTCCAAGCTATTTTAACCTTTTAAAAGTATTTATTAATTTTTTAATTAATTTGTATTTTATATTTCTCTCTTATAACTTTTAGAAGTTAATTACATAAATGGTCATTATGATTTATTTAAAATAACAAGTTTGTGTACTAAGAGTTTTAAGTAACCTGCATGTTGGGGTAATGTGTTTTCTATTTTGCATCTAGTTTTGGTATTAACATTAAGAGACATTAGATTTTTCATTAAATTATAATCAAATGACTAAAATTCCTTCTAGGGAAATTTTTTGTAGTTCTATCTCTTTTAATCTAGGAACTATTTGTGTACTTAACTATAAAAAAGAGTAATTTACACGGACGGTCACTCACATTTGCTTAAAGTTCACTTTTCTTCCCTGGGTTTTAAAATTTTCAAGTTTAGTTTAAAAGTTTGGAAAAACATAACGCATATAGTCCTTACAACTCAACGAATGTAGTCCTCCGTTTCTTTCGGAGGTGTTGACCCGTAGCAAGACTATTAAATAATTTTGTTTAAAGCATTCACATCCCAACTTCTATATATTTATGAGTGTGTTCTTTATATTATAGAGAATGATTTTGAGTTGTTGTGAGTGAATGATAGAAAACATGTTACTGCTAATTTTTATCTTTGATAGAACATTGTTCATCTGTATTAAGTTTTTAATAAATTTTTAAAGTGGTTGTCAGTAGAGGAAAAATATAAAAGTAATGATAAATATATAAAAAATATTATTTGATTAAAATAAAAAGAAAATAATAATTTTTAGTATAATTATAAAAGTAAAAACAAAGAGTATGATGTAAATATTGTTAAGAGTATGTGAAATTAGCTCACTCCCCTTGCATTTAGAAAGAAATATTTAAAAACTAAAAGTGTTTGGGACCCTCATTAAGAATTTAAAAAATAAATATTCGCCACCGTCGGTGCCAATAACCATCCCTCCACTTCTATCGGCTAGGGACTATTCGCCACCACTGTAACACATCAATTGTTACCTTTCGTTGGCCAACAACCACCATCGATTCTAACCCTATTCGTCACCGTCGATACCACCGTTGCCTTAGTAGCCCTAAACACATCGGGCTACTACCATGTACGGGATGTTTTGCAGATCTACACCGGTTATATATGTGGCCATTAATTCAACAGGTGTTACTAAATAAGTCGGATGCTTAAAATTGATTTCATCAGTTATTGAATATGTAGGACTTGATGCAACAGGAGTCCAGATCTACATCATAATACTTGAAGCTCCTTGCCGGAAACAAATCGACAGGATGTTACCAATTCAGCAGGTGCTACCAAATGTTCGAGATGTGTAATCGACGATGTTTCAAATGAATTGGCTTCACGGGAAGCGACTGACTTAGCTACGATGACGCACAGTTGCAGGTGAGGGGGTGGGGTGGTGTCAGAAATATTGCTGGAGAACTTGACGATGGGGGGTGGTTGTCTGTGGAAGAAGAAAATTTTGTGACTTTTTTTAATTTAGTTTACTATATGATCATCCATAGGGACGCGCGTTAAGAAGCTGAAGCAAAGTCATATTCCACTCGTGAAATTAAAGTCAGGTGCAACTCTAAAAGTGAACCTGAGTTTACATGAGAATGCAAAGATAAATGAAGCTTAAATACTCTTCTTCTTTTGAGAATAACCCAGCTGCCAACAACCTAATTTGAATTGAAAGACATATTTCTTCTAATTGGGAGAGACATTGAATTGCAAGTAAACCAATCAAATAAACACGAATATGGGCGCATTTTTGTTTGTTCATTTAACCTTAAGAGAACATAAATACAAACATATAATCAAATTAATTTTTTATTCATGTTCATTCATTTAGAATATAATCATGTTCGTTTTTGTTCATGTTCATTCAACTAAAACCTAACGTCCTATAACATCTCAAGTTGATATTTAAAGAGGACCATAAAGTTTAAGTAAAATGATTAAGAAAACTAAGAGGACCAAAGTGTAAGGTGCATCATTAGTACTTAGATAGCAAAAAGCTTGGTTATCATATGACTTGCACTACAATTATAGGGATTATTCATTGTGTCAACATAAAATCATAACGAACATTGGAGATATGTAACGTACAAGTTTTACACAACTGAACTTCTATATAAGTTGGAATACGTATTAGTTTACAAAGAAACATTTTTTAAAATCATATTATTCTATATGCACACATGTTATTTTAAAACTAATCAGGTTTATATCTACTTTTTTTAAACAAACTACGTATACATAATACATATCTATACATTCATACATTAAACATTATAGTGACACACACACACACATATATATACACACACACATATATATATGTGTGTGTGTGTGTGTGTGTGAACATTTATAAAAGATGGAAACTAGTAAACTAGTAAGTTTATAAAAAAACTAGAAACCAACCTATCTAACTAAACTTTTCACACTAATTACTAGATGTTAACTAAGACGGCATTTCTATTCTACACAACACACCCATACATACTCTGTGTTCTTTCTACAACTGAGGATTCAACCACCACCACCAACCCACCTTTCTTGCACTAGTATCATACTCCACCCGTATTTCTTTCACATCTTACACCACACGCTATTTATATATTTAAGAAAGCTATATCTTGATGTTTCACTATTGACCCGTAAATACCCATGGAGGTTCACCATTCTCCTTGCACCATTTCACCACAACACCCATTTTAACCTCTATCAAATTCTTGGCTTCTCTCTCTAGAGAACCAACCACCAACACCCTTGCACAAGAACTCCATCAAGCTTAAGAGTTCTGCAAGAATTCTTTACATTTTCTTGTGTTCATTTACCTATTATAATTACAATGTAACATTTTTTAGTTCTATTTATATTTTTGCATCATTTAATACACACACAACTTTTGTTGTCCTAGATCTTGACACCTATATACAAACACACATTAAATCATATAAAATGCATAAAAATCTCTAACAAAGATTTTAGAAGACATTAGGTTTGGTCCTTAGAACTTAAAATATACTTCTACTGTAGCACCTGAGAATAAGACCATAACCTGTTGCTATCCCTTGTGGACAATTGTTACATATCAAGACTGCATACAAGTGAGTTGTAGTGGCTTGTTTTTCTGTTTTACTTATTTGAATAAAAAACGTGTTCAAACTTTATACACATGTACAGAAATATTGGTATATGTTATATGAGTGTGTCCATTTTCAGATTAAAGTACCCACAAACATAAATAGTAACATGAAAACAAGTTATGGAAAATATGAATAGCAATATTTAGGTTATCACCCTCGTTGCTATCCCTCGGCTCATTGTAACTATATCAATACATGATGTATGTACGAAACAAAATGTTTATCATATATCCGTGGCCTAAACCCATGAGCCCACAAACCCGTTTGGTTGACCATTTTTGATATGTTTTTCAAGGAACAATAAATAAGATACGATAAGGATTTTTTTGCATGCTTGAAAACACTTTATTTTATACTTTATGCTTGTACTCATGGGGAATATCATTGTACTATCACTGGAATCTTTAGTGCTTGAAACACTATAGACAATGTTGCATTAAATGAATAAAAATTATTGTATTTTCTTTGGAAAATGTTCTGATGTGATCATATTTCGTTTCACATCGTGTATTTAGTGGGGTGTGACAAGTGGTGATAGAAACACATTTTGACACTAGGGTGAGTGAAGGGTGGTGGTGATGCAATCTAGCTTAGGTGATAAAAAAAAGGGAAGACAACAAATGGGTGGGTGGTTGGTTTGAATTTTGTAATTTTTTTTATCTACGGGTATTATGATAATTTTTTAAAAGTTTAACATAAAAGTTGACTCTCATCCAATGCAAGTGAGATAAATATTTTTTTTAACTTGACACCCTTATCATAGAGAATCATAATAATTGATATTGGGGTGTAAACGTGAAAATAAGTCTTACCGTAGGAACCATCCGTGTAATTAACTTTAACTACTATTTGTTTAATGTATTTTTGTAATTATTACCAACTAATTCTTGTTAATAATAATATTATTATTATTTATGTTAGTATTAATGTTATTATTAATATTATTATTACTACTGGTACTATTCTATTACTACTACTATACACTAATCAAAGTCCATTCGACGTAACGCACAAATGGAATGACAAATTTAACACTTGTTTACATATTTACCATTGATGTAAAACACATACTAATATATTTTTAAGGTTGTCTTACAACTTGAAATTACTAGTAGAATTACATTTCCTCAACATATATTGAGTTGATACTTTTAACAAAATTATATAGAGATTAATAGGCTCTTTTTCTAGAAAATTTATCATTCTTCCGGTAAAATTATAGTAGAAATGATATTTGATCTAAAATATATAACAATAATTTTGGTCTTGACATGTGTTATTTTATTGTTTAAAAGTAGATGACATTTTGGTTATTGGGTCATTTTATTGTTTAAATTATATGTCAGGTCATTTTGTCTAATACGTCAGGTCATTGTTTATAATATATCTGGTGTCTGATATTGTTCAAATTGTATTTTATGTTTTAGAACATTTCGTGTTATTTTTGTCATTGTTTTTATGTTTTGTATAAACTTATTGTTATTTTATCATTATGTTTACGTATTAGTAGTACACAATGATAATTTTCATAAATATAATGCAGGATCGTGTGAAGGGTGGTCAATACAATCAGTCTCACAATGAGGAGAGATTTAGAATACTTAATAGTTCAAATGGGAAACCGGGTTTGAATATGATGATACTAAGAACACAAGTAAGTACTGAGATAGAATTAAGAACAAGAACAAACAAGTATGGTTTTCAAGGATGCTGTATATTGCTCTCAAGTTCTATTACAAGTTTTACAAAGCATATCCGAATTACAAGGACCTGAGACACATTATACTACATCCTACAACCGTCAATACTTAGAAAGACAGTTGGAAACACTAATCTAGGGAACAAGATCAATGTAGAGTCAAAAGTTAGATTTCCTTTTGACTAGTGACTATGACATGCCATAGCTCATATCCTTTTCTAGTATAAAAAGGTTTACAGGTACAAAAGTAGAAAGTTACAGACAAAGACCTTATTCTACTGTTTACAAAAGCATGGATTTTTCACAAACTCATATAAGTTGGTGGGTCTTTAGAGTTGCAGCGGAAAGTGTAAAGTAGATCAGAGAAAGCATGTCTTGTCTGTCTTCGGAAGAAATCAGTCTTCATAGTAAAATGGCTTCGGAAGACTTTGTCTCTAAAGATTTGGAACACTTCATCTTTGGCTTCGGAAGATTTGGACTTTGGCTTCGGAAGATTTTACACTTAGAGTATTTTTCTGTGGAGAGTGTAAAACTTCCGAAGCAACTTCTACCTTGTATATCGGTGCATGCATGCAGGAAGATCCTTGGTTGTTTTGGCTTCTTTGGTTGCATCAGCCTTATAATCCTCTAATATAACCTTACAAACTCCCCCTAGGCTGATGCTACCAAAATAGAGAAGTTATTCAGATGTTGACAGTCCTCACTAGAATCAAGACCATGCATTTCTTCATCATCTGGTCAGGATCCCTCAGACTCTCATAATATCTTCTCATGTCATGGAGATCATGTAGAGGGAGATCAAGCATGTCTTGCCAGAAATAGGCATCTTAACCTCCTTGATCTCTGATGACATACCACCTGTCTGGATTAGCAGCAAAAGTCAAGGACAAGGTGGGCCTTCCAGTTGTAATAGGCTCTTCTTTGAGTTAAAGTTGGTTGAGTAGCCTCTTCTTGCACTACCTCAGGATGCTCTGACTCACCCTGAGGTGTAGAGGTGGATGCCTTGGTCTTCTTCTTGGAAACAATTTTCATGGCCATCCTTTTCCTCTTCTTTGAAGTCTTTAACTAAGAGGACTGGCCTTAAGCACCAGGTTGTTCTACTGTGTCTCTCTCGGTTGGGTTCTCTTCTCTCACAGGTTCAGAAGGAAAATGAAGAGGACCCTGTTGTGGATCAGAAGATAAAGTTATGTTGTCTTAAGGGGTTCAACCTTGACAACCTCAGGTTGAGCTGGACTTGGTGGAGAATGCAAGTCAACAAGCTCCCCCTTTTTAATCTTTTGCTTGATCACTCTAATATGCTCATCCATAGTGAATAGAGACATTGGACCAAGCCTCCTTCTGGAGAATCCATACAGCTTGAAGAAGCTCATCATCCTTTGTCTGTCAATAGACTTCTTTTGGCTCTTTTAGATGATGGCTCTTGACTTTGTTGAACTGGGGAGATGGTAGGAGCATGCTTGTAGAGCCTTTTCTATCTCCTTTCTTCCTTGTTTTTAAGGAGCAATACTGCATCCTCTGCCTCTTTCCTCTCCTTGGACAATTCCTTGTCAGTCAGTTTATTTAATTCATCTAAGGGGAGAGAGAGTAGTTCATCTATATTGTAGTTTCTGGTCTCCAAGTAGTTTATCCTGGCTGCCCTCAAATTTTTGGCCTGGGGGCAGCCCTGATGGCAGCTTCCATGAAGCCTGGAGACTTTCTTGGACTTTCTCCCTTTAGCTTCCTCTTCCTCTCTCTTTCCTCCTCCTCAATCTCCTAAGAAGTCATTTTTCTTTCCCCTTTGTCACTCACAGGCCTTGGTGACACAGGGTGGAAAGAGCTTTGGACTTCATTGCTTGATTTAGCAGTCAAGCTCTGGCTAGAGAGAGGTTGTGAAGTACCTTCACCAGCTGGTGCCTCACTGAGGGTAATGGGTGCTGAAGAAGTTCCTGTCTCAAGGTTCACAGGTTCAACTTCTAGGCCTTTAGTCAAGGCTTCTCCTTTGAAACTAATCTTAAGGTCCACCTCAACATCTAGTTGACCAAAAGTCTTACCTGCTAGCCTCTGTCTATATAGTCTTGACATCAGCTTGTATTCTTTAAACACCCTTTCTTGAATCCTATCTGCTAATCCTGCAGCTTGTCTGTTTTGACTTGGATTGACAAGTGAAAGATCAATCAGATGGATGCTCTCATAGAATCTCAGGTTGAAAAAGTTGAAAATTTCCAGTTGACCCTGAGATCTAGAGATGACTAAGCTCTTCTATCAGTGTCATACCTCTATTCCATGATTGGATTTTTAGCGTGATGAGATGGGGTAGGCATAGCTCTGGGAATACCTTTCTCAATCTTTGTATGAGTGAGTCCACATCCATGTAGACTTGGGCAAGTAAGTCCATATTTATGTAGATTTGAGGAGGTTGTTGAGTATGGACCATTTGCAAGTGAGGGTGGTGAATCCTCCAAGTTCATACTCTGTGAAGAACTCCCAGGTTCTGTGACTGTTTGGACTTTTCTCCCCTTTTTGGTAGCATCACCTTCTTGCATAAGTGAGCTAGGGATTGGGTCTGTCACATTCATAGGTTCTTGTGGACCTGGTTGAGTTCTTCGAAGTGGTCTCTCTGCTAACTTGCCCTTGAGATCGATGATCTCAAGTTGCTAATTATTAACCCTCCTTTGTAAGACAGTCACCTGAGATTCCCGGTGACTTATCTTTAAGACTAAATAGGTGTATGTTTTATCAGTTGTTGCACCTTTAGTTTCAGACTCCCTCATCTTTATCAGAAGAATTATGGGGGGATGAGAGAATAGGACCAAGGTCTTCTTCCTCATCACCAGTATTTTGTTCTTGGCTGCTGGATTTCCCCTACACCATGATAGCTTCAAGTGAAGTGTCAATGGGCTGGGTTGCCATGGTTGAGGTCTTAATGATGTAATCACTTGTTAAAGTGAGAGACTCTTCCATATGAACCTCCTGAACAAGTTCAGGGAGATCCACCTCAGTAGTAGGTGGATGATGTGGGCTAAACATAGGAGAAACAGGAGTACTCATCTCTCCTTGAGTAGGGGTGGAGAAGAGAGACTCATGATACTCACTGAATTCCATGTCTTCATCATCATGGAATTCAAGGTTTGAAATTGGTTGGTTTAGATCAAAAGGCTGGGGATGGTAACTGATGTGTTAAAAACACATCTGATTTCCCTTTGTATTTGATTGCAATTTTTAGCTCATTCTCGTATTCTTTTTGTAGATTTTAGTTACTTTGCGTTAATTCTTATTGTGCAGGTCTTGGAGAGCTTACGGGAGGAAACCGAGCGATTTACGGGTGATTTGGAGCTAAAACGAAGGAATTCCAAAAAATTGGAGCTCCCGCGGTCCGCAGGACATCCCTCTGCGGTCCGCAGGCCAAGTCAACGCGGCCAGTTTAACCCAAAAGCTCTTGCGGTCCGCAGGACTTTCGCCTGCGATCCGCAGGAGGTCGCGGAAAGGTCAAAATCGACTTGTAGATAATTTGAAGCTAGGGTTACGTATTGAGAATCTTTGGACGGCCATTGGAGAGCTTCTAGAGCATTCAGGAGTCGATTTTGAGCAGCAAGGAGTGTGAGATTGAAGAAAAGTTGGTTGCTTTCGGTTTATTGCGCGTTTAACCAATCGGTTTCTCTTTATTTCTTCGTTTTAATTCAAGTTCTTCACTGTTTGTCTATGTTTTTTCATTGTGAATCTGAATTAAGCATGATTAGTGGCTGATTTCTTTTCATCTACCTAGATTAGGTGATGGTTGACTTTATTTGACTCGTTTTTGGGTTGTTTGACTTGTTTGATGAATTCTAGTGTATAAAGATTGATGCTTTATGATTATTGGTGCTGATTTACTTCTGTTAAATTTGGTTTGAATCATAATTATGCTTCTCTTGTGATTTAGTTAATTTAAATGTGTATTTAATTGACTAGAATTGCATGTTAGGTTATTACTTGGCGTTTTGACCTAGATGGATTGATCAACCATAGGAGTTTTTGTGTTTAAAATCAAATTTCAGAGGGTAGCTTATCTTGAGTCTGAGAGGAGATAAATAATTGATTGATCTTGGGGGTTGTTGGTTTGGGTATCGAGTGCGCGAGAGTGACTAATCCTAAATTCAATAACTTTTCTTGTCAATTCAAGTCATTAATTATATTCATTAATTTACTCCGTGTGTCTAGTGTTGCTTAGGGTAACCTATTTCACATTGTGCTGTTGAGACCGAGAGGTAAAACGGTTTTCGAGTACGTAGAGTTTCAGGAAATTTTGAGACCGAGAGGTGAGAAATAACATGTCCAGTGCTAAAATTGGTTTTCAGCATATTTAAGGTGTGTCAGTGAGTCCGAGAGGAGATCTGATATGTTTTAGGTGTCTCATTCAGAAACCGGAGTCAAACAGTCAGTCAACCTGAGAGTCAGTCAAAACTGGTCAACCTGATACCGAGTCTAGGTAGTGCTTTCTCATATTTGGTTTTCCTTTCCATTACAGTGTCTTGCTTTAGTTCCTTGTTTAGGTTTAATTTCTTGAGTTTTTGGTATCAGTGCTTGTTGTGTTTAGTTACGTGTTTTGTTATTTGACTGTGTTTCGTAATTAGTCTAGTCACTTAATTCTTAGTTGTAAGCATAAAGAAATTCCCTTAAAAATAATCGGTTAGGATTCGACTACAGTTTAGTAACAAGGGTCGCCGCCTATTTGTGTCCACAGTCGATACTCGGTTTACTTTCCATACTACACGTGATCGGTACGCTTGTCGTGAGTGTGTGTTTGAGAAGTAATTCGTTTTAAATAATTAAAACTAGGTTTTTATAATTTAAGTCATATTTTCACACCACCAGTAACTGTCCCCTGAAGGTTGTTCATTAGAGTTTTAAGACTTTGAGTGAAGGCTTATGGCTGTTAGGGTTGTGAGCTCATCAGGCTAAGCATGAGAAACCTCGGCACTGATCATTTGTTAGATGGGAGTAGTTTGCTCCTCAGGAGAAGTGGCAATTATAATGTCCACTTCCTCCTGTATGGGTGATGATATAGTGGCCTGAACAAATTGAGTAGCATGTGCAGGGATTCGTTTGGATTTTATTTGGTAGGTGATGGTTAATTTTGGCTGTATTGGTGGTTTGGAAGTAGAAGGTGTGGGTTCAACACTAGTTGGTGCTGCTAGGTTGTCACCTTGAGCAATAAGCTCTAACATTTTTGGGACAAGGGTTGTTTCTACACCTGAGAAGCCAGCAGTTGGCTTCCCTATAGTCTTGAAGATGCCGGGCTTTATCTGTCCCAGTTGGAAAAACCCAAGCCTTGGTCTTGGGCTTATCAAGGTGATTTGAAGACAATGTAATGGTAACTGATCCAATGTTCAAGCTTTAGGGATCACTAGCTGTTGTTGATGAAGAACATTCAGTCACTTGGTCTTTCTTAATTTTCCACACCATCTTTGGAAGATTGGACTTGACCTTCAGCAACTCGAAAGTTTTAATAACTTCTGTAGTTTTGGAGACTGGACCTTCGGAAGATCTTGCTTTCATTGCAGCAGGCTTCAGTACTTCGGAAGCATACATTTCTTCCAAGACCAAAATTTCTTCCGAAGGAAATTTTTCACTTGTCTTCATTTTCACCTTGGAGTTTCCGAAAGGAAAAGAATTTCCTTCCGAAGCTAGTTCTTCTCAGAAGTTTTCTTTTTGATCATGTGAATAATACTTTTAGGATTATAGATGCAATCCTCAGCAAGATAAGAAGAATTACCACACATGATGCAATCCATTTGCTTCCTTCTGAGAGTCTTCTTTTGAGAGAAAGACTAAACTTGATCACTTTCCACCTCTATCTTCATCTTCACAGATTATGCAGCAAGCTTCTTAGGGTGAGGCTTGCTCTTAGAACTGGATGGTTTAGGATGTGTAGCAGTGATGCACAACTGATCAACCTTCTACTCTTTGCTTGGAATGATTTGGACATGAACTAGAACTCCTGGTACTAGAGTTCATAGTTGAGTCTTCGCTCTTCACCACATCAAATCCTGCAGAGATAAACATTTGTTTCTGCTTAGAGTTGAAAGTGGCCTTGATTTATCAAGTTCTTCCTCTTAGGCTTGGTCATCCCAGATTCTTTACTCTCCTCAGGAGAATAGTGATCCTTTTTAGGATGATCTTCTTCACTCTTCTCAGAATCATCATTCACTATCTCCTCTACATCCTCTTCATCTATGGGGTCTTTGAGGGAAAGCTCATCTTCACAAGTTCCACACCTTGGAGGTCTTACAGACAATAGAGAGTGTGGAGGAGCTAACTCAGTAGATGCCAGTCCCTGCTTATTCTGATAACAAACTTTTGCATGCAAGGATGAGGATATCATGTTCTTGAAGGTCTCTTCTTCAAGAACAAGTTTTTCTGCCCGGGCTTTGTTGATCATAAGCTCAGCCTGGCTTTCAGTTAACTTAGTAATGAGATCTTTTCTGAGTCCTATAGTTGATATATTCATGCTAAAGAGTTGAAATGGTTTTCTCAAAATCTTCTGAGACTTAATTGCTTTTGAAAGAAAATTGTCCTTCAAATACATGTAAGTACTTAGAAGCATATTTAAGCTTTGGAAGATTTTTGAATATCTTCCAAAGGTAAATTTCTTATAAGTAGTTATTTGATTTGAAGACATAATTTTCTTCCGAAGACAAATTGCAGTCTTCTATTTTAAGTTTGAAATCATGTTCATCTTTTCTGAAATCAGCTTTTAAAATTTTTAAGGACTCAAGATCAGTTCTCATCTCTAAGTTCTAGGACCTATATCAGTAAACTTTAGCAATACATTCAGGTGTACAAGGATGTTCCAATACCTTGGCTTTTTTATGATCTGCCATCAGTGCTTGGTTTGGAGATGCATCCTCAACCTGAAAGCTCCAGTCAAAGCCTCCTTCAACAGCAACTGCAGCTTGCTGCTTGGGTTTCTCATTCTAGGGAGCTCCATCAGTGTAGTTTGGTCTGGTTTGTGCTTGGCCACCATTTGTTCTTGGTGCCTTGCACTCTCCAGCAAAGTGTCTCATTTGGTTACAGTTGTAACACTTCACTTTGCTTTTGTCTAGCCCAAACTTTCCACCGGTTGCATTGTTAGGAAACTTCCTCCCTGTCCTCTTGTAATACTTCATGGCTCTGTGAGTAAGAAGAGCCATCTACTGGACTATTTCCATGTACTCTAGATCATCTGGATGGATATAGTCCAGCTCTTCAAGGGTGAAGAGAAAGTTTCATGTGCTTTCATCAGTAAACTCAAAGGCTTGTGAAGAGCTTGTCTATAGGAATGGGCTTCCTTGGATGTAGCTCTCTCTTGGTGTCTCCGGAAAGGTGATGAGAGGACCTTTTTATGAGTTGTCAGGGTAGCAGATGAGATGATATTATGGTTCTCTTCAATCCCTTTCAACCACATGAAGGGCTGAACTTTGCTGATTGTTGGAGTTACTAGATGGATTTTGCATGTTCATCTCCATCTGGTAGCCACTGAGGATACCATACAACTTAATGAGAGTGAAAGTCTTGAGGTTTTCAGTCCTTTTAATGACCACACAGTAGTGTGTCCATTCTCTGGGAAGAGAGGATATGAACTTCCTCACAATGTCCCTGTTCTCAAGAGTTACTCCAACATCCATTAGAGTATCCATAATCTCAACATACCTGAAGTATTGTTGAGTCGTGGTTTCACCTGTTTTGAAGGTGAAATTCTTAAACTGCTGCTTCAAGAGGTCATTCTTGTTCTATTTGCTTTATTTGACCCCTCATACATCAGTCTCAGTGCATCTCATAGTTGCTTGACAGTCTTGCACTTCTTGAAGCCTCTGTAGATAGAGTTTGGAAGAGCAGTTTGGAGAGCGGTCATGGCCTTCTGATCTATGTCTATCTTTTTCCAGTCTTCATTAGAATAGTCAGCCACTTCCTTTGGTATCATACCACCACCAACAACAGCTGAAGAGGTGGATGGTACATGAGGTCCAGAGACAATAGATCCCCACATCCTGACGTCTTGATACTTGATGAAGCCTTCTATTATTTGGAACCAAGTATCAAAGTTCTCAGGAGTGATCAATGGAGATTTTGTCATAGTATCGGTTTCCATATCAGCCTTTATAATAGCTGCCATTTGAGATGTTAAGTGTTTTGTGAAACTGAAGGGATTTAAGATGGTGAGATCTTACAATCAAGTGTCTGGAAAGCTCTAATACCAATTGTAGGATCGTGTGAAGGGTGGTCAATATAATCTGTCTCACAATAAGGAGAGATTTAGAACACTTAACAGTTCAAATGAGAAATCGGGTTTGAGTATGATGATACTAAGAACACAAGTAAGTAGTGAGACAGAACTAAGAACAAGAACAAATAAGTATAGTTTTCAAGGATGCTGTATATTGCTCTCAAGTTCTATTACAAGTGTTACAAAGCATATCCGAATTACAATGACCTGAGACACTTTATACTACATCCTACAACCGTCAATACTTAGAAAGACAGTTGGAAACACTAATCTAGACAACAAGATCAATGTAGAGTCAAAAGGTAGATTGCCTTTTGACTAGTGACTATGACATGCCATAGCTCACATCCTTTTCTAATATAAAAAGGTTTACAGGTACAAAAGTAGGAAGTTACAGACAAAGACATTATTCTACTATTTACAAAAGCTTGAACTTGTCACCAACTCATATAAGTTAGAGGGTCTTTAGAGTTGCAGCGGAATGTATGTCAGCTTTATGTAAAGTAGATCAGAGAAAGCATGTCTTCTCTGTCTTCGGAAGAAATCAGTCTTCACAGTAAAATGGCTTCGGAAGACTTTGTCTCTGATGCTTTGGAAGACTTCATCTTTGGTTTCAGAAGATTTGGACTTTGGCTTCGGAAGATTTTACACTTAGAGTATTTTACTGTGGAGAGTGTAAAACTTCCGAAGCAACTTCTACCTTTTACATCAGTTTATGCATGCAAGAAGATCTTTGGTTGTTTTGGCTTCTTTGGTTGTATCAGCCTTATAATCCTCTAATATAACCTTACATATATTTTTTTAGAACTAATCATTTTAGAAAAACATAAATGTGTTAAGTAAAACATAGTGACACATTTAACATTATGTTTTACGTTTGGGAAAATTAACCAAATGGCCATTTGACCAATTCCTTTTACAAAAATAGCGATTGACCAATTCAATTTACAATGTAGCTATTATATCTCCACGTGGCGATACCAATGCATATGTTATAACCCATGTGGCCTTTTCGATAAAAGCCAATTTTATTTTTTTTGGCTGGAGATGCGCCAGTGATACAACAAGCTTTTGGTATCGCCAGCTCAACTTTTTACTGAAGATACACCGGTGATTTCGTATCCCCCGTTTTTTTATTATAAATAAAAATATGGTTTAAAAATATCAATAAAAACGACTATTTTTTAAATGCATCTAAAAAGTTATTATGAAAATATATCTTTTTTTTTGTAAAAAAACGATTCAAAATTTTGTTTTAGTAATTAATTAAAATACGATTCAAAAAGTTTAAATGATGAAGTTTTATCAACAAAAAATATTATTTTTTATGAAAACAAGTAAGATTTCTTTTTACAAAATTTTTAAGTCTATTATATTATAAAGTGAAATATTTTTATAGAAGCTGCGAGACTTCATTCAAAAAATTGTTTGTTTTTCTTAAAGTGGCTGAAATAAAAAAAATGATATTCAATGAAGAAAATTTTGGATTTAAATTGGCTATATCTTTGTTCAAAAAATAATTTTTTTATATTTGAAATGTGGCTCGAAATTTAAAAAGTTTATACACAATGAAATATTTGGGATCATAATTGGCGATAATTTTATTTAAATTAACCATATTTTTGTTGAATTTGCGATAATTACTTATTTTTTATTAGTTTACCTTATTTTGAAACCATTAAATGGGACCCAGAGTATATATTTTAAATATATAAATACATATGGTACGTTAACTAACGAGTAAATATTCTACAGTGCATTGGTATCACTGTAGATATAAAGCTAACGATACCACATGCATTAGTATCGCTACCTAGAGATGTTTAGACACTTGTTACAATCTGATTCGTAAAATATATTAGATATTTTCAAAGTCAATGACTATTATTGTAAAGTTAATTGGTCAAATGTTTATTTGGGTAAGTTTTTTTTTATGTTTTATATTATTTTATGTTATTTTATTATTATTTTTAATTATTAAATAAATTAGTAATTATTTATTATTGTGTTTTGTATATTAGAAGTAAACAATAATTTTAATTAACTATTGTATTTTTCAAAACTTATCATTATAAAACAACAAAATGATGTTAATGAGAAAAAAACATAAGAAAACAAAAAAGACGAGATGAAAAACAAATATCACAATGACAGTAAATTTTTTTTAACTTTTTATATTTTTACATAAAACACTTGTTTTTTATTTTTGATATTAAAAAATTAAAGTTGATTTACTAGATGTATAAGAATGTATTTGAAGATCTCATGTGTGGATTCAAATTTTTTTAAAAAATAGGTTAATTTCAAAATGTTAAATTGTTTTTAGATTAATTTTTTGGTGTTGTATGTTTTTAGATGTTCCGCTAGTTGAGATAGCGGAACTAGCTTACGTGACACATCTTCCCTACAAGCTTTAAGACTTTGTGATGAGTTGACACGAGAGGTGACACTTCCGCTAGTTGAGATAGCGGAAGTGCCCAGGCTCCCATGAATACTCAAACATTTATTACTTTTTATTTTAATAAAATATTATTTTCATTAATAATACATTGTGTTATTAAAAGTAAGCGTCTCTCTCATCTCTTCTACCCATTTTTTTGATTAAAAAGTTAGTACGTTTATTGCTATTTGTTATTATGTGTGGTTAATTGTTATTCATTAATGTCATATATTATATTAGTCAAAAATAAATTATTTCTATTTCATAATATATTTTTTATTTATTATTTTTTTTTGTGTGTTTGTGTTTTTTTTTAATCTCAAACGATTGTTTTTTTCACGACTTGTGACTAGGCCTGGGCGAGGCTTAAGCGCCTTGAGTACACTTAGCGCATTCGATAACATAGATAATACATACATACCCTGTTACAAAAATCAAAATCATTATTTTATATATATATATATATATATATATATATATATATATATATATATATATATATATATATATATATATATATATATATATTATTCACCAACTATCTCATTCACCAGTCATATTTTCTTTTTCATTCATCTCTAATTCAAAAAAAATGAAAGAAAAGAAATGGCTAACCAAAATGAGTGGTGAATGTGACGTATACAATAATGAGTTTTTCCCTCGCGCTACGCGATGAAAGTTTGGTCGTTTATCTCCCGCGTTACATGGCTCGTTGAAAGTCGTAAAAGCGAATACCGATGCCGCTTTTGATAGTATCAATATCAACAACAATGAAGTTTGCTCATATTCAGTTCGATTCGTAACATTGCCAAAAGTAAAATAAAAAAATAAATCAATTTAATGCCAGAAAAAAATTATTATTGTTATCAATTAAAAGTTTGATAAAACAAAACAATTTAAGCATTGGTAACTAAAAGTAAACAAATCAAAGATGTTGATGTCAAAAAACAAACAAAAATTCACATTAGAAGAAGAGTTGCATTTTAATAATAAGTTTGTTTTTTGTAATAAGATAGGTACATACTATTAAATAAAAATAAAAATAATTTGTTAAAATAAAAGCGGGCACTTCTGCTTTTTGCTATCTTAGCCATCTCAACCAGCGAAAGAGCTAAAAACACACAACACCAGAAAAATCAACCTCTGACATTATTTTGTTGGGAAGGAAAAACATTTTACCCCGAACAAGCCTTTCATAACCTCTCTCTTACAAAACCCCATTTCTCAAGTAGAAAACCGATCTTCAAACAAGCTTAGCATCTCTCCCCCTCTGTTTTGGAAGCTATTATAGTATACTTCTGTGTGCGATTCATGGGTGATGAGAGAGAAGGAGGATGAGGACAGCAGCACCGAGTGTAGCCCCATCGAGCAGCAGTAGAGGTTGTACTGTTGGTGTTGGTGGAGACGAAGGGCACTGGAGGAGGTTCGATAACTCGGTGAGTGCGGTGTCGTTTGGGGTGGTGGCTACTGCCATCCTCATCTCTATGTTTGTCGTGATGGCTCTTTTCGAAAGGTTTCTCCGCCCACCCTCCTCCGCCGCAGCCCCTGATCTTCACAAACTTCGACGCCCATCCTCAAAAGTAAGTCTAATTTCCCAATTTTTTTCTTTTTTTTTTAACGGAAAATATACTGCCCTGCTTCGACTAGTAAACAAACTCATTTGGACACCCTCGTGAGAAAAAACTTTCTGTATTTTTGCTCAAAATAGAATTAAAATCGTAACCTCTCTGTATTATATGTTATAGTTACATCACCTTAATGAGTTGGTTTAGAATCATTAGTCCAATTTCCCCATTGATTTATTATTTAACGTTTATTTCTTTGCTAAGTTACCCGTTTATCCTTTGTATTGTGCTTGCTATTTCAGTTGGGAAAATTACTTGAATTTACAATAATTTCTTTGGTTTAATGCAAAATTATGATAATTTCTTATAAAACATTCCATTAGATGTCTGAATTATTCATTTGTTCCCATAATACATAGAATACATAGAAACAAGTACTTTGTTTAGGAAGTGCAAAAATGTCAAGTTATTTTGTGTTCACAGAAAGATGAAAATGGAGGAATGAATGATTGAAGCATGAAACACACTTCTTGAATCAACTTTAGTGAATCATGTAAATAGTATTACCCTTCCGACCATTAATTTAGATGCTAGATAAATGGGCTATTTTTAGTTTTAAAATTCGAAGAATACTTTTCACACGATATTAATAAAAAAAGAATATATAAACATTATAGAAGTTTAAGTGGTAATAAGTTTCACTGTTTTAACTTTTGTGTAGGTAATCAAGAGTTTTGATCAGTTCATGTTTAATATAATTTCAATGTTATGAAAGGCTTTAAGAAAGTGCAAATTGTTTGAAAATGTATAAGCTCGGTAAAGTCTCATTCAACTGTAGGGCCTGAACATGATATGCGGGCAACATTACCTTTTTTTCGAATTGGATAAAAATGTGAAAAGCTTTTCTATATTTTCTGTCTAAGATATGAATTATCATTTATCATACATGCATTCAGTTACCAAGTAGTTAAAATCGCTCAAGCGATGCCCACCGCCATCCCTCCAAGTATTATAGAGGCACGCTCTTCTGTGATCTGTCGCCCGTCACTTGAACTGGTTAAAATGAGAACCCGAACATGAACCCGTTTGAATAACAATGTAAACCACTTTTAACTTAAACTTATCGTCAATTGGTATAAATCGATCTACTCTAGCACCGGTTTTCTCAGTCACATTTCTTGGAGATGCTTACCATTCCTTCTTTTGACCTTTGCTTCCTCTTTATTATAACCATCTTTCTTGTTTAACTTTCTTTACATGAAAGATTAATGTTAGATGAAAAGTCTCAATTATTATTATTATAAATAATAGAAAGTTTATATATAATTAGATATTGAATTATAATAAAATACTTTTATATATGTATGTGTGTAATTATATACATACACACACATATATATTTATGTTCTATTAGATATTTTCTATATTTATGAGTTATATTATCAATAGTAGACTATATGCCAGAATGGTATTAATTTTCTTTTTTTTTATTATTTTAGAATAGCTTCTGATATACATTATTTAACCTTTTAAGAGAGGGAAGATGTCTTACAAATAGAATGTCCTCTATTTCTACTTTCTTTGAACGCCTTTTTTCACGCCTTTTTTCCACTATTTTTTCACTATTGGTCTATTGGACTTGAACCCTCGTCTTATCAGGAAGGACATTTTACTAACACTTTGATATATTTGAGTTAAAGTCCTTTGGTCCCTATTTTGTACTTGTATAAGTTTTTATTTCTCTTTATGAAACAGTACTAATTTTCTATTCCTATTATATAGGTATTCACTTTTGTTTTGTTTATTGTTAAGGTTTTTTCCCCTGGCGAGCACTTTGTTTTCCGCTTTGAACAAAATCTTTTAATCTTTTAGAATACGTTACCGCGTCAAGTAAAACTTTAAGGTAAGTGGTGTGCTCCGAACCTAAAAAGTTGTGTTCTGTTTCTAATGGGTGAAGGATGTGATGATCTTATTCTAGAAATTTTTGATGGTGCTGTTCCGAAAAAGAGTAAAATTTCACCCATGTATGATGTTTTAAATCAAAATGTTTTATTTTTTTAGTTTTTAAATTG
This sequence comes from Flaveria sonorensis, assembly GCA_025506505.1. NCBI lineage: Eukaryota > Viridiplantae > Streptophyta > Magnoliopsida > Asterales > Asteraceae > Flaveria > Flaveria sonorensis. The sequence continues at coordinate 32,247,277 of CM046435.1, read as the reverse complement.
TTTTGTATTGATTAGTTTGATCAATTGTCTTATTTTGTGAAATGTCACCTTCTCCTCCCACAGGAGCTGACAATGAAACATCAATTGTCGGATAACCGTAATAATACAGTTAATAGTTTTTTAAATTCTCTTAAATTTAGGTAGTCTATTAATAATAAGCTTATTGATTTTTATGAGTTCGTATGTCTAAAATATAAGTTGATTTAAACACTTCAAGGGATCCAATAATAGCTCGACATAAAATAAAAAAATATAAGTTGATTTAAACACTTCAAGGGAATAATAGCTCGACATAAAATAAAAAAAGATTTGTTACGAATGTCACTTTAGTTTTCAAAACAAAAGTTTCTATCTTTTATGGCAAAAGTTTGATTATTTACAATTGATTTGATATTTTGTTACTTTATTATTTATCATCAGGTTTCATTTTGTGGAACAAAAAGGCCCACTACCATCATATCCATGGTTTTAAAAAACGGTTGAGGCGTGCGCCTCGAGGCGAGGCGCCCAGAAATCGAGTCTGAGGCGCCGCCTCAGGGGATTGTTTTGTACGTGCGCCTCATATGACTGAGGCGTGCGCCTCAGGTGCGCCTCAGGGGGTTTTTCACTTTGTTTTTGATGTTTTAGATTTTTTGTGTCAGTTTCAAACATTCCATGTCTTTTTAATGTGTGTTTTTTGATGTTTTTGATGAATCCTATGATGAAATTAGTCTATATTTTATTTTTTATAAGATATATAATTTTTATATTTATTTTTTAATTCCGCCTCGGCCTTACGCCTCAGTTCGCCTCGAGGCTTACGCCTCATGAGGCGAAGGGAAAACGTCTCGAGGCTCGATTCCGTACTTTTAAACCTTGATCATATCATATCCCTAATGTGATGCTTGATTTGAAATGTCAAACGTATGCTCACTAAAATCATTATTATTTTTATGCATTCCTTTTACCTTTTCTCTACATTATTATCATTACTTTTGTGTACCTAGTTAAAAACTAAAAAAAACCAATTTTCAAAGGATAATCCATATTTCTTTCTTGCATCACTTTCAGTTCATGAATCATGTGCGTTTCCTAATTTGGTTTGATTCATGATCAAATCATGTAATTACGAGTTTTTTTTTATCGAGAAACAAAAATAGAAAGAAGTTTGTTTGAATTTGATGGTTAGAAAAGTAAAACTAATATTAAAGAAAAACATAAAAGGTATTAGAAAACTATAAAGAAGAATTAGTTCACTGCTTTATATGAATGTTTGATTGTTCATGAGATGGTTAGACACAAGCAAAGGTAGACATTAGTATAATGGTGTGTTTGCTTTTGATGATTTGTTTGGACCAAGAGGTCACCTGTTTTGGCTACAAACATGTGATGATGTCTAAGTTTTAATTGGTAAATTTATCTAACTTTAATACCCTTAAATCTTGGTACCCTAAAACCATTATTGTTTATTACCAACCCCATGTGGCTTCTTTTTGGAAGTCAAAAGTGCTAATAACCCTCATCATGTTTAACTTTTGAGGGTCACATACTACAACTCTTTATATAAGTTATATGTAACTCTATATTAAAAAAAGTTAATTTTTTTTTGGAAAATTATGGTGTTTGATGTGACATGTTGCTGAAATAACAAGCTAATTAATTGCCTAAAAACCTTAAATCTATACCACAATGCCTTGTTACAAAACAAAGTTGTGCCGTTTAGTCTGAACTTAAAGAAAAAGTGTAAATTTTCATGAGGGGAAGCATCGGAAAAGAAACATTTTGTGGACAAGATATAAGATAGATTACAAATATACATGCTTATGTTTATAATACATAAGATATTGAAAAAGTCAAATTCTTCATATTATTAAATAATATTTTGAGAGTAGTAACTTAAGATATTGTTTTATTTATTATCTATTATTATTAGAGATTAAAGTCAAAAGTGTCTTCTAGTGATCCAGTGCAATGCCAATCCAAACTAATCCATTATTTACGCATAGGATGAATAGAACATCAATAATTATTTCAATCAGTTACCTTGATAGATAGTTAATTAGAAATTTGCAATAGAAATAGTCAAATATTGATTTTTTTTATGGCCATCTGATGATATGGTTGTTGTGGGTGCAGATTAATATTATGCAAAGAAGTTTCTGTATTAATGCCTGGAGACGAAACTCCTACTTTTATAGTCAAATATTGATTTTTTTTTATGGCCATCTGATGATATGGTTGTTGTGGGTGCAGATTAATATTATGCAAGAGAAGTTTCTGTATTAATGCCTGGAGACGAAACTCCTACTTTTATCGCGAATCCTGTTCCTTCGGTTTCTCCTCCGTAATTCATTTGTATGAGCAGATTGATTAGAAGCAAACAAAATTGTTGTGTGATGATCCTTTTGGTTCATCTTCATACATATTGATACTTTATGTTCTGTATTTATTTCTAATCAAAATGGCAGGATTTTCATACTGCAGAGTCTTGCCAAAGAGACCAACATACTATCGGTAATTGTTTTATTTAACATTAAGGACATTACTTCAACTGCTAGTGGCTCAAGACTATGAATTGACACCAAAAATAATAAAAAAAACTTGGATTAGGATAACTCTCACAAACTTTGTATTCAATTACAATAAAAGTAGGATACTTATTCTAAGTTTAACCAACTTGTCCAATTTGATCCCCCAAATTCCCTGTTTTGTGATTTGGGATATGAAATTACTGTCGACTTACACCACCTTGATTTTTCTTCACTTGCCACATATATAATCATTACTTAATCATTCTCAACATACTCTCGTATAAAGTGATAACCTGTGTGGGTATGTTTGTTATTTTCATGAAAAATGTGGTTCTTCATGAATGCCATAGCTAATTTATTATGGATCCGAGTTACCATTTTCTTCCTTTCTCATCTTGTAATTTACAAAAGTAACCCTTGCGACCAATGGGCTTGATATGTGGTTGTTGTTGCTGCCATGAATTCCACCTCACACGAAGACAAAGCCTACATGCTTTGTTTTTGTAAACGCCATGTGGTTGGAGATGAACAAAAGTAGAAAACATGTCTCTTTGTGTTCCGACCATTGTCTCTATGGAAACTATGACTACTATCAATATATCCGAGTAGTTTTTATTGTTGCTTCGGGTATATTTATGCCAAAATTGATTGTATCTTTAAAGCACGGCGGTATGTGTTTGATTACCATTGCGTGACACTCCTTTGGGTTTTGCATGTGTTGACCAATGACCCAACCGAATAGGTTAACTAGGTCAAGTTTAGAGATGACAATGCAAACAATCAACTTGGGAGGATGTGACCATTGGGCGGGTTATCACAAGAGTCGGTCGGGAACCTAAATAGATCAACCTAAAATGAAAAATCCTAAAGGAATTGGAATTTTTGGACTATAGAGAACCGCTAAGGGGTCTTGTGTACTGAGCTTAGAGGACCGCCAAGCAATAGGTTCGGGATAAGGTGAGGAACCAAGGTAATGGTCCGCCAAGGGTGGTCGCGGACCTTCATGGTTTGGCTTAACAGTCTGCTAGGAATATTTCTTTTCAAGATGTGAATATTTCATTTGATATGCCATTATTGGTTGGTAGTAGAATGCCAAGGTTGGTGTAGCTATCCGCAATGATGCCCGATTAGGTAGAATTGGTATAAAAGCCTCAAATATTCAATTTTTAACCCTATTTTTACACAAAAAACTCCCGACACTCTCTATACATGATCCTGACTCCCTCTATAAGCTCTTGGCGTGGTATAAAGCTCGGTATGACAATCGTAGAAACACTCGTAGATGTTCGTTTGACTCATAAATGAGTTTGAGAACTCGGTTTGCTTCGCTAAGACTCAAAGTCTTGTAATACAATTTAATAACCATTATGAGTATTTGTATGACTTATGATACAACACTATAGTATTGGATCGCTTGTTGGTGAAACCATAGACGTAAAAAAAAGATCGTGAGCTCAAATCTGTTGTGGTAAGCTTCTAAAGCCATCACATTGTGCACCATCATAGGTTATTAGGCAAACTGAGGTTTTTGGAAGAAACCAAACCAGTAGATAATGATTAGGATGCATATGATTGTTATGATCTAGAAATGATGATGTTTGAATGAACGGATTTTTCACGGGGCAAAGTACGGGTATAATGAGAAACGGGAAATTAAGGATGCTGTCACATGTCACACCCCAACCGACGGTTGAATCATCGTGACGGACAAATGTGAATCATTGCTCATAGCACATGGTAGTAATTGCGTTAAAATAATCTTTAAATGTCATTTTCATTGAATAATTCTTATTAAATAATACATTACAATCAAATAATAATTCAAACAAACATAATGAAATGGTCTATAATTTTGACTAAGTCCAAGCCCTAAATGTCCATATTGAAATCCACTAATCTGCATTACTGAAATCATGTGAAAAAGTAACGAGTCAGCTAACGAATTAGCCGGTGAGTAAATACAGGTTTGAATACATATATAGATTGATTAAATAGAATGAAAACAATTCATTCACATGACAATGTCAAGACTTATAATGCAATAATGTAACATAAAAGACAAACTAACACAATCAAACCTAATGATTGAATTAACTCGTTCAACAGACGAAGCCTTATAGAATGTATGATTTCGGTTTCAATCACCACACGAATAAACAAATGGGGTGGGTTTGTCAAACCAAGAGATCTGTAATTGTTACCGTGGTTGCATGAATTAATGATTGTGTTCTTATCTAGTTTATCTAACTATACACACATAATTGCAAGTAATAACATAGCATGTATAGAATTAAATTTTGAATAGAATAACAATGAATATCAATTGATTGTATATATGTCACACAGATTTCCCCAAATAATAAACATATAAAAGGGGCAATGAATACTTACTTTGATAATAGGATGTAAACGATTTTATTTCTAGAATGCGTACATAGAAACCAAAGTTTCCTCATGGTTTTAACCTAAGGAATAGTATCCTCATGTTAGAATAATAATGATTCAAAGACTAGGGCCGGCTAGGGTTTCGTTTGAGATCTGAGGTTTCAATAAAGAGTTTTAGAATAATGTAATCCATTATATATATATATATATATAGTTATTACATGAAAGGTCCTGTGGTTAGGCCTGTTTTCACTTTCGGTCCAGGTTTGAAAAACTACAAGGTCGGTCCACAAGTTTGATAAAATGTAACACAATCGGTCCCCAACTTGGATGGGCCGTTAACTTTTCAGTTGATTTTTAAAAAATACCAAAACTACCCTTATAATAAAAAACAAAACATAAATATAAAATAAAATTTAATATTATAAAAATACGATATACCCACCATCTCCACCCATTACCCACCCCTCCCTTTCCTCTAGACAGCTGATCCCCGACTACCACCATCGCCTCACTGCCACCCTCCTCAACTGGAAAGCCACCAGTCGCCACCACCCTCATCCTTCTTCTTCTTCTGTAAAATTCGATTAATGACACTATCTTCAGTTGAATCAGCCGCGACCATCAACTGAATCGATCTCCCCCACCTTCGATTGAATCAACCAGCACCACCATCGACTAAATCAACGTCCCCCACCATCGATTGAATCGCCATTGGTAATGAACTTAAGATGAGCAACAAATCTATGAGAAACAAATCGACTAAATCGGCCTGTTTCAGGTGGTTGGTGGTTGCCTTTAGTGGTGTATCCACAGGTGGTCCGATAGTTCAGTGAGGTGGTCTGGTGGTGATGTTGAAATGCTCTGGTGGAGATTATGAGGTGGTCTGGTGGCTAAGAAAAAGTGTTATTAAACATCTCCGATGGAGTTGGTGGTGCGATGCGGAGGTTCGGGGACGAGTTGAAAGGTGGCTGGTGGTTGGTTACTGACGAAAGTTTGGACAGAAATATGGAGGGTGGTGGTGGGTTAGTGCTAACGGCGGTGTTGGGCCGTTGGTGGTGAGGCAGCCGCCTAAGGGAGACGACGATGGTTCGCGGTGGCGGTGACGATGGTCTAAGTGGGGCATACCTAAAAAAGTGGGTGGTGGCGGTGGTGAGAATTGGTGGTGGTGGTGAGAATCAGTGGCGGTGGTGGTGGATTGGTAAAGTTAAAAAGTTGAAGGTTGAAGATGAATTAGTGGGTGGGTCCCACATTCTTTAATTAAGTATTTAATCATTAAACTTTTTAATAGTTAGGGGTATTTTGGTCATTTTACAGGCATTTAATGGAAAAAGATAACGGACATCCAAGTTGGGGACCGATTATGTTACGTTTTCTCAAACTTGTGGACCGACCTTGTAGTTTTTCAAACCTAGGGACTGAAAGTGAAAACAGGCCTAACCATAGGGACCTTTCATGTAATTAACTCTTGGTTAAACAAGAATAGACTAAATTGGTTAAATAATTTGGATTGAGAATGATAATGAATAACTATTGAAACTGAAATATTAAATTATTTATATATTTAATTTATAATAATTGATTAACTAAAGTTTGAGTTTTAAACCATGAGAAATAATTAATTTAATAATTACTTATTATTTTGGTCAAAATAATTAATTGAATAATTGATTATTTAAATTACAAAGTGTTATTTTACAGTAATTTGAATTAATTTTTTATAAAACTCAAGACTTATTAATAAGTTTAATTTTTTTATAACTTTTGAACCTTTAAAAAAATATTAATGTGAATTTTAATTGCTTAGAATTTTTGAGAAATTACATAAAAATTTCTAAAATAGTTTTAATTAACAAAAATAATTTTTATATTAATTTAATAATATATTAAATTTTTCTGGAATTTAAAATGATTAAAAATAATAACTAAAAAAGGGTTTGAGGGACCCCAGGTCGAACCCGGGTCCCTTGTGTGGAAGGCATGTGTGTTAACCGGTTGGGTAGAAGCCTAGATCTGTTTAGAATCCTTATCGAAGGTTTAATAAAAAAACCATTTTAAAAATCCCTAAATTAAGTATGAACCCTAGATTTATATGATCCAAATTGAAGTTCAATACCAATATGTTAATAGAATTAACATTAGGGCTTTTGCTTGTTATGAACATACAAATGTGATTGTATGTTTGATTACCTGGATTGAAGTCGAATTTGATGATAACCAGATCAAGAAGAAGGCGACAAGAACAAGATGAAAAGATGATCGATTGCTTAAGTGTGTGTGTTTTAGAAACAATTGGGTGTTCAGAGAGTTTGGAAGTGAGGATTAAAAATGTTACCCTCTGTTATATAGGGTCAACTGTAGTTGTTTCATAGTCGATGAATAAAAGGTTTGATTCGGGAGTTTCGAGTGTAATTTGATAATGATTTTTCTGTTTCAATTACAATTAATCAAAGGTTTGAACTCATAATCATTGGTATTATGATTTACATCGATTGATTGGACGATTTGATCATTAATCGAGTTGTAATAATTGGAGTTTTGATTCAAGTTTTGGTTTTGGTTGATTCAAAGCATAAAAGATAAAATAATCGAATTAAAATAGATGATAGGTTCGAATCTTGTTGACAAATGAATTGAAACGGTTCATTTGGGTTAAGACGTTGGAATTTAGGGGTTTTTCGACGAAAAGGGTGGGGAGGTGTGGAGGTGTTTTAAAAGAAATTTATACTTTGGTCCCTGAAATTTAAAATTTTAACCATTTTATGTTTGAACTTTTTAAATAATGTTTCAAAAATTGCAATTAAAACCCTTTAACTTTATAAGATCCAATTTTAATAATTAAACAAATTATTTATTTATAAAACTTTATAAATTTTATAAATCTTGTAGAAGTTGTGATTTAATTATTTATTTTAATTTGATTATTAAATCTCATAAATGGCATATAAAATTTTATAATTTAAAAAAAATTATTTTATAAATTATAAAATTGTTATAAATTGATTAAATGATTTAATAAATGAAAAGTGAATAATATAATTCAAAATATTGATTAAATAACACATTTATTGCATTTGAATGAATAATTTTTTTTTTGTATGAAAGAATCAAAACGGATTCGGGTCTGGGTTTGGGTTCATTGTATGGAAACACTGAAGTGTAACGAAATTGAATATCAAGAACCACATTATTACAAGAGAAAACTAAAAGTTTCGATATAATGAATATACTATTAAATGTTTCATATGATTGGGTTCTACCGCTTGTTGTAGTCTGCTACATAAAGATGTCAGGTGCTAAAAAGAGAAAATCTCATGAATTTCTTCCAAATGTATATCTAATCAAGCTATCCTTAGTTTCTAAATCCTGAAAAAACATGCTCAAAAATGTCAATATAAAGTTGGAGAGTTCACAAGTTTAAGTGTATCGAGAAAACATGTGAAAAAGATGGGTCAAACAATAATGTTGGAGAATTCACAAGTGTAATGGTAACTTTAATCTAGTTAAGATAATAGTAATCAGTTTAATGGTATCAATAATCAGTGTAATGAACCACAAGACTTTCTATAATTTGATTGTTGTACATACAACGTTATAATATTATATAAGCACCACAACTGAAGCTAGACTGTAACTGTAATAGATTGCCCCTACCTTAGTTTCTAATAAACCCTATCCATGTCTACCGTAAGTACAAGGGTGAACATGGTAATAATGCACCCCTTTAGACTTCCAGTCCAGGTTAGGGTAATTAACCCGGGTAGGGGTAGTCAAACCAAATAGTACTATCCATGATTACCTTGCTTTGGGAAATAAATTAATGGACTGATAACAGGGGACTTCATAAGGTAAGTAAAAAACTTATATAACATGTGAAATCATTGACAAGTAATTGTGTCTAGTAAAATAGTAATTTGCATGTGATCTCCCCCAAAATGAAAATAAGTAAAAATAGAGCCGTGAAAACTCATTGATAGTGTCTAGAAATGAAAGTTTATGGTTTACTGAATCGTAACACTGACCAACACCAGTCCTAGTAATAAGGACCATAATGCGGTCTATGTGTTTATTCAAGAACAATCGTTGTTTTCTTGACTTCATAATGCCCAATAAGATATTTATGTTAGGCATTCATCTTTAGAAAAATAGCTAGTAATGTTATCATGTATTGACTCGATTAAACATGTTTTCACTTGATTTGCGTCTGTGATTGACTTGTCAAATGCTCGTTTAGATTTCAAGTCTGTAAAGTAACATAATCATGCTTTTCCAACAAATGAATATTAAAATAAAAAGGGGCTTTGAAGACTCACCTTGATTTCTCTATGTAGGGGTAGAACCTAGAGGATCGGGAAATCAAATCAAGATGAAGAAGATCAAGTCAAGCTACAAGTCCAAGTTGCCACGCGATAACTTGCTTTTCGCGTGAAAAAATCAAGTCGCGGGAGAACTAGTGATTCGTGCGAGAAAATCTAGATTAGTATATATAGAAGTTTTGTAATGTAATTAGTAAGCTTTGTGTCATTTCTTGATTTTCACTCTTATTGTAATCATTTCAAAGTCAGAGAGCAATACAATTGGAAGATATTTACATGTGTTTCATCTTCTATCCTTTAATTCCATAATGATAATATTCCGCGTTATTGTTGTGAGATCGATCTTATAAGTTGTTAATCCTTACAATTGGTATCAGAGCCTTGTTGCTCTAGATCGATTGATTTGAAGATAGAAGTTAGTGATTTGAAGTGTTCGTGAGAATTGAATTACTTGATTTTTGAAGATCTACTTGATTTCTTCTAAAATTAATCAGATTTAAAGATGGTGAAATTGATTAGTGAGTTGTTCGAAGAATGGATGATGTTTTTGAGCTTAATCGAGCTTAATTGAATCAACTAGAGACAATTAGGATCTTAATTGAACCTAAATCACTAATTGAACACTTAATTGATCAAATTTTAAACAATTTGGTATGAATCAGGCGAAAAGTTGGTGATTCCCTGCGAAAAGTTTGTTTTCGCGCGAGAAGTATAGTTTTCGCAAAAGTTTGTTGAAAAGCTTTTTACAAAAGATTCCTCTCACACGAGAAGTTCTTGTTTTGCAAAAGTTATTTTCAGAAGTTACCAAGCGAAAAGTTTGTGTGATTTCACGCGAAAACTTGGTCATTCTCGTGAAAACTACAAGTTTGAAGAATTTCTGAGAAATTTGATTTCAAAGTAAGAAAATGGCAAATCTAAAGCACATCACTACCACTATTAATCTCGATAATGAGATCGGAACAAGCACGAAGCCTCCTCCAATTCTTAGCGAAGACATCCTATCCTTTAATGACAGAGATGAAGACCTCTATGAGGGATAAGGCGTATGCTGCTATTACTATTGTTAGGTCTAGAACTCATGTATAGGTTTAGATGATCAATCAACTCTTGTAATCACACTTTGTAATTATTATTTGAATGATATGATATGAATGATTTTGATTACATTTGTGTTTATGAATTGAACAATATAATATTACATCTCATTATATGTTATAAATATATGATATAATGTATTTCATAATGTATGTGTGAATGTGTGGAGTGAACATCAAACTGTGTCAATTTGGAAAATTGACCAAGTGTTAGAACAACTGCGGATGAATAAAGTGTTCTTCCGTAGATGTTCTCAGGAAAACAACTGAAGTGAACATCCGTAGATCTCTTGCGGAAGAACAATTCCAGCTGAACAAATCAAAAGAACAAAGTGAAGCTACTGAAGGAGAAATTGTCATGGAAGAACAAGTTCAAGAACCCCTACGGAAGCACAATCATAGAAGAACAAGTAATGAAGATCAAGTGTTGCTGCGGAAGACTAAGTTCCTGCGAAAGAAGAAATTTCTACGGAAGACTGTTTAACACTTGTATGATTTCACATCATCAAATAGTCAACTAACAGAAAGTCAACAAGTCAACATGGCAGAACAACAACATTAATGGCGATGGAAATATATTTCAAGCGAATATTCCACTTCACATCAACAACATTATATGTATTTATTTCATTGTAAATCTCAAACTCCTATGCCGATAAATATGGTGAGGATTCAGATAACTATAGTTAGCTGAATTATAGCAATAAGTTAGCTAAAGATTAGCAATGGATTAGAAACAGAATAGAATAAGATCTCTATATAACATGAGATCAAGATCAGATGTAAAGAGACGATCAACATACGATCAAGAAACATAAGCAACATTTACATCAAAACATCAATAGCAACAAGAAAGCATTACGATCATCATTCGTTAACACTCGTGGTTTGATTATTCTTATATTCTGGTTGTTCTATTGTTTGATTGATTTCTAGTTTGATAATCTCTTAAACAGCAAGTGTTGATAATTCCGTGATCAATACTTGTTCAAATCAAACCTGATAATTCCTGAATGATCCTTGGATTCACAGGTGGTATCAGAGCTTGGTGCTCATTAATCCAGATCAATTGATCTATCAGCTTTGATTTGTTTAATCGATTACTGCTAAAACAAAATTGTTGCTTTCTAAATAAAAATTAATTATCATGAGTAATTCAGTTGTTGGTGTTTATCAACCTCCTAAACTGGAAAACAAATCTGATTTTAAAACATGGAAAATCAGGTTCAGGAATCATGTCAATTATACAGATTCTGACCTGTGGGCTTCGATTACCGAAGGACCTTATATTCCACCTACTTTAGGTGCGGACTATAAGGATAAAAATCAACCTATAAGTCTAAAGAATTTATCACCTGATGATGCTAAGAAAGTCAAGATTGACATCAAAGCATATAGTATGCTTACTATGGCTTTGCCTAAAGAACTATTGATCAGGTGTGAATCATATAAAACAGCTAACTCGTTATGGAAAATCCTACACACTTTGTGTGAAGGAAGTGACGAGATTAGAAGCATAAAAAAGGATACTCTCCGTGCACAATATGAAACATTCCATCATATTCGGGTGAGTCAGTTCCTCAACAATTGCATAGATTCATGCAACTTGTTACAGAGATGAACATACTTGAGCTTGAGTACAACAATGAAGAGCTGAACAAAAAGATGCTTCATTCATTGCCTGAGAACTGGACACAAACTGTGTCTATGTTTAAGAACACTATTGACTTAAAAGCAATAGGACTAGACACTTAGTGGCAAAGGTAGAAGCATTGGAGCTGGATGAAAAGACAAGAAACAAAAGTGTGAAAGCACCTGTAGCTCCTTATCAATTCAAAGAATTGAAAAGTACTGGAAGTGCATTCATCTCCAATGAAGATGAAGACAACTCTTGTGATGAGAGTGAACATGAAGAAGAGACAAGTTTCTATGCTGCAAAGTCTTCAAAATCAAGTAATCACAGCAATCAGAACAAAAAAAAGACTAAAGGAAAAGCTGATGAGTCCAAAACCAAAAAGAATAACAATCAAACAGAACCAATTACTGTGGTTTTGGAGTCTGAAGAACAGAAAGCTGCCTTTGCAGCCTTCAGTTCAAGCTTTCAGGCTTATCTAGGAAGTACTTTGACTCCTCTTCACTTTTGTCAACAAGATCTAGAAGAACTTTATCCTGATGAGGTAGAAGAGATGGATCTGCAATGGTAAATAGCAATGATCGCCTATAGAGAAAAGATGTACATGAAAAGAAACAAAGGACTGTTCGTGGGAGGAAGATCAACAAAAATCGGTGTGGACAAGACCAAAGTAAGATGCTTTAAATGCAACTTATATGGACACTTTTCGAGGGAGTGCAACAGCAATCAACAGCAGTCAATGACTCAAGACAACCTAGTCAAAAGAACTTTACACAACCTCAATTAACCAATGCATCCCCACCAACAACAAACAATAAAACAGGTATCACTAATGCTAAAGAAACTGGTCTAATTATTTTGCAGGATGGTACTTGTGACTGGAGCATGTATGAAAAGGAAGTACTTGCAGAGAATCAAGCTTTAATGGCCAACATGGAAAACAAAGTTCCTCTAATGGCCGCTAAGGTAAGAGAAAGGTTGTGTTCTCCCACTTGCATAGATGAAATAGAAAGATATAGAACACATGCTCAACAATTGGCTGATAAAGTAAAAGAAACACTGCTTATAAATGAATCTCATGTTAGAGAACACAAACTTTATCAAGTCAAAATTAATTCTTTACAAAAAGATTTAGATAAAATTGTATCTGAAAATTACAACCTAAAAGCACAAGTTGAGCATCTGACTACATCTTTAACCACGTCTATGTCAGATCATGCATCTACTGAGGTGAAATTGCAGAAATTCCAATTGTCATCACAACAGTATGAGAAACTATTAACCTCTCATATTGAGTCAAAGAACAAGTCAGGATTGGGATTTCATGCAGTTCCACCACCAGTGAATGATAACTATAATTCTTTGCCCGAGTCCATGACCAACAGTTTATCTAATCACTTTGTGTCCAGTAACATGTGTGAGTCAACATATAAAAATAATAGTAATGTAACTAATGACACTGAATTATATGAATATGATTCATCAGAATCAGAACACTCAAATCAAAGTAAATTAGAATTTGATTATGATAACTGTGATGACTTGCATGATGATGATAAGTCTGATAATGCTGGTTTGTATAAGGGTAAAATTGTTTTAACTAAATACTCAGTCCCAAAGGTACTGAATGAACTTAAACTACCCTATCCACCAATACAAAGAAACCTGCTGAAGACAATCCACACAAGGATTGAGAAACTAAATGAAGGCATACATGCATTCAATAAACTTAACAAGGAAAAGCCAGCAAATAGAGCCTCAGAAGAAAAGTCCATGACTTCAGCAGATCATCTGTGGAAGAAGTCTGTGAGATCCATAAGAGTCATACGGAATAAGCAAGAAATTGCTCAATCATTAAGCAAAGACAAAGCTCAGAAGAAATACTTGCAGGCTAAACAAGAACCCTTTGACATCATGTCAGGTAGAGGTAAGATATCATCAGCAGCAAAGTTGGACAAAGAACCAAAGAACCATAAGGTTTCAACTAAGAAAAAGGCTAAGGCTGCATCAGACAGTGATGCTGAAGAAAAGTACTGTAAATGGTGTGACATGCACAATCATTATACAGAAGATTGCTTCTTCAGCAGCTATTGCTCAATATGTAATATGAACAATCACATGACTTCAGATTGTTCCTTCAACAAATATTATGCTATGCAACAAAAACAACCATTCTACCAAGGAATGCTTTTTCAACAAGAAGAACAAAACAAAGATCCTCAAGAAGAAGTATGCAGAGTCCAATGAGTCAGAGTCAAAATCTTATGAGGATGATAATCCTAGAGGTGCAAAACAAAAGAAACAGCAACAAAAACAGAAAATTACTAAGACAAAGAAAACGGTTGCTGAGGTGCAATTAAAAATTAAGAAGGAAAAACAACAAGTGCAAAGGAATGCACCACACAAAAAGGTAGCTCTTGAAGAAGATGATGACTTCTTTGATGATTTTGACAAAGGCAGTAGTAAACAAGATGAAAACACCTCATCATTATCACCAAAAACATCCTCACCCAAAACAACACATAATGAATTAAATGACATCAAACTAAGTTAGAAACTTCAAGACTCATTCATGAGAAAGTCACTATATTAGATAACATGGCAAGCCCAAGACCATCAAGGCTTGGGCTCTTAAGTCTAACTAAGTTTATTCTGTTTGCAGGAACATCCAAGGATGGCTGACAACAAATGGTATGTTGACAGTGGCTGTTCCAGACACATGACAGGAAACTATACCCTACTACAGGATTTCAAACATAAAAATGCTTGATATGTAGCATTTGGTGGGGATAAGAAGGGAGGTAAAATCACTAGTGAAGGAATGGTAAAAAATGGAGTTTTAAAGTTTGATAAAGTTAATTTTTGTGAAAACTTACAGTTTAATTTACTAAGTGTATCTCAAATCTGTGACCAACACTATACTGCTTTCTTTGATAACTCTGATTGTTATATTCTTAAGCCAGGTTTCAAAATTCCAGAAGACTGGATCCTTCTTAAAGCACCAAGAAAAGGTAACACCTATGTGTTGGACATGAACAACACAACACTAACAAGCAAAGAAACATGCCTGATTTCTAAATCATCAGAAGATGAAGCACAACTGTGGCACAGAAGGATGGCTCATTCAAACTTGAAAAACATGAATAAATTGGTGAAAAATGACTTAGTCATTGGTGTTCTAAAGAAAGAATTTTACTGTTCTAATAATTGTTTATCATGCTATAAAGGAAAACAACATAAAGTCCCACATAAGTTAAAAAAAAATTAACACAAACACAACACCACTGAAGTTACTACACATGGACCTCTTTGGTCCAACCAATGTGTTAAGCATTGGCAAAAGGCAATACTGTTCGGTGATTGTTGATGATTTCACTAGATTCACTTGGGTATTTTTCTTAAAACATAAAAGTGAAACATCAGAAACTTTAATGGAATTCATCACTAAGATAGAAAATCAACTTGATCTAAGAATCAAGATACTGAGAAGTGATAATGGAACTGAATTTGTTAACTATGTTTTAGATACTTTTTGCAGAGACAAAGGCATAGCCAGACAATTTAGTGCTGAGAGGAGAAACAGAACTCTAATTGAAGCTGCAAGAACAATGCTAGCTGACTCACAGCTGCCAATAACATTTTGGGCAGAAGCTGTGAACACAGTATGCACTGTTCAAAATAGAACTTTGATTGTCAAAGAACATAATAAAACATATTAAACACAAAAGAACAGTTAGGAAAATTTGCGGAAAAAGCATATAATGGTTTCTTTGTTGGTTATTCATCAACATCTAAATCATATGGAGTATACATTCCACATGATAACATAGTGGAAGAAACTCCTAATGTATCCTTTGATGAATCCTTATTTCCACAGTCTATGAAAGGATCATCTTGATTGTTTGATATAGATGCATTAACTAACTCATTTAACTCTGGTTATCTTAATGTGACAGGTGCTGCGGATACATGTTACCCCTATGTTCCTCCAAATATGGGTGTACCATTGACAGCTGATCCACCCAGAGTCATTCCTCTAGAGAACACAAGTAACAATGATCCTGGTACATCAGCTCAAACAAGTAAAGATGGTTCTGATGACCTTACACCATGCACATCAGCAGAAGTACCATCTACTTCCGTAGATGTCTCTACTTCCACAGATGATGGTCTGAAATCCCCCAAGGACCAAATCACCTCAAACCACCTCACACCATTGCCACATACAGATATATCTGCTATAGAGAATACAGCTGATCATTTGCATGCTATGGAAGGCATGTTCACAACCCCGGAAGGCATACCTATTCCTGCGGAAACTCATTCAACTGCACCAGAAAATGAGATGGACTATTTTGTTGACTCTCCATCACAACTGACCCCATTACCCACAACCAACATCACAAACCTAGACTCATCCATAAAAGTTAATGATGTACCAATAGTTAGAACACATAAGTATCACCCAATTAATAACATGATAGGTGACCTCAACAGCAGAACTACTAGAAAACAAGGGGGAGCAGGAAACATCTGTTTGTTCTCCTGCTTTCTTTCACAAGTAGTTCCATCCAATATAACAGAAGCCTTGAAAGATAACAACTGGATTGAAGCAATGCAAGAAGAACTTCAGCAGTTCAGGAAACAAAAAGTGTGGAATCTAGTTGATCTCCTTGAAGGCCAATATCCTATTAGCACAAGATGGTTATTCAAAAATAAGCTAGATGATAAGGGAATAATCATAAAAAAAAAAGCAAGACTAATTGCACAAGGCTACACACAAGAGGAAGGCATAGATTATGATGAAGTCTTTGCACCAGTTGCAAGGATTGAGGCAATTAGAGTGTTCTTAGCCTATGCTTTATATAAGAAGTTTACAGTTTACCAAATTTTTGTAAAATGTGCCTTTTTATATGGAAAGATTGATGAAGAGGTCTATGTCTTTCAACCACCAGGCTTTGAAGATCCAGATTATCCTCACAGGGTGTACAAGCTTGACAAAGCTTTATATGGTCTCCATCAAGCACCAAGGAAATGGTATGAAACATTGTCCAAATTCCTACTAAAACATGGGTACAAAAGAGGTACAATTGACCAGACACTCTTCCTCAAACATGAACATCAGGATCTCTTAGTTGTACAAATATATGTTGATGACATCATATTTGGATCTACAAACAAGAGACTGTGTGAAGAGTTTGAAGCCTTAATACAATCTGAGTTTCAGATGAGTTCAATAGGAGAATTAACATTCTTTCTAGAAATTACAAGTTCATCAGAAAACAGATGGCATTTTCATCAATCAAGAAAAATATGTCCTTCAAACACTTAAGAACCACAACTTTGCAGAATCCTCCTCATGCAAAACACCAGCATCTACTATAGAAAAAATTGTAGCAGATCCAACAGGGAAGTCTATTGATCAAAGATTATATAGATCTATGATAGGATCATTAATGTACTTAACTGCTAGTAGACCTGACATAATGTTTGCTGTGTGTGTTTGTGCTAGGTATCAAGCAGATCCAAAGGAGTCTCACTTGAATGCAGTAAAGAGAATCTTCAGACACCTCAAAGGGAAACCAGCACTTGGTCTCTGGTATCCCAAAGAAGGAGATTTCAAACTTTACTCATATTCAGACAGTGACTACGGAGTCTGCAACAACAATAGGAAATCAACAACTGGAGGATGTCAATTCTTAGGACCACGGCTTGTGTCTTGGCAGTGCAAAAAACAGACAAATGTTTCAGTATCCACAGTTGAGGCTGAGTACATAGTTGCTTCAACTGGGTGCTCTCAGGTTCTATGGTTGCAAAACCAATTACTTGACTATGGTTACAATTTTCTTCAAACTCCAATATACATAGATAACTCAGCTGCTATGTTTATCACTGCTAATCCAGTTCAACATAGTAAAACTAAACACATTGAAATCAGATACCATTTTCTGAGAGATTGTTCAGAAAAGGGCCTAATCAAGTTGATCAAAGTGGACACAACAAATCAACTTGCTGATTTGTTCACTAAAGCCTTTGATTTAGTTAGATTTAATTTCTTAATTGAATCCTTAGGCATGCTCAACCTAGATTAGTTCACAACAACAACAACAATATTTGTCGATTACCTGCAATCATATGAGAAAGGAAAACAGTTTTCTTAAATAACTACCTAAGGCAATTGATATTCTAAGGATATGATAGTACACTATAACTTGACATTCACTCCTGCTCTTCAATCAACAACTACCTACTGATCAGATGTGTTTGATATGTGAATAGGTTTAGCTTGAGTGGAAACTTAACAATGTCATGCATAACATAAAGTCAAGGTGACTAAGAGTGGACAAGTCATTGAGAGAAGCATTCAAGTAAGTCTAATCCGGATGTGATCAGGATAACACCCATGCACACTTACTATGTTGTAACACCTTATAACCTCTATCTTTGCGCATCATGACCCTCTGTTTTGCGTAAGCAAAGACCTGGGTCAACGGGCACCTCTGTTTTACGTGAGTAAAGACCTGGTGACCGGATGCTAATCATCAAACATTCCAAAAGGAGCTGATCTCAAAGAATCAAATGTGATCATTTATTGCAAAGCATGCAAATCATCTCAGCATTAATAAGATTTCAAAAAAATCTTAAGATAGAGCTTATAATCTACGGAACATAGTTTCAGTGTGATAAAGTGATAACTTGACTAACTTCTGGAGGACTAACTTACATTTCAATGACGAGTTCATCTTTGTTACCTTTAATTCTTATCAAAACATGATAAACAACATGATACGTAAACTACACTCTTGACTGAATTTCTGCGGATCCACATATTTGCAATCAGCACTACATCAAGTAAATAATCTCACACAATATTCAGGAAAATGTCTAGATTATCGTATGATCCCTAGTATATCCTATGTTTGCTTGTAACAAGCTATGAACATCATTTATTTTCTCTATGATTATTAGTTGGACAAATTAATTGCTGTTCATGCTATTTTCTTAAATTTTTGATAAATAATAAGTCTATGATCAATCACAAATTTAGGGGGCGTAGTAAAAGTATGAAACTGAGATTCAAATGAGTTTAACTAATTTCAAATACAATGATATGAAAATGAAGAAAAATTGGAACTTGAGCACTAATTTGGCTGTAAAGGATATCTGAAACAGTCAATTACTTATGCACAATTGCTATGATGCAATGACATAAGGTCCAACAGTAAAACAACAAATGGATTAACCATGTATTAACTTAACCATGTGCTAACTCATACAAAAAGATCAATAACCTTCGGAAGTTATGATAATTAGTTCATCCGCAGATGTTCTGCGGAAGACAGAATGAATCATCTTCCGTAGATGTTATACGGAAGAGACAGAAATCTTTGATTTCCGTAGATATTATACATTGCCTTGTATGAATAACTAGTTGTTTGAATATTAACTGGTTATACTTAATAACCACAGATCTGTTCCTCCGCAGATGGTCTGCGGAAGACAGAATGAGCTAACTTCCATAGATGTTATACGAAAGAGAACATATCTTGCCTTACATGATTATTAATTGTGTAGTATATTAACTATTCTGATAATTTATAAGTAATACCCTAGAAGGGGTAAAAAGTGTAAATGGGTCCCACGTGATTAGGATAAAGGGAGACAGCCTGGTCTGGAAAAGGCATAAAAAGGCACTTCGACCGTTGGCCTTTCTATTCACTTTAAAATTACCCTCAACCTAGAAATCTCTTGATCCAAAACCTATTTCCCCTTCACCGAAATCGATCACTTTAAGCTAACAATCTTCACACTTCTCCCTAAATCATCTCTGCCATCATGGCAAACAGATTCGTAAAGGACCATAATGTCTATGCATTCTTAAATCCGGATGTAGAAGACGAGTGTAGAGTCATCATCCGCTATCTGAGGAGAACATGACTCTTCTATGCACTAACTGCTGACCCACTCATCTATCTATCGCACATGACAGACTTTTGGAGCTCCGCAAGAGTAGGAGATGAAGGTGAAGGATCTGTCATCACTGCCACCATTAGGAATCTACCACTATGGATAGATGAAGGCACAATACGCAGTGCGTTGGAGTTGGGAGAAGAAGAAGAAGGTAATCCTGATGTATTCGATCATGAATACATTCAGAAGGTGTTTGCCCTGATAGGCTATGATGGTGACTACCACCATGGAGAAATAAAAAAGGGCAGGTTGTGCAAGCTCTATCATTTTTTATGCCACACTTATCTTAAGTGTATATCCAACCGGATGTCTGGGTTGGATAGATTTTCAAGGCATATTTCGTCTGGGATTATTGGGATATTCGAGGGTAAGAAGTACAACTCCTCCAAGTACATACTCAACTGCCTGTGTGACCACATAAGAGAGCAGAAAGAGAACAAAATGTTCATGTTTCCAAGATTCCTTCAGCCCATCATCAATGACCAACTGTCAACAATTGAACGCGATGGTGATGTTTGTGTGCAAACTCACCTAGGAAGATATCTCCTCTATAAGCTAAAATGACAGTATGAAGGAGGAGGTGTGGATTTATTTGCACATATGGTGGATGAAACTGAGAACATCCCACAAGAACTCCTATGGATTGAAGAACCTCAACACCAGAACACTCCAGTTGAATCCCCTGCACACTCTCAACAGCAATCACTATTTGCTGAACCTGATACTGCCCATCACCAAGAACCACAGCCACAATCAACATCAATAACTAACTTGATCTCCTTTTCTAGTGAACAGACACAACCAATCTCCCTTGACCCATCACAAACAACTATCAATACTGCTTCAACTGAAGTAGTTGATGAGGAGGTGACTTAGCCAACACCCATACATCCAAGCCAAATTGAACCAATTGCCTCACCAACACCTACTGAACCAATCATCTCATCAACACCTTTAGAACCATCCACTTCTCCTACACCTACTGAACCTTTAGAAAGCCCATCCTCAACTAAAGAATTCCATCTAGAAGAGGATGAAGAAATTCTAGAAGGCACTACTGAGGAGATGTGTATGGAGGCTGAGGAAGAGAAGGGTGAGGAGGTGCTTCAAGGAGAGTTTGTTGAGATTGAAGCTTATCATGAGGATGACCTGAAGGATGAGGAGATAGATGTAAGTAAGAGCTATTTAGTAGCAAAATATAACAACCTCATCCTGAAGGGAAACAAGAAGCTGGAAAAGCTTAGAAGATTAAAGAAGGAGCTGAAAGAGAAAGACAAGCTGATAGCTAAGAAAGATACAACAATCATTCAACTAGAAGGTAGACTGAAAAAGCTAAGAGAAGATATTGTGATTGACAACGAGGTGATTGATGCCCTGAATGATTTGGTAGATGAATAAGCAACTCAACTGAAAGAGAAAGAGATTGAGATTGTTAATTTGAAAAGGAAGTTGACTGATGCTGAACAGAATAAAGGTGGATCAGCATGGATCACCTACAGCAGGAAGAGGAAATACTTGGGGAAGACAGCTGATGCAGCTGGAGAATCAACAAAGAGATCTAAACCAGATTCTCCAGAGCATCAAACCCCATTGATGCAAAGTGTAGAAGAAAGTGACCCTGAATGGGAAGAGCTGACCAAAGAAGAGTCTGAAAAAGCCAAACAAGGAAAGCTACTAACAACTGATGACATAGTAGAGGAAAGACCACAGTCATCCATGTTTATGCAGTTGACCAATCATGGATTCCCATATGACTTAGTAGAAAAGATGAACATAGGAGAGATGGTCCAAACATTGAAAGAATTTGATGCTGTCAGAATGATGATCCCTGTGTGCAATTATGACACCTTCTCCAAGTTCAAGGCTATGGAGAAAATCAAGAAGGATTTAGGTCACTATGATACAAGACAGCTCACAAGGTATAACATGATCTGTTGGCTGCAAAGTCACAATCATGAACAACATGAATTAAAAGGACGAACAGCAAGAGAGTTAAGGGCGATGATGGAATACGTGATGAAGATAGAGCTAGACACTGGTGTAAAATTCAGATCCGGAGCCCCCAATCCTACATATCAACAACGATCAGCACAAACCTCTGCTGAGCCCACTGTAGTTAAAGCAAAAGATATGCATCAGGGAAGAGAAAAACTGATCAAAGAGCCAAGGGATTTAGTTCCACACAAGATCTGGCCTCTAGGCACTGCTGTGAGAGAGATCACTTAGCAGAAAGCTACATTGATTCAATTCTTTGATCTAATCACAACGCCAGAAGAAGCAAAAGACCATCACATAATAGCATGGAAATATGATGGAGAATAGGACTGTGTAATGATAAAGAGGGCATCTGGCATGGTGCAATACATCACAGGGGTGGAATCCTTACTGACACTACCAGATGCAGACCTAAATGTCCTACAAAACATTCCTATCTCAACTATCCCATAAGTCCAAGAGGAAGAGACTTCTCCGAACGTGTGACTAAACTGAGTCATAAGTTCAAGGGAGATGTTCTGAGGAAAGCAAGAATGGTAGATGCTGAGCATAACCGAAGGAAAGTTAGAAGGTCTCAGTCCAAGTCTCAGTTGGTTGATGATGAATTGTTAATGAGAATTGGAGCTGAAGATAGAGCTACTGCATCAATAAAGATAATAGAAGGCAATCAATTTACATTCCCTATCACAGACTGGGGATATGTAGAGAAAAACAAAGAACTAGTTTTGTTGAGGAATGATCCTCAAAGAAGAGCTGCAAGCATAAGACTTTTTGACCCAGTTGAAATAAAGTTGCTGCATCCAAGCTACACCTCTTACTTACATGACAAACACTTTCCAAGGCTGCAAGATCATACTGCTCAAAATGACTTATGCTTATATGTCCATCTTATTCAAGTCATTGACAAACTGCATGCCATAGCTCACAAAAGGAGGAAGTATGAAGTTGGGCTGCTGATTGGGTCAGAGATAAAACCCATAACAGAATTAAGAATTTCTGACCAGAATGAATTGGAAGTGGTATCCAATAACAGTCTTGTTGCAACACTGACCTCTGAAGAGGACATCCTGGGGCTGAAATATAAAAAACTGAAAGAATGGGTAGAAGGCAGATCAATTTCAAATATGAAGATCAAAAGACTGCCGTAGAATACTTTAAAATGAAGATTTTGTCAAGAGTTTAAGAACTGAAAGACCTAAACCAATGATTACTAGAGTCTAAACCTAAGGGGAGTATTGTTAGGTCTAGAACTCATGTATAGGTTTAGATGATCAATCAACTCTTGTAATCACACTTTGTAATTATTATTTGAATGATATGATATGAATGATTTTGATTACATTTGTGTTTATGAATTGAACAATATAATGTTACATCTCATTATATATGTTATAAATATATGATATAATGTATTTCATAATGTATGTGTGAATGTGTGCAGTGAACATCAAACTGTGTCAATTTGGAAAATTGACCAAGTGTTAGAACAACTACGGATGAATAAAGTGTTCTTCCGTAGATGTTCTCAGGAATACAACTGAAGTGAACATCCGTAGATCTCCTGTGGAAGAACAATTCCAGCTGAACAAGTCAAAAGAACAAAGTGAAGCTACTGAAGGAGAAATTGTCATAGAAGAACAAGTTCAAGAACCCCTACGGAAGCACAATCACAGAAGAACAAGCAATGAAGATCAAGTGTTGCTGCGGAAGACTAAGTTCCTACGAAAGAAGAAATTGCTACGGAGGACGGTTTAACACTTGTATGATTTCACATCATCAAGTAGTCAACTAACAGAAAGTCAACAAGTCAACGTGGCAGAACAACAACATTAATGGCGATGGAAGACATATATTTCAAGCGAATATTCCACGTCACATCAATAACATTATATGTATTTATTTCATTGTAAATCTCGAACTCCTATGCTGATAAATATGGCGAGGATTCAGATAACTATAGTTAGCTTAATTATAGCAACAAGTTAGCGAAAGATTAGCAATGGATTAGAAAAAGAATAGAATAAGATCTCTATATAACATGAGATCAAGATCAGATGTAGAGAGACAATCAACATATGATCAAGCAACATAAGCAACATTTACATCAAAACATCAATAGCAACAAGAAAGCATTACGATCATCATTCGTTAACACTCGTGGTTTGATTATTCTTATATTCTGGTTGTTCTATTGTTTGATTGATTTCTAGTTTGATAATCTCTTAACCAGTAAGTGTTGATAATTCCGCGATCAGTACTTGTTCAAATCAAACCTGATATTTCCTAAACGATCCTTGGATTCACAACTATGGCACTTACAACTAAAATAGCTCATAAATTCAAGGATTATAAGAAGGCTAAAGATTTGTGGGATGCAATAAAAGAACATATTATGGGAAACAAGGATATGAGGGAAAGTAGGAAAGACATGCTAAACCAAGAGTTTAATATGTTTAATCATATACTGGGTGAAACCTTGGATGCTCAAATGTCAAGATTTGTGAAACTGATAACCAAGATGAAAAGTGCAGGAATCACACTGGAGAACATCTCAGTGAACAAGAAGTTGTTAAACTCACTACCTTATAGCTGGAACAACAACTGCACTACTATCAAAAGAACCAAGGATTTGTTCACCTTATCCCTCAGTGATCTGATCTCCACCATCAAATCTGATGACATGGATGACAAGGAGAGAGCTGCAAATTACATCAATACAATGGGAACTGAAGCATCGGGCATTGTATGCCAAGATGGCTAGTAATCCTAATTACTATGTCAGCTACTCTCAGTTGTGTCAGCAACAACAATCAGCAACTCCAAGTTATCAAACTATCAAAGATCAATCATTGCCTTAATTCCAAGCTCAAGCTCAACCATAATCTCTAATCTATTCTCAAGATCAATCCTATCAACCTACACAACAAGCCTTTGTTGTAAACTCCCAATCCAGCAAGCAGACCATTCTGATTGCAGAAGAACATCTTGCTCTATTTACCTCATTCATGAACAGCTATGAAGTTTTTCTCTACTGGAAGACTCAATACACCTAACATCTTGGTTAATGACTTGCAACAAGTTAATCCCGATGATGTAGAAGAGAATGATATTAAGTATCAGATGGCTATGGTGGTGTATCGTGCTAAGAACTTTGCAAGAAGAACCGGGAGAAAAGTTTTTGGTCTTAACAATTCGAGCGAAATTGGGTTTGACAAATCAAGCTTAAGATGTTATAACTGTGACAAACTTGGTCACTTTGCAAGAGAATGTACTGAAGAAAGGTCTATTCAAGCTGATAATGGGAAGAAAATGGTAATGGTGGAGGTAGAGACCAAAAGAGATAAGGCTAATTCTTCTAACAACAAAGCACTAGTATCTCAAACTGAAGGAAAATATGACTGGTCAGATCAAATGGAGATACTAGACATGAAGCTTTCTACTGCTTTGTTAGATGGTGTGTTTAAAGGAGAGAGGAGTTTGAAAGTGTGAAAGTTAAAGAGAAAAGGGTTGGAAGTGAGAAAGTGCATGCTGAAGGTGAAATCAATGAAATAGCTGTTGAGATTACTCTAACTTATTCAACCATTATCAAAGAGAAGGAGAATGAAGAGAAAGCAAAGACTATTGAGATTACTTCAGTCAAGAATGAAGAATCTAAAAATGCTGTTGAGTTTACTTCGGCATCTGCTTGTAAAGAAAAGGAAAATGCTGTTGAGATCACTCCGGCAATCAAAGCAGAAGAAAAGGTTGTACTAAAGGCCTTCATGGTAAAAGTTGTACCTGAAGAGACAAAGAAGCAAGAAGAAAATGAAGAGGTACATACTAATCTTTGTTCAGATAATTGCATAGAAAAAGTTAATAGGTATAGAGTTCACAACAGACGCTTGATCTTAGAAGTTGAAAAACTTCAATATCAAGCTCGTAAATATAAAACCGATAAGAAATTTTTTAAAGAAAATATAGATGGTTTAAACAAATCAATTTATCAATCCAAACTAAATCTTCATCATAAAGATTGTAATATAAAAGATTTGACAACACGTAACAATGAACTATCTTTAGAAATTAACAAACTTAACAGTGAACTCTTATCTGCTAAATTTATTGTTGAAAAATTTGAGTTATCATGAAACATGGTTGAAGGTATAACCAAGTCTCAAATGACTTAGAAAATTAATGGTGGTAAAGGGGAGTTGGTTATTCTAACATTGCACCACCCATTAATCATGATTATACATGCTTGCCTTCATCAAATACTACTCCTGATGAAGAGACCTATGGATTAAGCTTTCAACATAAGTTAGACTTAACACCTCCAATCAATGTTTCACTAACTGTTGACCCTGTCATAAAAACTGAAATGAATATTAAGAATGATAATTTTTTTTTGCAGAAAGTGTGAAGAAGGACGGGTTGGTTGAAGATTGGGAAAGTGATGATGAATTAGATTTCCAGGAAAATAAAACTTGTAATAAAAAATCTTCATGTAATTCATCATCAGTTATTAATAAAAGTTCAGAAGTTTTTAATGCTACAAATGTTTGTTCAAAAATGTCGAGCAAAGAAAAGAAACTGAAATCAAAAATAGTTTTTAAGGCCAAAGAAAGAAAACAAGTTGCAACATCCGTATCTAACTTGAAAACTGATTTCAAGAACAGATTTGTTTCAAAAGGCAATATTGAAAAGGAAGATCATATTTTTAAAGAAACCAATGCCAGTTTCTTTAAAAATAAATCTTCTATTATTGCTAACTATGTGAAACAAGATGTTTGTAGAACTGGTATCAAAGACACTGGTCCAATTCCAGTAACTACGACTCAAAAGCTAAAGCTACAGTTCATACCACATTGGCTTCAAATGTGAATGAAAAGACTAAAACAGACACCTCAATTCTTCCGGAATCATCTCCAACAATCCATAACGAGAAAAAGAATAGAGAGACTGTTAAAGAATCACAAGGCTAACGACATACTAAGTCCAGATTCTATAATAACTATGGAAGTTATCATAAACAGTTTGTGCAAAATACTCAAGCGTTAAATACATATCGTAAAATATGTTGTTATGTGTGTGGCAAGCCAAATCACAAGGTTAGAAATTGTCGTCATCAACATCAATTGTCAAGCAAACAAAGATTTCACAATTTAGTTTCACAGAATATAAAACATTTCTTTCTAAATACCAAATTCAAAAGGAATTCAAACCAGTCAAAATCTTTTTTAATAACAATAATGATTTGAATAAAGAAAAGTCAAATGTGAAATCTGTACAAGTTTATGATAGCACTTCTACTTTAAAGAAAATGGTGACACGTCTGATTAAACCAATTCAAAAGTGGAAAACTAAAGAAAAACCATCTAAGCCTGATATTATTAAACATTGTCCTTTTGATGACAAGCTAGATATGATATTACAATCTGTATCATATTTGGATGAAAACAAAGTACTTAAGTCAACCATGGCATGGGTTCCTAAGCTTGAATAAATTTGTTTAATTATACAGGAGCAACCAAGACAGGTCATCAAAAGTGTTTGGCATTTTGACACTGGTTGTTCACGGCACATGACTGGTAATATATCTCTGTTAAACAACATACAACCTTACAACGAAGGATATGCTATCTTTGCAGGTGACAAAGGTGGTAAGATTACAAAGAAAGGTACAGTGTCGCATGGTGTGTTAAGTTTTGAAGATGTTTATTTTGTAGAGGAACTAAAACATAATTTGCTTAGTGTCTCTCAAGTTTATGATAAAAAGTATTCAACACACTTCACTGATAAGGAATGTCTTATTCTAAAACCTGGATTTGAAATTCCTGATGAATGAGTTTTATCAAGAACATCGAGAGACAAAGACACATACTTGATATGAATGGTTCACATTCATTTGTAACTGCATCATGCTTGTTATCTAAAGCCTTGGAAAGTGATACGTTGTTATGGGATCATCATCTTGGGCATGTAAATGTTAAAACTATGAACAAATTGGTTAGAGGAAATCATGTTGTTGGTCTACCTTTGAAAGAATTTCAACTAACAAAACATTATTTGTCATGTTCAAAAGGAAAACAACACAAACTCCCTCATAAACCAATTGCTCATACCAAAATTGACTCTGTTCTTCAACTATTTGGTCCTATCAGTGTTTTGAGGTTGGGACGTCGTTCATATTGTTTAGTCATTACTAATGATTTTTCTAGATTTACATGGGTTTTCTTCTTAGCAACCAAAGATGAGACACCTCATTTGCTGATAAAATTCATGACTCTCGTGGAGAATCAAACGGACAAAACAATCAGATGCATTCAAAGTGATAATGGAACCGAATTTTGTAATCGTACATTAAACAAGTTTTGTGATTCAAAGGGGATAGCAAGACAATTTAGTTCTGCAGGAACTCCATAACAAAATAGAGTTGCTGAAAGATGAAACATAACTTTAATTAAAGCAGCCAAAACCATGTTATCAGCAGCCAATTACCATCATTCTTTTGGCTAAAGCTGTTAACACTACAAAATATGACTCCTTATGAAATCTTTTTCAAACATAAACCCAAAGTCAAATATTTCAAAACGTTTGGATGTTGTTGTACTTTGTTAAAAACATCTGATTCTAAATCAAAATTTGATGAAAAAGCTAATGAATGTTATTTTGTTGGATATTCAACCAACAAAGTAGCATAGCGGGTTTATAATAAAAAATCAAAACAAATAATTGAGTCATTTGATATTGATTGGCATGAATCTAATAAAACGGATGCAGGTTCTGCACCTTCATGGGTCTATGATTATGTTTCTTTATTTGAAACATTTAATCGACCATCTGTTGTTTCTACAGCTAATCTACCTTTGATATCCTCAATTCAAGATATTTTTACTGATGATGTTGGATCTATCACTTCACTAACAATAAGAATATCTTTAGATATACCTTCTTCTTCAAATGTTTCAGCTGCTTCACATTCTGTTTCTAAATCTAATTTATCTCATTTAGATCCAGTTGTTCAACAAGCTCCATAGGTTTTTGATTAGAGTTCCTCTTCTACTCAAGTTGATCCAATTGATACAATTCAAGTACCATTTGAAGATCTCTCTATTGATAATGATAATCAAGACGAAGATAAATTCTATCAACCTAAAGGAGGAAGCACTGCTGAAGAACCAGTTGGTCACATGTCTAACCTAGATGAAGTTATTTCTGAAGAAGTTATGCCACAGTTAAGAATTCATAGAAACCATCCAACTGAAGTAATCATTGGTCCATTATCACAAGGTGTCCGAACTCGAAGTCAACCAGGAACAATAAATACATGTTTGTATTCATGTTTTCTATCTCAAATTGTACCGAAGAATATTGAAATGACATTAAAAGAAAACAGTTGGGTAGAGGCCATGCAAGACGAACTGATGCAATTCAAGAAGCTAAATGTATGGCATTTGTGCGAACTACCAAAGGGTAAGTTGCCAATCGGTACGAAATGGATTTTTAAGAACAAAACCGATGAAAAAGATGTGATTGTTTGCAACAAGGCCAGACTTGTTGTTCAAGGATTCTGTCAAATTGAAGGTCTTGATTATGAAGAAGTATACGCTCCTGTTGCAAGACTAGAAGCTATATGCATCTTTCTGGCATATGCTTCATACAAGAACTTCATAGTATATCAGATGGATGTCAAAACTGCATTCTTGTATGACGAAATGAAAGAAGAAACCTATGTTTGTCAAGTTAGACAAATCATCCTAAACATGTTTACAAGTTAGACAAATCACTTTATGGCTTACATCAAGCACCTCGAGGTTGGTATGCCACCCTCACTGAACATTTGCTTGCAAATGGTTATACACGGGGTGTAATTGATCAAACTTTATTTGTACGGTAGACCGGTGATGATCTTATTCTCGTTCAAGTTTATGTCGATGATATTATCTTTGGCTCTACTAATGATGATTTGTGCATGGAATTTAAAGCGATCGTGAAGAAGAAATTTGAGATGAGTTCTCTTAGGGAAATGATGTTTTTCTTGGGCATTCAAGTTAAACAAGATGATAAGGGAATACTGATACATCAAGAAAAGTATATTCATAGTATCCTAGACAAATAGAAATTTCAAGACTCCAAGATAGCTTCTACTCCTATGTCTTCTCGTCCTACCTTGATTCCAGATCTCATGGGAGAGGACGTTGATCAGCATATGTGTCGATCAATGATTGGCTCTCTGATGTATCTCACTGCAAGCAGACCGAACATCATGTTTCCTGTTTGTCAGTGTGCACGTTATCAAAGTAATTCAAAGGAATCTCACATGAAAGCTGTCAAGAAGATTTTTAAATATCTTAAAGGTCAACCAACACTCAGCCTTTGGTATCCTAAAAATTCTGATTTTAATTTATATGCTTATACTGACAGTGATTATGCAGGATGTAACTTGAACAGGAAATCAACCACTGGTGGATGTCAATTTCTTAGAAATAGGTTGATTTCATGGCAATGTAAGAAGCAGTAGACAATATCCACTTCAACTGCAGAGGCTGAATATGTAGCTACATCAAGTTGTTGTTCACAGATTGTTTGGATTTAGCAACAACTGCCTAATTATGGCCTTAATTTTTATGACACTAAAATTTTCTGTGACAATACTGCAGTTTTAAACATAGTGAAGAATCCGATTCAACATTCAAAGACAAAACCCATTGACATCCGTATGCATTTTATCCATGACTGCTTTGAACGCAAACTTATCCATTTGGAATTAGTTTCCACAGATGACAACATTGCTGATTTGTTTACTAAGGCATTTGATCATTCCCGATTTGACTTTCTAGTCCAATCTTTGGGAATGATTAACTTTGGTTAACACTTATTCTTACACCCTTTACTAAATATTTTTCTTTGTTTTTAGTTAAAATTTTTATTTTCTATCTAGATAATCACAATTTTAGGGGGAGAAATTTGAAATTATTTCAAAATAAAAAGATTATGTTCTTAGGGGGAGTAAATAGTCTGAAGAAAAGTACAAAAAGATTTAGATTTTATTCTATAAAGATTGAGAAAATTAAATTTTCAAGATTATACAGTAAATGATAGTATATTTTTTTTGATTTTGATTTGTTCATCCTAAGGCCTAAAATAAACTCACTTGGATTATGTTTTGATATGTTAATAGGCTTGACATTCAAGAATGAAAAGCACTATGTTCTGTTATGCACTGAAAGTAACTTTCTATGACTAAACTGGGAAACTCATTAAGATTTTGTGGTAACACTGATTCCATGTTAAAACAAACTGAGAGTTACAATCTAGTCATACTCAAGCCAGTTACTTTCTTATCTAGTTTCTTTCACATAACCTTATATATACGGAAAAATAAAAATATAAAAATATATAAATAAAATGTACAACAGATAATAACATACAAAAGGAGCAAAAAGAAGCCAAAAGGCCATCTAGGAATAAAAGACGCCAATGAGCACAGTAATAAAAGATATATCATAGACATACATACTATATGATAATATTTCCTTCTTTGAGAATATGTTCTGACACAGAAGGCAAAATCAAAAGATGGGGCACGTAAGTCCGAATTGGCATGTAAGTCCTATACATCTTGCGAGGGCACAACATAAGTCCGACTGGCAGTTAATAAGTCCTATAACTTGTTAATATTCTGTGTTTAGAAAAACTTCTCATGCTAGTTATGCTCCAAATACATATTATCTAAGAAAATAATTGATACTGATAAAGCTGGTCAGAAGTGAAAGGTTTAAGTTAAATTGGGGTGACTTGAAATCTTGAAAGTGTCTTGAAGCTGGATAAGGGTTTTTGAAGAATATTTAATTGTGGGATTCACTGAATTCATATAATTTAATCAAAGCATAATAAATATCACAGCTTATGTGTCTAAGTAAAACTTGAAGTCTAAGTTTAACATGGACATAATATATTGACAATCAACATTACCAGTCTCATTTATAATAATGCTAGATGATGTTAATGATCGATTTCTAAGAAATATGATTCTGTACTTGAAAATTTATAAAAAATAATTAAGTAAATAGTATAATAGTACGTCAAATTGTTTTTTTGTTAAATATGTCTTTTGATTACTTGTTTCAATTTTATAAATTTTTAAAAAATTAAGGGTGTTTGAATAAAGTATAAACACTTAGTTAAACATAATCATTTTCGTAACAAATCAAATGGCTTAATAAGATAACTGAACTGAAAAGTTAAAAAGTTGAAAATTTTTCAAAATTTAAGGAAAAATGAACTTTTCGCATGCAAAAAGTTCAAAAGAAACGAAAAGTTCCGGTGTGCGAGAACTCTGACTTCTCGCGCGAGAAGTCAGAGTACTATAAATTCAACAGTTGAACGAAAAGTCTTTATTCGCATAAAAACTTTTAGAAACTTTCACTCAAAAAAATTCTAAGTGTAAAACCAGTTTAAACCTGATTCTAGTGTCTGTTAAGATCGCATTTTGATGCCCTAGTGATTTTTAAGGTATATTGATGTTTTATGTTTAGATTTGAATGTGTTTAATTCTTGACCTAATGTTAAAAGGACTTATACATCTTAAATTGGACAAATTAAACATGATAAACCTTAAAAATGACTTAGGTGACACCTAATGAACATGTATTAGTGGTTAAAACATTCTAAAATTGACTAATTGAAAATCTGAAATTGCACAGACTTTTCGCATGCGAAAATTATATTGAATTTGAATAGACGCGAGAACTTTCAAATTCGCACAGAACTATTCGCGTGAAAAGTAAACTTGTCAGGCGAAAAATTGACTTTCAGACAAAGTCAGTTTCATGTGAAAACTCATCTTGTCACGCGAAAAGTTAAATCTGAAACTTAAAGTCTTCGCGCGAGATGTTGATGTTGTCGTGCGAAAAGTCTTAATTTTTCAAAATTTTTCTAAGTGTGACTTTTGTTTCAAGTTTGAAATGTTTTGTACTTATTAATTTTGTTCAATATTTCAGATGGCATGATCAATGGTTTATAACAAAAACCAAAATGCAATGGCGTATATTGGAGAAGTGCCTGATGACAAGGCATTATTTAGATCACTCATTGATAGTCTTAAGTCATCAAGGATACACTACGCCATCTCGGCTAATCCTACTATATACATGGATGTTATTGATCAGTTCTGGTAGTTAGCAGCAAATGAGATAGATGAGACTAGGGAACCATGCATATCAGCGACAATGAAAGGCAAGAAGGTGGTTATCACAACAGAGGTGATTAATAATGTGCTATTATTTGAGGATCAGCTTAATGTATTGTTAATATAGATGATGATGTTGCTAAAGACTGTTTGATAAGGATGGGATATAGTCACAGATATCCTTCATTGGAGAAGAAGTATTTACCTTTATTTTGGAAGTATCTGTTCCATGTTGTGATTCATTGCCTTAGCAATTTGATGGCTGGTATGGATAGCCTAAACACTGTATTCAGATCCCTACTGGTATCTCTTATAGATGATCTTCTTTATAGCATATCCAAGGCTATATTTGCAGAGATGCAGAAGAATCTCATAGCCATTGTGTATGTACCCCAGATTTATTCAGATGATAGTGAATGCTTCTCATCCTAAGTTAGCCTTGTCTGATTCATCTACCTATATTGTCATGGTGATGAAGAAAGACATATTCACTTATTTGATGGGAGCTAGAGGGAATGCTTGGGATGGATCCCATTTTTCTAAGCTTGGGAGGTTTGTTGAAGATTTTCAAGCAGAGGCACGATCACATGAGACAGAGACTCACCATGTTCATAGAGATGATACAGCTGGTACATCTACACATTCTACTCAAGAAGCATCTGAAAGTTCTCAGGGTGCTAGAAGGTCTGATATAGACGCAGAGATTGAATCTTGGTTCACTGGGAGTGATAGTGAGACTGATAGTGACCAAATTAGGAATGTACCTTATGTGCTGCAAGAATGTCCCAGAGTGCACGAAACACTTGCAAAACGCACTGTTGAGGAACGTGATGTAGATTTTATTCCTGAAGAAACACCAGTTACACGGGGAAGAAGATAGAGGATGGTGAGAAGGGCTGGTGAGAGTCCACGTCGTAGGGGTAGAGGACGAGGCATGTTGAGAAAGTGTCAGACCCCGATGACCATTGTGTCGACTAGTGATGTTCCTACGTCAGATATTCATGTCACAGTTAGTGAGGCTTCTACACCAGTGATTGTTATAGAATCAACAACTATAACATCATCATCTATGCCTACTACTGATGATGTGTTGACCACACCACCGAGGGATCAAACTCAAGATGACCTTGATTTTCTTAATACTACTCCAGAGCCACGACCACAGCATGAGTCTGCACAATTTTCACCCACCAGGGTTACATTAGAGCAGAGGGTTGATGTTTAGGAGAAAGAGATGTTGGAAAAGACTCAGATGATTGATGAGTTGCAGAGGCAGTTGAATAAGAAGGATGAGAGGATTAGGGGTCTTGAATATCAAAAAATGTTCATATTTAGCTATATTTAGATTCTAGAGCAGAACTTGAGAGATCTCACTTCGCGTGTGTCATTTCAGTTTACACAGCAACAGACCATAGAAGTTGGAGAATCTAGTGGACATTAATCTGTTGGTCCTAAACCTGCTAATGATCCTGCTACAGAGCATGTTGTTGATCTTGTTAATACCAAAAAGACAATAGACATTGCTGATGTTGATCAAGAGCCTTCATCTACTGTTCATATTCAGGCTACTGAGGATCAACCCGTACTGTTTACTGGAGAGGCGTTTGTGGAGCCTGAGCATGTTATGCCTATTCCTGATCCAGTGAATGATGATGATCTATATTAGATAGACTTTGGATTCAATGATGAAGAGAATGATGATGATGATGAGGATGATGATGGTGATAATGGTGATGAAGGAGATAATAATGAGGGTGATGATGATAAAAAGGATGATGATGATGATCAAGGGGGATATATGGGTGCATCTACTGGTACTGCTGGATCATCAGGCACTGACAATGTCTCCGAACCAAGTCCCGATGATACAGTTGATTATACACCGTTAGACCCTGCTACTGAAGCAGCATATGAGAAAGAATTTTACTCATTCTAGCAAAGGTTAATTGCTGAGGAAGAAGATGATTTTGGAGAGTTTGATGATTTAGAAGAGACATTTGACTATACTGATGTTTTTGAAAACAGTCTAAAGGATTTATTTTCTGATATTCTGATTGAAGAAGGGGAGATAGTTGGAGAATCTAGTACGAGTGAACCGACTAAAAAGACAAAAGATCAAACAGGTCAAATTGCTGTATGTTAGGTCGGAAATATTACTGTTGAGGCTCCTCCACCGCTAGCTTATATACACATGCTGAGGCATTCCAAACCTTTCACAAGGTACGAAAACTCAAAACCAATTCTTAGTTGGGCGTATGGTGCAAAGAAGAAGTTGTATGTGATTAAATGAAGAGCACGAGCGATAGAGTATTATCAGGATGAACACGACTTTCATACACTTAGAGCATCATATTTATATGCAATGGGTCGTGTTTTGTTTATTAATCCTAGTAATTACATAAATGGAAATTGGATAAGGAGCATGATATGGAGGCATTGTAAAACCAACTTCAAAGACTTCAAAACTACTAAATCTAAAGTCATTGAAGATGAGACCCGTATTGACCCAAACACGAACAAGCCAATGAAGATAAGGGTTTATAAGCATTCGAGATATATTAGGAAGATCCCTATACATGCTCTAGTGCCAGTTAATAGCTTGTCTAAGCTTATGTGGTGGAGTTATGAGAAGGAGACGGGCATGTGTTAATTCATTGTCTAGATAAAGACTACCATATCATCGACCCTGTGGATCTGCTCAAATTTGGAAAAGAAGATTTGATGAAGCTGTATGCTTGTCCAATTGCAGCTGATGAATCTGTTCACCTCTTAGTAGCATAATTTGGTTGGATGATCACGAAGGCCTTAGCGAACAAGATGTATGCATACGGAGGCAGTTATAAAGTTGATGATGTGGACTTCTAAGCGCATTGATTTACCCTAGGGGGATATTTTAGGGGTTGAACCTAGAGGCTCAAGAAATCAAATCAAGATGAAGAAGATCAAGTCAAGCCACAAGTCCAAGTTGCCGCGCGATAACTTGCTTTTCGCGTGAAAACATCAAGTCGCGCGAGAACTAGTGATTCATGTGAGAACTTCTAGATTAGTATATA
Organism: Flaveria sonorensis; assembly: GCA_025506505.1. Lineage (NCBI taxonomy): Eukaryota > Viridiplantae > Streptophyta > Magnoliopsida > Asterales > Asteraceae > Flaveria > Flaveria sonorensis. The sequence continues at coordinate 32,211,150 of CM046435.1, read as the reverse complement.
TAGAAGTTTTGTAATGTAATTAGTAAGCTTTGTGTCATTTCCTGATTTTCACTTTTATTGTAATCATTTCAAAGTCAGAGAGTAATACAATTAAAAGTTATTTACATGTGTTTCATCTTCTATCCTTTAATTCCACAATGATAATATTTTGCGTTATTATTGTGAGATCAATATTATAAATTGTTGATCCTTACGCTCTAACAAGTACTTTGAAAGCTCACCATTATTGTAGGACCGGTTATGGGATGGTCAATATAATCACTCTCACAATGAGAAGAGTGTTAGAACACTTAACAGATCAAATGGGGAACCGGGTTTATGTAAATGATACTAAGAACACAAGTAAATGAGATAGAACTAAGAACAAGAATAGAGTAATATGGTTTTCAAGGATGCTGTATATTGCTCTCAAGTTCTTTTACAAGTGTTACAAAGCATAAAAAGAAATACAAGGACCTGAGATACTTTATAATACATCCTACAGCCGGCCATACTTTGTAGGCCAGCTGGAAACACTAATCTAGACAACAAGATCAATGTAAAGTCAAAAGGCAGCTAGTGACTATGACATGCCCTAATATATTATATAAAGGATAAAAGATACAAAGTAGGAAGTTACAGACTCAAGACCATAATCTACAGTTTACTAAAGCATGGACCTTTTCACCAAATCATGCAAGTTGGTGAGTCTTCAGAGTTGCAGCGGAAAGTAAGTCAGCTTTATGGAAAAGTAGATTAGATAAAGCATGTCCTCTCGGTCTTTGGAAGAAATTAGTCTTCGCTTCATTGGCTTCAGAAGACTTTGTGTTTGAAGCTTCAGAAGACTTCATCTTTGGCTTTGGAAGATTTGGTCTTTGGCTCTGGAAGATTTGGTCTTTGGCTTCGGAAGATTTTACACTTAGAATAATTTCTGTGATGAGTGTAAAACTTCCAAAGTAACTTCTACCTTGTACATCAGTGCATGCATGCAGGAAGCTCCTTGGTTGTTTTGGCTTCTTTGGTTGCATCAGCCTTCTAATATAAACTTACAAACTCACCCTAGGCTAATGCTACCAAAACAAAGGAGTTATTTACATGTTGATAGTCCTCATTAGGATCAAGACCATACCTTTCTTCATCATTTGGTCAGGATCCCTCAGACTCTCATAATATCTTCTCATGTCGTGGAGATCATGTAGAGGAAGATCAAGCATGTCTTGCTAGAAATAGAAAACTTGACCTCCTGGATCTCTGATGACATACCACCTGTCTAGATTAGCAGCAAAAGTCTAGGACAAGATGGGTCTTCCAGTTGCAAGAGGCTCTACTTAAGTTGGAGTTGGTTGAGCAGCCTCTTCTTGCACTACCTCAGGATGCTCTGACTCATCTTGAGGTATAAAGGTGGATGCCTTGGTCTTCTTCTTGGATACACTCTTCATGTCCATCCTTTTCCTCCTCTTTGAAGTCTTTAACTGAGAGGATGGTTTTCAGCACTAGGTTATTCTACAATGTCTCTCTCAGTTGGGTTCTCTTCTCTCATAAGTTCAGAAGGAGAGTAAAGAGGACCCTGCTGTGGATCAGAAGATGAAGTTGGCTGAGATTTAGCCCTAGGTCTAGGTTGTGTTGTCTTAGGGGGTTCAACCTTGACCTTAACTTCAGGTTGAGCTGGACTTGGTGGAGAATACAAGTCAACCAACTCTCCCGTCTTAATCTTCTGATTGATCACTCTAATATGCTCATCTATAGTGGATAGAGACATTGGACCAAGCCTCCTTCTGGAGAATCCATACAACTTTAAGAAGCTCATCATCCTTTGTCTGTTAACAGACTTCTTTTGGCTCTTTTAGATGATGGCTCTTGAATTTGCAGCTTCTTCCTTTAGTTTTCTCTTAGTAGCCTTTTGTTCCTTGATGACTTATTGCTCTAGCTGCTTGAGATACTCAAATTCGACATACTCATATGATAAGGGAAGAAGTGCAGATGCCTGATAGAGTCTTGTGGCACTCAGGTAGTTGATCATGTTCAGTCTATTAGCTTCCTTATCTACCTTAGGTTATGTAGTTGCAACAGCCTCTGTCTCAGAACTTTCTTGAACTAGGGAGAGGATAGGAGCATGCTTGTATTGCCTTTTCTATCTCCATTCTTCCATGTTTTGAGGAGCAATGCTACATCCTCTGCTTTCTTCCTCTCCTTGGATAATTCCTTGTCAGCCAGTTCATTCAGTTCATCTAAGAGGAGAGAGAGTAGTTCATCCACATTGTAGTTTCTGGTCCCTAAGTAGTTTATTTTGGCTTCCCTCAGCTCATCATCCTAAGTATTTGGGCTAGGGGCAGCCCTGATGGCAGCTTCCATGAAGCCTGGAGACCCTCTTGAACTTTTTGCCCTTAGCTTCCTCTTCCTCTCTCTTTCCTCCTCCTAAATCTCCACAAAAGTTAGTTTCCTTTTCCCTTTGTCACTCACAGGTCTTGGTGACTCAGGGGGAGAGAGCTTTGGCCTTCATTGATTGATTCAGTAGTCAAGCTCTGGCCAGAGAGAGGTTATGAAAAACCATCACCAGCTGGTGCCTTACTCAGGGTAATGGGTGCTGAAGAAGTTCCGGTCTCAAGGTTCACATGTTCAACTTCTGGGCCTTCAGTCAAGGCTTCCTCTTTGAAGCTAATCTTAGGGTCCACCTCAACATCCAGTTGACCAAAAGGCTTACCTGCTAGCCTCTATCTATATAGTCTTTACCTCAGCTTGTATTCTTCAAACACCCTTTCTTGAATCCTTTCTGCTAATCTTGCAGCTTCTATGTTTTCACTTGGCTTGACAAGTGGAAGATCAATCAGATGCATGCTATCATAGAAGCTCGGGTTGAAAAAGTTGAAAATTTCATGTTGACCCTAAGATCTAGAGATGACTGGAGCTCTTCTATCAGTGTCATACCTCCATTCCATGATTGGATTCCTAGAATGAGGAGATGGGGTAGGCATAGCTATAGGAATACCCTCCTCAAACAAACTTTGTATGAGTGAGTCCATATCCATGTGTACTTGAGGAGGTTGCTAAGTATTGACAATTGCAAGTGAGGGTGGTGAACCCTCAAAGTCCATACTCTGTGAAGAACTCCCAGGTTCTGTGATTGTTTGGACTTTCTCCCCTTTTTTGGTAGCATCACCTTCTTGCATAGGTGAGCTTGGGGTTGGGTCTGTCACATCCATAGGTTCTTGTGGACCTGGTTGAGTTCTCATGAGTGGTCTCTCAGCTAACTTGCCCTTGAGATCGGTGATCTCAAGTTGCTGGTCATTGACCCTCCTTTGTAAGACAGTCACCTGAGATTCCAGGTGACTTATCTTTGAGACTAAATAAGTGCATGTTTTTGTCAGTTTTTGCGCCTTTAGTTCCAGACTCCCCTCATCTTCATCAAAAGAATCAAGGGGGGATGAGAGAATAGGACCAAGGTCTTCTTCCTCATCACCAGCAATTTGTTCTTGGCTGCTGGATTTCCCCTGCACCATGATAGCTTCCAGTGAAGTGTCAATGGGATGGGTTGCCATGGTTGAGGTCTTAATGATGTAGTCACTTGCTGAAGTGAGAGCCTCTTCCATATGGACCTCCTGAACAGGTTCAGGGAGGTCCACCTCAGTAGTAGGTGGATGATGTGAGCTAGACATGGGAAAAACAGAAGTACTCATCTCTCCTTGAGCAGGGGTGGAGAAGAGAGACTCATGATACTCACTAAAGCCCATGTCTTCATCATTATAGAATTCAAGGTTTAGGATTGGTTGGTTTAGTTCAAGAGGCTGGGGATGGTAACTGTCCCTAAAGGTTGTTCACTAGAGTTTTGAGACTCTGAGTGAAGGCTTAAGGTTGTTGGCATTATGAGCTCATCAGGCTGAGCATGAGGAACCTCAACAATGATCATTTGTGAGATGGGAGTGGTTTGTTCCTCAGGAGAAGTAAGAGCTCCAGTGTCCACTTCCTCCTATATGGGTGATGATATAGGGGCCTACACAAACTGACTAGCATGTGCAGGGGTTCGTTTGGATTTTCTTTGGTAGGTGATGGTTATTTTTGGGTGTATTGGTGGTTGAGAAGTAGAAGGTGTGGGTTCAATACTAGCTGGTGCTGCTAGATTGTCACCTTAAGCAATGAGCTCTAACATTTTTGAGACAACGGCTGTTTCTACCCATGAGAAGCCAACAGTTGGCTTCCTCATAGTCTTAAAGATGCCAGGCATCATCTGTCTCAATTTTAGAACATTTCCTGTTCCCCTCTACTGTGAGCCCAGTTCACAGTTGAGAATGTACTAGACATATCTAGGGAACATGTAATATTCTATGGAGTCTAAGTTTGCAAGTAAATTAGTATAGACAAATTGAGAATACCTAAACTTGACCACTTGAAAAGTGATTTGAAGACAATGTAACATAAGTGATCCTATGTTCAAGTTTTGAGGATCATTAGCTATTGTTGATGAAGAACTTTCAATCACTTGGTCTTCCTTCATCTTTCATGCCATCTTTGGAAGATTAGACTTGACCTTCATACTTCGGAAGTTTTGACAACTTTGGAAGTTTTTGGAGACTGGACCTTTGGAAGATCTTGCTTTCACTGCAGCAGGCTTCAGTATTTCGAAAGCATTCATTTCTTCCGAGACCAATTTTTCTTTCGAAGTCAAGTTTTCACTTGTCTTCTTTTTCACCTTGGAGCCTCTGAAGGGAAAAGATTTTCCTTCTGAAGCTAGTTTTTCTTTCTTCTTCTCAGAAGTTTTCTCTTTGATCATGTAAATAGTACTTTCAGGATTGTAGATGCAATTCTTAGCAAGATGAGAAGCACTACCACATATGATGCAATCCATTTGCTTCCTTCAGAGAGTCTTCTTTTGAGAGAAAGACTAAACTTGATCACTTTCCACCTCCATCTTCATCTTCACAGATGATGCATCAAGCTTCTTAGGGTGAGGCTTGCTCTTGGAACTAGATGGTTCAGGCTGTGTAGCAGTGCTACATAGCTGATCAGCCTTCTTCTCTTTGCTAGAATGAGTTGGACATGAACTAGAACTCCTGGTACTAGAGTTCATAGTTGAGTCTACAGCCTTCACCACTTCAAATCCTACAGAGATAAACACTTGTTTCTTCTTAGAGTTAAAAGTGGCCTTGATCTTTTAAGCCTTCTTTGATTTCCTCTTGGCTTTCCTAATCAAGTTCTTCCTCTTAGACTTGGTCATCCTAGATTCTTTTCTCTCCTCAGGGAATAGTGACCCATCTTAGGATGATCTTCTTTACTCTTTTTGAGAATCATCCTTCACTATCTTCTCTTCATCCTCTTTATCAATAGGGTCTATGAGGGGAGGCTCATCTTCATAAGTTCCACACCTTGGAGATCTTACAGACAATAGAGTGTGTAGAGGAGCTATCTCAGTAGATCCCAATCCCTGCTTATTCTGATAACAAACTTTTGCATGCAAGGATGAGGATATCATGTTCTTGAATGTCTCTTCTTGAAGAACACACTTTTCTACCCTGGTTTTGCTGATCACATGCTCAGCCTAGCATTCAATTAACTTAGCGATGAGATCTTTTATCTGAGTCCTGTAGTTGGTGTGTTCATGCTTAAGAGTTGAAATGGTTTTCTCTAAATCTTCAAAGACTTAATTGCTTTCGCAAGAAAATTGTCCTTAAAATACATGTAAGTACTCATAAGCATATTTAAGCTTTAGAAGATATCTTAGAATTTCTTCTGAAGGTAAATTTCTTATAAGTAGTTATTTGACTTGAAGACATAATGTTCTTCTGAAGACAACTTGAAATCTTCTATTTTAAGTTTGTAATCATTTTCAGCTCTTTTGAAATCAGCTTTTAAAATGTTTAAGGATTCATGATCAGATCTTATCTCTAAGTTATAGGACCTATATCTGTTAACTTTTGCAATACATTCAGGTGTATAAAGATGTTGTAATACCTTGGCTTCTTCATGATCTGCCATCAATGCTTGGTTTGGAGATGCATCCTCAACCTAAAAGCTCCCGTCAAAGCCTCCTTCTTCAACAGCAATTGCAGCTTGCTGCTTAGGATTCTCATTCTGGGGAGCTCCATAAGTGTAGTTTGTCTGGTTTATGCTTGGCCACCACTTGTTCTTGATGCCTTGCACTTCTAGCAAGGTGTCCTATTTGGTTATAGTTGTAACACTTCACTTTGCTTTTGTCCAGCCCAAACTTTCTGCTGGTTGTATTGCTAGCAAACTTCCCCCTGTCCTCTTATAAAACTTCTTGGCTCTATGAGTGAGAAGAGCCATCTGTTGGACTATTTTCATGTACTCTAGATCATCTGGATGGATACAGTCTAGGTCTTCAAGGGTAAAGAGAAAGTTGTCTGTGCTTTCATCAGTAGACATAAAGGCTTGTGAAGATCTTGTCTCTTGGAATGGGCTTCCTTGGGTGTAGCTCTCTCTTGGTGTCTCCGGGAAGGTAATGAAAGGACCTTTTTGTAAGTTGTTAGGACAGCAGATGAGATGATGTTGTGATTCTTTACAATCCCTTTCAACCACATGAAGGGGTAAACTCTGCTGATTGTTGGAGTTACCAGATGGATTTTGCATGTTCATCTCCATCTGGTAGCCACTGAGGATACCATACAACTCAGTGAGAGTAAGGGTCTTGAGGTTTTCAGTCATCTTAATGACCACACAGTAGTGTGTTCATTGTCTGGGAAGAGAGGACATGAACTTCCTACAATGTCCCTGTTCTCAAGAATTACTCCAACATCCATTAGAGTATCAACAATCTCAACATACCTGAAGTATTGTTGAGTCATGGTTTCACCTGTCTTGAAGGTGAAGTTCTCAAACTGCTGCTTTAAGATGTCCTTCTTGTTCTCTTTTGCTTCATTTGACCCCTCATACATTAGCTTCAGTGCAACCCATAATTGCTTGGCAGTCTTGCACTTCTTGAAGCCTCTGTTGATAGAGTTTGGAAGAGCAGTTTGGAGGGCGGTCAGGGCCTTCTGATCTATGTCTATCTTCTTCCAGTCTTCATCAGAATAGTCAGCCACTACCTTTGGTATCATACCACCACCAGCAGCAGCTAAAGAGGTGGATGGTACATGAGGTCCAGAGTCAACAGATCCCTACATCCTGGAGTCTTGAGACTTGATAAAGCCTTCCATTCTTTGGCACCAAGTATCAAAGTCATCAAGAGTGATCAGTAGAGACTTTGCATAGTACCATTTTCCGTATCAGCCTTTGTGATAGCTGCCATTTAAGTTGTTAAGTTTTTTGTGAAACTAAAGGGATTTAAGATGATGAGATCTTACAATCAAGAGCCTGGAAAAGCTCTGATATGAATTGCAGGACCCGTTAAGGGATGGTCAATACAATAAGTCTGACAATAAGGAGACTGTTAGAACACTTAACAGATCAAATGAGGAACCGGGTTTTTGTAAATGATACTAAGAATACAAGTAAATGAGACAGAACTAAGAACAAGAATAGAGTAATATGGTTTTCAAGGATGCTGTATATTACTCTCAAGTTCTTTTACAAGTGTTATAAAGCATAAAAAGAAATACAAGGACCTGAGATACTTTATACTACATCCTACAGCCGGCCATACTTTGAAGGCCAGCTGGGAACACTAATCTAGACAACAAGATCAATGTAAAGTCAAAAGACAGATTGCCTTTTGACTAGTGACTATGACATGCCATAGCTCACATCCTAATATATTATAAAAAGGAAAAAAGGTACAAAGTAGGAAGTTACAGACTCAAGACCATAATCTATAGTTTACTAAAGCATGGACCTTTTCACCAACTCATGCAAGTTGGTGAGTCTTCAGAGTTGTAGCAGAAAGTAAGTCAGCTTTATGGAAAAGTAGATCCGAGAAAGCATATCCTCTCTGTCTTCAGAAAAAATCAATCTTCACTTCATTGGCTTCAGAAAACTTTGTCTTTGAAGCTTCGAAAGACTTCATCTTTGGCTTTAGAAGATTTGGTCTTTGGCTTCGAAAGATTTTACACTTAGAATAATTTCTGTGATTAGTGTAAAACTTCCGAAGTAACTTCTACCTTGTACATCAGTGCATGCATGCAGGAAGCTCCTTGGTTGTTTTGGCTTCTTTGGTTGCATCAGCCTTCTAATATAACCTTACAATTATGTATACACATTCACCAATAAAACCCTAATTGTACATCTATTGTCAGTCTCTAATAATAAGATAACGTGATTACACGAGTGGTTGAGCTCTATTGTTTAGTTAAAGTATAGCGATCGACCAATTTGATGGTTGAGTTGTATAGTATGCTAGTTACTTGTATAATTATTGATAAACTAGTATGTCTTAGTATACTTATAAGTATTTTTCATTCACTATTGTATGTAAATTTACAGGTATATATCTTGTATGTATATGCATGTATAGTGGAATGGTATTTTTTATGTCTAATTCTTATTAAGTATGTGAAGAATGAAGTATGTGTGAAGTTTTTCATACCTTGTATAAGTAACAAAATCTTGGTTTATCTTAATAAGTTGGTGCATACACGTATAACTAACATATAATGGTATGTTTGTATTAAAATGTATACTCAAAGTCTCTAATATAAGTATCCATTGACTCAAACAAATATGTATACTCTTTATGTATTATCCTAAATAGGTACGGATCTTAGGTATGTGTATGTATATGTTCCACCAAAGTAATGTACATTTGTAGTATTAAAGTATTCATACTTGTATATATATTATTAACAGATAATTTCACTCTAGAAAATTATACACGTGATGACTATAGTTACAGTATAATGAAATAATACTAGAGTTTTTTTAATACTAATAATACTATTGAAACCAATAAAAGACACAATTTGGTAAAGTAAAAAAACATTAATACCAACAATGATTATAATCATATTAAAGGAATGGTAATGATGTTAATAATAACGACATAAGATAATAATATAATTTACACATGGCATCGGTGTTAATTGTGCCATATAATCTTATATTTTTTGTCAAATTAAGATACATAACAATTATGTGATACATCTTGTTTCCTATGATAATTTTAGTAATAATAGTTCTCAAAATAATAAGTAATTACAATACCAGATGTAATAATATTTTTCCTAATAATAATAATAATCTTCATAACCAATATTAGAATTAATCTCATATCAAGTAATATAGTATCTATGTCATAATAACATCTTATTATTTTGTTCAACACTTTATTTACATAAAAATAAATAACAAGCACGCGTCATAGTATACTTTTAATAATAACTGGCGTATGACACGTATTATACATTACGATTCATAAATCCATTGTCAATATCGTTTGGTTGCTCGATTTACTAAATGAGGTATATTATCATTGCTTTTATATTTAGGGCATCTTTTTGTTCAATTCCTCATTTGTATACTTCAACTCCATGATGTTCATCTCGGTTACCAATTGCATAAACCTATGGAGTTGTTGAGGAATTGATTCACCCTCAATATGATGAATGTTTCATATTGTGAGCGAAGTGTGTCCTTCCTAATGCTTCTGATTTCATCACTCCCTTCACAAAGAGTATGAAGTATCTTCCACAAGGAATTTGCTATTTTATAATTCTCACACCTGATTAGTATTTCTTTAGGTAAAGCCATACTGAGCAAACTGTATGCTCTAATATCAACTTTAACCTTTTTAACATCATCAGGTGACAGATCTTTTGTACTTATGGGTTGATTTTTGTCATTATAATCCAGCCCACAGGTGGGTGGAATATAAGGACCTTCAGTTATTAATACCCATAAGTCAGAATCAGTGTAGTTCACATGATTTCTGAACTTGATCTTTTAGGACTTAAAGTCTGCTTTTGATTCCAACTTTGGAGGCTGGTACGACGATCCACCGACAAAGCTACTCATTTTAGTCAAATATTGAAGTTTTAACTAAAACAAAGTTTCTTATGAACAGTTAATGAAAGTCAGCCAATAACACATATCTATGTTTCAATTAATTTGAATATAGATCAATGTTAACAGAGCAATATAACAATACTCGCTGAAAGACAAATCACTGATTTATTGAATTTTAAATCTTCACACCAAATTACTTTTGCTTAAAAACTATAGATCTAGTCAGAAAACTGATAGATCTATTCAATTAAACAATTCTAACACCGATAGATCAATCGATCTAGATCAATGAGCACTTGGCTCTGTTACCACCTGTGAATCCAAGGATCGCAATAAGGAATTATCAGTGTTAGATTGGTTTCGAATTAATGATCGCGGAATTACCATTAATCGTTGTTTAATTGATTAATTAATAAATATCGATGCCAAAGAAAATAAACAATAAATGCTCAAACGATATCAACAATATGCAAAGAATAATGTTTTGAATCAAATGTAATTCATTAAAACTGATTAATGATTACAAAGAATCAAATAATAATTGCTAAAAAAATTCTATGCTATGATTGTGTTTATGATTTTTGGTGTGTTGATGTGACGGCTGCTAGGGTTTGTGTTGATCGTGCGAAACGATGTGATGGTATTTTTGTCGCCGTCTCTTACTCCTCCTTGATGTGAAACCTAGGACTCATATTTATAGACATGCGTGTTTCTGTTAAGGAAACAACGAATCTCTTGGAGTCTGTGATTGACTTGTTGACTTGAAACACTTGTATGATATAAGTACGTGTCTGGTTCTTCCGCAGCTACTTTGTTCTTCCGCAGCTACTTTGTTCTTCTAAAGGAACTTTGTTCTTCCAAAGGTACTTCACTTCAGTTTCTTCATGTGTGGTGTTTGTTCATCAGTGAATACCCATATTCATCCGTAGAAGATCTTCTGATGAATGTCTTGTAAGAAAGATATCTACGGAAGACCAAAAATGTTCATCCGTAGATGTTTCTTATACTTAGTCAATTTCAGATTGACCAAGTATAATGTTTGTACCTGTAATCATACACATAAATCAATGCACATATGGGTTAACCTATATACATAATGCATGCATCAAAATAATGAATTACAAATATTCAATACATGTATTGATTAAAGTTCTAAGCCTATACAAAATGATCTAGACCTATTATTCCTAGATCTAACAATTGCTTTTATATTTAGAGCTCAACACAACCAATCGAGTACATTAAATTATAGTCTAACTTGTACGCGTAGGTTATACCTTTCCACTTAGTTGGTTTCTTTTACTCACAATCACTAGCTTTCACCGTTGTTGACTCGCTTTGACTGCGTTGACCAGATTTGACCGGATGTTGACCGAGACCAAACAACCTTGTAACACCTCCTTCGCAATATATCTGACCGATAAAAACTACAACCACTACACCAGAACCAGATCCGTCACCACAATCATTATAGAGACCAAAACCACCATGGTAACCTTCGTTCTTGAAAACCCTAGAACCACAACCATAAACCCTATCCATTATAGCCACAACCAGCAACCATCACAGCCATTGTAACCTATCACAACCATCATTACCGTCACGACCTACACCACCATCACTGCCACAACCCGCAGCCGACACCATCACTACCACAGCTCTACTGCAACACCACCACCTTAACCCCACCATCACCATTTCAAGCACAGCCACGGTCGACCACCACCGCCCTTGTGTGGCGGTTCATGGTTTTCAGATCCCTAAACAATCACCGTTTTTTCCTTTGTGTGGCAGGCCGAGAACCACCACCACTTCATCACCACCCTTGTCATACCCCAAAAATCACAGTGGAATGACACGTGGCATGGTGGTAACGAAAGTTGGAAATTTACCGACGATCATAGTCAAACGTGAATAAAATACAAGTTGATTACTAGTAAATAAGATTTTTCATAACCTTAGTTATAAATAAAGCAGAGTTCAAACATAGTTAACATCAGAACTTATTTAATTATAAAAACAACAAGTTTCGTTTAAAAGTTCCCAACACAAGTAGTCAACCAACACGCTTGACTCTGCAAAACACATTTCCATTATTCCCTTCCGAGCATACTTATGAACCTAAAAGCATGAAGAAGAACATGTCAACATAATTGTAAGGTAATATCAGAAGATTATAAGGCTGATGCAAACAAAGAAGCCAAAACAACCAAGTGTCTTTCTGCATGCATGCACTGGTAGTAAAAGATAGAAGTTGCTTCAAAAGTTTTACACTCCTCAACATAAATTATTCTAAGTGTAAAATCTTTCGAAGCCAAAGACCAAATCTTCCGAAGCCAAAGATGAACTCTTCCGAAGCTTCAGAGAAAAAGTCTTTCAAAGCCAATTTGCTGTGAAGACTGATTTCTTCCGACGACAGAGAAGACATGCTTTCTTTGATCTACTTTACATAAAGCTGACACACTTTCCGCTACAACTCTGAAGACTCACCAATTTATATGAGTTGGTGAAAAGTCCATGCTTTTATAAACGTAACGAAGTATCTTTCGTGATTTCTAGACATAGTTCTGAAAGGACCACATACATCAGCATGTATAAGTGCTAACAGATCCTTGGCCCATTCACCAACATGGGTGAAAGGATCCTTTGTGAGTTTGCCAGCTAAGCAAGATTCGCATTCATCAAAAGATTCATGTCCTATGGATTCAAGAATCCCTTCAGACTGAAGCCTTTTCACACGAGTCTTGCTTATGTGGCCAAGTCTTCAATGCCATAGAAACGTATCGTTAATTCCATATTTGATACACTTAGTAAGATTATATATGTTATTGTTTGTTTGAATATCAATCTCATAAATACCACTTCGAGGTTTAGCCTCAAAATAAAAGACATCATTCAAGTAGGCAGAAATAAAAGCATCATTAAAAACATACTTGAATCCTTGTTTGAACAATAAAGAAACTGAAATAATGTTTCTGGTTAAACTAGGAGCAAACAAATAATTATCTAAAGTAATTACAAGGCCAGATGGACAAGAAAGATAATATGTTCGGTTGCAAGAACCGGTACTCTTTTCCCATCACCAACGATGAGCTCCATGTCGCCTTGTTTTAGTTTCTTCCACTTTTCAGGCTCCTGCAAGACATTAATGATATGGTAACCACATCTGGTATCAAATACCCATGTGTTGCTGAAAACAGTGAAAAGTTCAATAACATAAATCAGAATACCTGAAGAAGAGCCTTCACCATTGGCCTTCTTTGCCTTCAGCTTGGCTAGATAGTCAGGACAGTTACGTCTCCAGTGCCCCATCTTATTGCATTCAAAACAGTGTCGCTCCTCAGGGGGGTACTGCTTTGTTTTTAGCCAGCTGTTTGTTGTTGGTGGCAGACTTGGCAGCAACAACTTTACCTTTTCCCTTATTGTTATAAGCTTTCTTCTTGGGGTTTGGCTTCCTAACACCAGTAGATCGAACCATTAACATTTGACTGGCTTTACCTTGTATGTTTTACTCAGCAGTTTTGAGCATACCGTGTAGTTCAGCTACACTCTTAACCCATGCATTCATATTAAAGTTTATTATGAACTAGTCGTAAGAACTAGGCAGGGAGTTCAAGATGAAGTCTGCTGCCATTTCATCCTGCATAGGATAACCAAGTTTGGCTATTTGGTCGATAACCAAGTTTGCATTCATTTTCGTTGTTTTATTTCCTTATTTTAATTAATGACCCATTTATAGTAATTTTGAATAAGAAATGAGAATCTGGCTTGATCAGTTACTAAAGGCAGTTGGGGCACGCAACATTAGTAAGTGACTAGGCAGACTGACAACGCTTATCAATTGTGAAAATTGCACAACTCTCGGGTATGAGGCCGCAACGACAACATTTGTCAATGCATTGATACGTTTAGCCTCATCTATGCCCACTTTTCTCTCTAGACAGCTGTGGCACGTAACAAGAGAGAAAAGTAATAGTTATCCTAAAATAGGCACGTATGGAAGGGCCGGATGTGTCAACGAAACCCTTGCACCTTGGAAGAATAAACTACATATCAAGTGTGGTGCTGTGGCTCCAAACACTGATGTTTCGCTTAATGTTCCAAGTGTTCCTTATAATAGGGTGGCATAGACTACTACTTTTATCTATGGGATCCAATTTTAGTGTTTACCGAATAGGGTCAAACACAACGTATAATTAAGTCATACGTGCGTTGTGAAAGCCAGTTTTACAATATTCAGTTCGTGATAATAAATGACGAACCATTTCATCTCTCGGGACACCAAATTTTAATACCCTATTAAAACTAGGTTTGTCGCGAGATAGATAACCGATTTTAAGTTAATAATTTTAAATTATTAAGTTTTAAGTTTTGAAATTTAAACTAATTTCAAATTTGAAAACTTATCTAGTTATTCTTTTAAATAGATAATTGATTCTAATTCAAAATTATCAAGTTTTAAGTTTTGAAATTCAAATTAATTTTTGAATTTGAAAACACTTATCCGGTTATCCTTTTTTTAAAATAAACAATTTGTTTTTCATATTTTAACAAGTTGTAAAAATAAGTTTAAAACTTGTTATTTAGTTTGATTGTAAAAAAAATATTTTTAATTAGTTTGATATTAGGTTGGATGTTATAACAATTATAAAATAAAACTACCATAATAGCAAAGTAATATGTAAATCTAATAGCTATGATTGTTTGATCTCGCTAGAGCCAATTAGCAAGATCAAACCAGGTCACGGGGTCAAAACACAAAACAATCACATGGATGGACCTAAGTGCATCTAGTTGAATTGATGGGCTCCCACTGACTCCTTAATTCGTCTTGTTTCCAGTTTGGCTTCGGGTCTTCAAATATTACAATCTTTACAAATGAAATACAAAATAAAAGAAACCCAAATCTATTACAACTTTGAGCCATCAAATGGGCCAAAACCATAAAACCAAAAACTTTAACAAAAACAAATCACATCACAACCGGTCAACCACAGGGTCTAGCCAGATTTACATATTAAAACACAATCAAAATAAAGCGGGCAATCTTTTGGTTAATAAATATATAACCAAAATATATAATTGCCCTCAATAATAAATCAGAAACTTTAAATAATTTTAAAGTTTGTGACCTATAACCGGTTAACAGACCGGATCTGATTTGCATGTCGTAAGCGTGGCTCTGATACCACTGTTGGGTTCAGTGGTATCTTGGTTAGCTTTATTTATCAAAACAATATTGATAATTATTAATCAGATTAATAATAGTTAACGCAGCGGAGTAAAAATCAAAATACCAAAATTGAACCTGACAGGATCTGGGTTACAAACAATGCAAATACAGAATATTAAAAACCTACTGATGAGATATAATATACCTTGGTGGTTAATAATTAACCGTTTGAGACACTGAGGATTCAATGATTAATTGCTAGAAACAAACGAACTCGAGCCGGGATACGACTAGATGGCGCGGGTCGCGATCGGGATCTTGGATTTGTGTTGTTGTATACGATCGGAAGAAAGAAAAATTGTATCTTTTTTGTTCACCGTCAATTAAGGTTACAATATATATGTGATGCTTTGGGGTTTTTAATCAAGAGATAAACTAAACCCTAATGATCCTTATATATTGATAATTAATATTAATCTTTTCGTGGGCCCTGGGCCCGGTCAGATTAATATTAGCCCATGTGTCAAACCAAAAACCCAAAACAATAATGTTTAACACTTAAACGTTTTAGTTAAATAATTTATACTTTTATAAATTATTAAACCCGATCTAGTTCGTAAACGCCAATTAATTAAATTAAGTGGGTTTGTAAATCGTTGTCCAATGTGTAATTCTTACGGTCATAGCTCAGTTGGCAACATCAATCAATCGAACCTGTACATAATCCAATAATAGGATGTAGTATAAAGTGTCTCAGGTCCTTGTAATTCTTTTATGCTTTGTAATACTTGTAATAGAACTTTAGAGCAATACACAGCATCCTTGAAAACCATACTTATCTGTTATTGTTCTTAGTTCTGTCTCACTACTTACTTGTGTTCTTAGTATCATCATTCTCAAACCCGGTTCCCCATTTGAACTGTTAAGTGTTCTAAATCTCTCCTCATTGTGAAACTGATTGTATTGACCATCCCCTTGCACTATACTGCAATTGGTATCAGAGCTTTTTAGGCTCTTGATTATAAGATCTCACCATCTTAAATCCCTTTACTATGACAAAGTCTCCACTGATCACTCCTGATGACTTTGATACTTGGTGTCAAAGAATAGAAGGCTTCATCAAGTCTCAAGACTCCAGGATATGGTGATCTGTTATCTATGGACCTCATGTACCATCCACCTCTTTAGCTGCTGGTGGTGGTGGTATGATACCAAAGGAAGTGGCTAACTATTCTGATGAAGACTGGAAGAAGATTGACATAGATCAGAAGGCCATGACCGCCCTCCAAAATTCTCTTCCTAACTCTATCTACAGAGGCTTCAAGAAGTGCATGACTGCCAAAAAACTATGGGATACACTGAAGCTGATGTATGAGAGGTCAAATAAAGCTAAAGAGAACAAGAAAGATCTCTTAAAGCAGCAGTTAGAATTTCACATTCAAGACGGGTGAAACCTTGAGTCAACAATACTTCAGGTATGTTGAGATTATGGATACTCTAATGGATATTGGAGTAACTCTTGAAAACAGGGACATTGTGAGGAAGTTCATGTTCTCTCTTCCCAGACAATGGACACACTACTGTGTGGTCATTAAGAGGACTGAAAACCTCAAGACCCTTACTCTCACTGAGTTGTATGGTATCCTCAGTAGCTACCAGATGGAGATGAACATGCAAAATCCATTTGGTGACTCCAACAATCAACAGAGTTCAGCCCTTCATGTGATTGAAAGGGATTGCAGAGAACCATAACATCATCTTATCTGCTACCCTAACAATTCACAAAAGGGTCCTTTCATCACCTTCCCAGAGACACCAAAGGAGAGCTACATCCCTGGAAGCCCATTCTAGGAGACAAGCTCTTTACAAGCCTTTGTGTCTACTGATGAAAGCACAGGCAACTTTCTCTTCACCCTTGAAGACCTGAACTGTATCCTTCCAGATGATCTGGAGTACATGGAAATAGTCCAGCAGATGGCTCTTCTCACTCATAGAGCCAAGAAGTTCTACAAGAGGATAGGGAGGAAGTTTCCTAGCAATATAACCAGTGGAAAGTTTGGGCTGGACAAAGGCAAGGTAAAGTGTTACGACTAAAACCAAATGGGACACTTTGCTAGAGAGTGTAAGGCACCAAAATCAAATGGTGGCCAAGCACAAGCCAGGCCAAACTACACTGAAGGAGCTCACCAGAATAAGAAGCCCAAGCAGCAAGCTACAGTTGCTGTTAAAGAAGGAGGCTTTGACTGGAGCTTTCAGGTGGAGGATGCAGCTCCAAACCAAGCACTTATGGCAGATCATGATGAAGCCAAGGTATTGGAACATCTCTGTACACCTGATTGTATTGCTAAAGTCAATAAATATAGGTCCTATAACTTAGAGATGAGATCTGATCTTGAGTCCTTAAATATCTTAAAAGCCGATTTCAAAAGAACTGAAAATGATTACAAACTGAAAATAGAAGACTTAGAGAAAACCATTTCAACTCTAAAGCATGAACATACCAACTACATGACTCAGATTAAAGATCTCATCACTAAGTTAACTAAATGCCAAGCTGAGCTTGTGATCAGCAAAGCTCGAGCAGAAAAACTTGTTCTTGAACAAGAGACCATCAAGAAGATGATATCCTCATCTCTACATGCATAGGTTTGTTATCAAAATAAGCAGGGACTGGGATCTACTAAGATAGCTCCTCCACACACTTATTATCTGTAAGATCTCCAAGGTGTGGAACTTATGAAGATGAGCTTCCCCTCATAGACCCTATTGTTGAAGAGGATGAAGAGGAGATAGTGAAGGATGATTCTGAGAGGAGTGAAGAAGATCATCATAATAAGGGTCACTATTCTCCTGAGGATAGAAAAGAATCTAGGATGACTAAGTCTTAAAGGAAGAACTTGATCAGGATAGCCAAGATAAAGGCAAGAAAGGCTCAAGAAATAAAGGCTACCTTCAACTCTAAGCAAAAACAAGTGTTTATCTCTGCAGGGTTTGAAGTGGTGAAGGCTGAAGACTCAACTATGAACTCTAGTACCAGGAGTTCTAGTTTAGTTCCAAATCATTCCAGCAAGGAGAAGAAGGCTGATCAGCTATGTACCACTGCTACACAGCCTGAACCATCCAACTCCAAGAGCAAGCTTCTCCTTAAGAAGCTTGCTGCATCATCTGTGAAGATGAAGACGGAGATGGAAAGTGATCAAGTTCACTCTTGCTCTTAGAAGAAGACTCTCAGAAGGAAGCAAATGGACTGCATCATGTATGGTAGTACTTCTCATCTGGCTAACGATTGCATCTACAATCCTAAAAGTACTATCCATATGATCAAAGAGAAAACTTCTGAGAAGAAGAAGGAGAAGCTAGCTTCAGAAGGAAAATCTATTTCCTTCAGAAGCTCCAAAGGGAAAAAGAAGACAAGTGAAAACTTGCCTTCGGAATAAATTTGGTCTCAGAAGAAAGGAATGCTTCCAAAGTACTGAAGTCTGCTGCAGTGAAAGCAAGATCTTCTGAAGGTCCAGTCTCCAAAACTTTAGAACTTGTTAAAACTTCCGAGGTGTTGAAGGTCAAGTCCAATCTTCTGAAGATGGTGTGGAAGATGAGGAAAGACTTGGTGACTGAAAGTTCTTCATCAACAGCAACTAATGATCCTTAAAGCTTGAATATAGGATCAGTTACTCTTACATTGTCTTCAGATCACTTTAAAAAGCCCAAGACCAATGAGGCTTGAGTTTCCAAGAGTAACTAACCACCTCTCTTTTTGTGCAGGAACAGTTAAAGACAAAGGGAAATGTATGGATCATTGATAGTGGCTGTTCTAGGCATATGACTGGCAATGGTTCTCTGCTTCAAAATTTTGAGAAAATTGATGGAGGACCAGTTGATTTGGAGGAGATGCTGGTGGTTACATCACAGGAAGGGGCATGGTCATAAATGGTAAGCTTACCATTGAAAATGTAAATTTTGCTAAAGAGCTTGGGTACAATCTACTGAGTGTATCCCAATTTTGTGATCAAAGACACAACATGCTTTTTACTGAGCATGAGTGAATTGTTCTCAAGCCCGAGGTGATCATTCCTCAAGAGCATATCTTGCTTAGAGCCCCCAGGAAAGGGAACGTGTACAAGATGGACTTGCAGGAAACATCTCCCTTAGGAGAGGTTTCTTGCTTTTTATCTAAAGCAAATAGTGATGAGTCTTTCCTCTAGCATAAAAGAATGTGCCATGTAAACTTTAAGAACATGAATAAAATGATTAAGAATGATTTGGTAACTGGAATGCCAAAGAAAGAGTTTACAAGTGATGACCACTACGTTGCATGGCTCAAAGGGAAGCAACACAAAGTGTCTCACAAGCCAAAGGAAAGGAACTCTATCACTACTCCCCTACACTTATTACATATGGATCTCTTTGGCCCTACCAGTGTAATGAGTTTAGGAAGGACCTTATATTATTTAGTGATCACAGACGATTTCATAAGATTCACTTGGATGAGACTCCTAAGATCTTGAAGAACTTCATTCTAAAAATTGAGAATCAATCTGATCATAAGGTCAAGACCATAAGATGTGATCAAGGAACAGAATTTAAGAACCAAATCCTTGATATATTTTGTGATGAAAAGGGTATTACATGACAATATAGTGCTCCCAGGACTCCTCAGCAAAATGGTGTTGCTGAGAGGAGAAACATGACATTTATTGAGGCTGCAAGAACTATGCTGTCTAACTTTAAACTGCCTATCACCTTCTGGGCAGAGGTTGTTAACACAGCCTGCTATGTGTAGAATAGAGTTTTAGTAGTTAAGACTCATGGTAAGACTCCTTATGAGCTGTGATACAAAAGGAGACCATTCAATGGTTTCCTCAGGTCATTTGGATGTCCCTACACCATCTTGAATACCAAAGATCAGGTAGCCAAGTTTGCTGAGAAATCAGATGATGGACATTTTATTGGATACTCTTCCTAAGCTAAGGCTTATAGAGTATACAATCTCAGAACTAGAGTAGTTGAGAAGTCAGCCAATGTGACCTTCAATGAGCACACTCCTAGTATGAAAGGTTTTGGTCCGGATTGGCTATTTGATCTTGATTTAGTTACCAACTGTTTTAACAAATCTTGTAAGAATGTTTCAGGATCTGTAGGTAATCTATTAACAAGAGATCTTGACCTAAGATTTGAGCTGAGAAAACCAAGCAAGCATTCTACCTCAGCTCTGGTGAAGATCCTATCAGCACCAACATGACAAATTCAGCTGATACATCTGAGATGACTACAAATTCCAGCTCAGAGGCTCAGAACTCGGGTGAGGAGCTTCAAATGTAGGAGGAAATAGAGGTGGTGATAGTGATCAAGAATTTCTTAATGCTGACAACCACTCCATAGAAGACAACATAAATGATGTCACACACTTATTGGATCAAGTCTCTCTTGATAAGTGTGCTGATGTGGTGGGTGATACTCTATTGCCAGATCTGAATTTCTCTAATTTAAATCTTTCCAATCAACTTGCTGTGATCCCTCAACTCAAGATCCACAAGTCACACCCCACCACAAACATCATTGGAAATATTGAAATAGGGTGAGAACAAGATGACAAACCCATGACAAAAATGTTTGTGTATACTCTTGCTTCTTGTCCCAGGTAGAGCCAAAGAAAATTGATGAGGATTTGAAGGATGGAAGTTGGGTTGAAGCAATGCAAGAGGAGCTGCTTTAATTCAAAAGACAAAAGGTTTGAAACCTATGTCCTCTTCCTTAAGGGAAGACTACCATAGGAACCAAGTGGGTTTTTAGGAACAAGAAGGATGATAGAGGACTTGTCATCAAGAATAAGGCTAGACTAGTTGTTCAAAGATACACACAAGAAGAGGGAATTGACTACACGGATGTCTTTGCTCCTGTGGCAAGACTTGAAGTTGTAAGAATATTCCTGCGTTTGCTGCATCCAAGGATTTCAAAGTCTACCAACTTAATGTAAAGTGTGCTTTTTTGTATAGGGTGATTGATGAAGAGGTGTATGTCAAACAACCACCTGGCTTTGCAGACCCAGATCATCCTGATTATGTCTGCAAGCTTGATAAAGCTCTTTATGGGCTGTACCAAGCTCCAAGAAAGTGGCATGAGACACTATCTCAGTATCTCTGTTCACATGGGTACAAGAGAGGTACTATAGATGGGACTCTCTTTATCAAAG
This sequence comes from Flaveria sonorensis, assembly GCA_025506505.1. Lineage (NCBI taxonomy): Eukaryota > Viridiplantae > Streptophyta > Magnoliopsida > Asterales > Asteraceae > Flaveria > Flaveria sonorensis. The sequence goes on along the minus strand of CM046435.1, from coordinate 32,189,923 downwards.
GAATAGGGAATGACTTAATGCTGGTTCAAGTATATGTAGATGAAATTATCTTTGGGTCAACTAATCCAAAGCTCTACAAAGACTTTGAGAGGCTGATGAAGAATAGATTTGAAATGAATGCCATGGGGGAACTCAATTCTTTCTAGGTATTCAAGTGAAGAAAGTTGAGAATGGCATCTTCATAAGTCAGTAAAAGTATGTACAAGGCATACTTACAAGATCAACATGACTGATTATAAGGTTGCAAAGACACCCATAGCCAGAAACCACTCCCTTGGACCTGATCTTGAGGGGGAGTGTGTGGATGAATATCTCTACAGGGCTATGATTGGGTCTCTTATGTATCTCACAGCCAGCAGGCTAATATCATGTTTGCCACATGCATTTTGTGCAAGATATCAAGCCAACCCAAGA
>CM046435.1:32157044-32189409 GCA_025506505.1 Flaveria sonorensis | reverse complement strand
AGATGCAGAAGAATCTCATAGCCCTTGTGTATGTACCCCAGATTTATTCAGATGATAGTGAATGCTTCTCATCCTAAGTTAGCCTTGTCTGATTCATCTACCTATATTGTCATGGTGATGAAGAAAGACATATTCACTTATTTGATGGGAGCTAGAGGGAATGCTTGGGATGGATCCCATTTTTCTAAGTTGGGAGGTTTGTTGAGATTTTCAAGCAGAGGCACGATCACATGAGACAGAGACTCACCATGTTCATAGAGATGATACACACTGGTACATCTACACATTCTACTCAAGAAGCATCTGAAAGTTCTCAGGGTGCTAGAAGGTCTGATATAGACGCAGAGATTGAATCTTGGTTCACTGGAGTGATAGTGAGACTGATAGTGACCAAATTAGGAATGTACCTTATGTGCTGCAAGAATGTCCCAGAGTGCACGCAACACTTGCAAAACGCACTGTTGAGGAACGTGATGTAGATTTTTATTCCTGAAGACACACCAGTTACACGGGGAAGAAGATAGAGGATGTGAGAAGGGCTGGTGAGAGTCCCACGTCGTAGGGGTGAGGACGAGGCATGTTGAGAAAGTGTCAGACCCCGATGACCATTGTGTCGACTAGTGATGTTCCTACGTCAGATATTCATGTCACAGTTAGTGAGGCTTCTACCCATGATTGTTTATAGAATCAACAACTAACATCTCATCTATGCCTACTACTGATGATGTGTTGACCACACCACCGAGGGATCAAACTCAAGATGACCTTGATTTTCTTAATACTACTCCAGAGCACGACCACAGCATGAGTCTGCACAATTTTCACCCCCCAGGTTACATTAGAGCAGAGGGTTGATGTTTAGAGAAGAGAGTTGGAAAAGACTTAGATGATTGATGAGTTTGCAGAGGCAGTTGAATAAGAAGGATGAGAGGATTAGGGGTCTTGATATCAAAAAATGTTCATATTTAGCTATATTTAGATTCTAGAGCAGAACTTGAGAGATCTCACTACTTCGCGTGTGTCATTTCAGTTTACACAGCAACAGACCATAGAGTTGGAGAATCTAGTGGACATTAATCTGTTGGTCCTAAACCTGCTAATGATCCTGCTACAGAGCATGTTGTTGATCTTGTTAATACCAAAAAGACAATAGACATTTGCTGATGTTGATCAAGAGCCTTCATCTACTGTTCATATTCAGGCTACTGAGGATCAACCCGTACTGTTTACTGGAGAGGCGTTTGTGGAGCCTGAGCATGTTTATGCCTATTCCTGATCCAGTGAATGAATGATGATCTATATTAGATAGACTTTGGATTCCATTGAAGAGAATGATGATGATGATGAGGATGATGATGGTGATAATGGTGATGAAGAGATAATATGGGGTGATGATGATAAAAAGGATGATGATGATGATCAAGGGGATATATGGGTGCATCTACTGGTACTCTGGATCATCAGGCACTGACAATGTCTCCGAACCAAGTCCCGATGATACAGTTGATTATACACCGTTAGACCCTGCTACTGACAGCATATGAGAAAAATTTTTACTCATTCTAGCAAAGGTTAATTGCTGGGAAGAAGATGATTTTGGAGAGTTTGATGATTTAGAAGAGACATTTGACTATACTGATGTTTTTAAAACAGTCTAAAGGATTTATTTTCTGATATTCTGATTGAAGAAGGGAGATAGTTGGAGAATCTAGTACGAGTGACCGACTAAAAAGACAAAAGATCAAACATTCAAATTGCTGTATGTTAGGTCGGAAATTTACTGTTGAGGCTCCTCCACCGCTAGCTTATATACACATGCTGAGGCATCCAAACCTTCACAAGTACGAAAACTCAAAACCAATTCTTAGTTGGCGTATGGTGCAAAGAAGAAGTTGTATGTGATTAAATGAAGAGCACGAGCGATAGAGTATTATCAGGATGAACCACGACTTTCATACACTTAAGCATCATATTATTGCAATGGGTCGTGTTTTGTTTATTAATCCTAGTAATTACATAAATGGAAATTGGATAGGAGCATGATATGGAGGCATTGTAAACCAACTTCAAAGACTTCAAAACTACTAAATCTAAAGTCATTGAGATGAGACCCGTATTGACCCAAACACGAACAGCCCATGAAGATAAGGGTTTATAAGCATCGAGATATATTAGGAAGATCCCTATACATGCTCTATTGCCAGTTAATAGCTTGTCTAAGCTTATGTGGTGGATTTATGAGAAGGAGACGGGCCATGTGGTAATTCCATTGTCTAGATAAGACTACCATAGTATCATCGACCCTGTGGATCTGCTCAAATTTGGAAAAGAAGATTTGATGAGCTGTATGCTTGTCCAATTGCAGCTGATGAATCTGTTCACCTCTTAGTAGCATATTTGGTTGGATGATCACGAAGGCCCTTAGCGAACAAGATGTATGCATACGGAGGCAGTTATAAAGTTGATGATGTGGACTTCTAAGCGCATTGATTTACCCTAGGGGGATATTTTAGGGGTTGAACCTAGAGGCTCAAGAAAAATCATCAAGATGAAGAAGATCAAGTCAAGCCACAAGTCCAAGTTGCCGCGCGATAACTTGCTTTTCGCGTAAAACATCAAGTCGCGCGAGAACTAGTGATTCATGTGAGAACTTCTAGATTTAGTATATAGAAGTTTTGTAATGTAATTAGTAAGCTTTGTGTCATTTCCTGATTTTCACTTTTATTGTAATCATTTCAAAGTCAGAGAGTATACAATTAAAAGTTATTTACCTGTGTTTCATCTTCTATCCTTTAATTCCACAATGATAATATTTGCGTTATTATTGTGAGATCAATATTATAAATTGTTGATCCTTACGCTCTAACAAGTACTTTGAAAGCTCCCCATTATTGTAGGACCGTTATGGGATGGTCAATATAATCACTCTCACAATGAGAAGAGTGTTAGAACACTTAACAGATCAAATGGGGAACCGGGTTTATGTAAATGATACTAAGAACACAAGTAAATGAGATAGAACTAAGAACAAGAATAGAGTAATTGGTTTTCAAGATGCTGTATATGCTCTCAAGTTCTTTTACAAGTGTTACAAAGCATAAAAAGAAATACAAGGACCTGAGATACTTTATAAGACATCCTACACCGGCCATACTTTTTGTAGGCCAGCTGGAAACACTAATCTAGACAACAATCAATGTAAGTTCAAAAGCAGCTAGTGACTATGACATGCCCTAATATATTATATAAAGGATAAAAGATACAAAGTAGGAAGTTACAGACTCAAGACCATAATCTACAGTTTACTAAGCATGGACCTTTTCACCAATCATGCAAGTTGGTGAGTCTTCAGAGTTGCAGCGGAAAGTAGTCAGCTTTAGGAAAAGTAGATTAGATAAAGCATGTCCTCATCGGTCTTTGGAAGAAATTAGTCTTCGCTTCATTGGCTTCAGAAGACTTTGTGTTTGAAGCTTCAGAAGACTTCATCTTTGGCTTTGGAAGATTTGGTCTTTGGCTCTGGAAGATTTGGTCTTTGGCTTCGGAAGATTTTACACTTAGAATAATTTCTGTGATGAGTGTAAAACTTCCAAAGTAACTTCTACCTTGTACATCAGTGCATGCATGCAGGAAGCTCCTTGGTTGTTTTGGCTTCTTTGTTGCATCAGCCTTCTAATATAAACTTACAAACTCACCCTAGGCTAATGCTACCAAACCAAAGGAGTTATTTACATGTTGATAGTCCTCATTAGGATCAAGACCATACCTTTCTTCATCATTTGGTCAGGATCCCTCAGACTCTCATAATATCTTCTCATGTCTGGAGATCATGTAGAGGAAGATCAAACATGTCTTGCTAGAAATAGAAAACTTGACCTCCTGGATCTCTGATGACATACCACCTGTCTAGATTAGCAGCAAAAGTCTAGGACAAGATGGGCTTCCAGTTGCAAGAGGCTCTACTTAAGTGGAGTTGGTTTGAGCAGCCTCTTCTTGCACTACCTCAGGATGCTCTGACTCACTTGAGGTATAAAGGTGGATGCCTTGGTCTTCTTCTTGGATACACTCTTCATGTCCATCCTTTTCCTCCTCTTGAAGTCTTTAACTAGAGGACTGGTTTCAGCACTAGGTTATTCTACAATGTCTCTCTCAGTTGGGTTTCTCTTTCTCTCATAGTTCAGAAGGAGAGTAAAGAGGACCCTGCTGTGGATCAGAAGATGAAGTTGGCTGAGATTTAGCCCTAGGTCTAGGTTTGTGTTGTCTTAGGGTTCAACCTTGACCTTAACTTCAGGTTGAGCTGGACTTGGTGGAGAATACAAGTCAACCAACTCTCCCGTCTTCATCTTCATTGATCACTCTAATATGCTCATCTAAGTGGATAGAGACATTGGACCCAGCCTCCTTCTTGAGAATCCATACAACTTTAAGACTCATCATCCTTTGTCGTTAACAGACTTCTTTGGCTCTTTTAGATGATGGCTCTTGAATTTGCAGCTTCTTCCTTAGTTTTCTCTTAGTAGCCTTTTGTTCCTTGATGACTTATTGCTCTAGCTGCTTGAGATACTCAAATTCGACATACTCATATGATAAGGGAGAAGTGCAGATGCCTGATAGAGTCTTGTGGCACTCAGGTAGTTTGCATGTTCAGTCTATTAGCTTCCTTATCTACCTTAGGTTATGTAAGTGCAACAGCCTCTGTCTCAGAACTTTCTGAACTAGGGAGAGGACAGGAGCATCTTGTATTGCCTTTTCTATCTCCATTCTTCCATGTTTTGAGGAGCAATGCTACATCCTCTGCTTTCTTCCTCTCCTTGGATATTCCTTGTCACCAGTTCATTCAGTTCATCTAAGAGGAGAGAGAGTAGTTCATCCACATTGTAGTTTTCTGTCCCTTAAGTAGTTTATTTTGGCTTCCCTCAGCTCATCATCCTAAGTATTTGGCTAGGGGCAGCCCTGAGGCAGCTTCCTGAAGCCTGGAGACCCCTTGAACTTTTTTGCCCTTAGCTTCCTCTTCCTCTCTCTTTCCTCCTCCTAAATCTCCACAAAAGTTAGTTTCCTTTTCCCTTTGTCACTCACAGTCTTGGTGACTCAGGGGAGAGAGCTTTGCCTTCATTGATTGATTCAGTAGTCAAGCTCTGGCCAGAGAGAGGTTATGAAAAACCATCACCAGCTGGTGCCTTACTCAGGGTAATGGGTGCTGAAGAAGTTCCGGTTAAGGTTCACATTTTCAACTTCTGGGCCTTCAGTCAAGGCTTTCCTCTTTGAAGCTAATCTTAGGGTCCACCTCAACATCCAGTTGACCAAAAGGCTTACCTGCTAGCCTCCCTATCTATATAGTCTTTACCTCAGCTTGTATTCTTCAAACCCCTTTCTTGAATCCTTTCTGCTAATCTTGCAGCTTCTATGTTTTCACTTGGCTTGACAAGTGGAAGATCAATCAGATGCATGCTATCATAGAAGCTCGGGTTGAAAAGTTGAAAATTTCATGTTGACCCTAAGATCTAGAGATGACTGGAGCTCTTCTATCAGTGTCATACCTCCATTCCATGATTGGATTCCTAGAATGAGGAGATGGGGTAGGCATAGCTATAGGAATACCCTCCTCAAACAAACTTTGTATGAGTGAGTCCATATCCATGTGTACTTGAGGAGGTTGCTAAGTATTGACAATTGCAAGTGAGGGTGGTGAACCCTCAAAGTCCATACTCTGTGAAGAACTCCCAGGTTCTGTGATTGTTTGGACTTTCTCCCCTTTTTGGTAGCATCACCTTCTTGCATAGGTGAGCTTGGGGTTGGGTCTGTCACATCCATAGGTTCTTGTGGACCTGTTGAGTTCTCATGAGTGGTCTCTCAGCTAACTTGCCCTTGAGATCGGTGATCTCAAGTTTGCTGGTCATTGACCCTCCTTTGTAAGACAGTCACCTGAGATTCCAGGTGACTTATCTTTGAGACTAAATAAGTGCATGTTTTTGTCAGTTTTTGCGCCTTTAGTTCCAGACTCCCCTCATCTTCATCAAAGAATCAAGGGGGATGAAGAATAGGACCAAGGTCTTCTTCCTCATCACCAGCAATTTGTTCTTTGCTGCTGGATTTCCCCTGCACCATGATAGCTTCCAGTGAAGTGTCAATGGGATGGGTTGCCATGGTTGAGGTCTTAATGATGTAGTCCCTTGCTGAAGTGAGAGCCTCTTCCATATGGACCTCCTGAACAGGTTCAGGGAGGTCCACCTCAGTAGTAGGTGGATGATGTGAGCTAGACATGGGAAAAACAGAAGTACTCATCTCTCCTTGAGCGGGGTGGAGAAGAGAGACTCATGATACTCACTAAAGCCCATGTCTTCATCATTATAGAATTCAAGGTTTAGGATTGGTTGGTTTAGTTCAAGAGGCTGGGGATGGTAACTATCCCCTAAAGGTTGTTCACTAGAGTTTTGAGACTTTGAGTGAAGGCTAAGGTTGTTGGCATTAGAGCTCATCAGGCTGAGCATGAGGAACCTCAACAATGATCATTTGTGAGATGGGAGTGGTTTGTTCCTCAGGAGAAGTAGAGCTCCAGTGTCCACTTCCTCCTATATGGGTGATGATATAGGGGCCTACACAACTGACTAGCATGTGCAGGGGTTCGTTTGGATTTTCTTTGGTAGGTGATGGTTATTTTTGGGTGTATGGTGGTTGAGAAGTAGAAGGTTGGGTTCAATACTAGCTGGTGCTGCTAGATTGTCACCTTAAGCAATGAGCTCTAACATTTTTGAGACAACGGCTGTTTTCTACCCATAGAAGCCAACAGTTGGCTTCCTCATAGTCTTAAAGATGCCAGGCATCATCTGTCTCAATTTTAGAACATTTCCTGTTCCCCTCTACTGTGGACCCAGTTTCACAGTTGAGAATGTACTAGACATATCTAGGGAACATGTATATTCTATGGAGTCTAAGTTTGCAAGTAAATTAGTATAGACAAATTGAGAATACCTAAACTTGACCACTTGAAAAGTGATTTGAAGACATGTACATAAGTGATCCTATTTCAAGTTTTGCGGATCATTAGCTATTGGTTGATGAAGAACTTTCAATCACTTGGTCTTCCTTCATCTTTCATGCCATCTTTGGAATATTAGACTTGACCTTCCAACTTCGGAAGTTTTGACACTTTGGAAGTTTTTGGAGACTGGACCTTTGGAAGATCTTGCTTTCACTGCAGCAGGCTTCAGTATTTCGAAAGCATTCATTTCTTCCGAGACCAATTTTTCTTTCGAAGTCAAGTTTTCACTTGTCTTCTTTTTCACCTTGGAGCCTCTGAAGGGAAAAGATTTTTCTTCTGAAGCTAGTTTTTTCTTTCTTCTTCTCAGAAGTTTTCTCTTTGATCATGTAAATAGTACTTTCAGGATTGTAGATGCAATTCTTAGCAAGATGAGAAGCCTACCACATATGATGCAATCCATTTGCTTCCTTCAGAGAGTCTTCTTTTGAGAGAAAGACTAAACTTGATCACTTTCCACCTCCATCTTCATCTTCACAGATGATGCATCAAGCTCTTAGGGTGAGGCTTGCTCTTATAACTAGATGGTTCAGGCTGTGTAGCAGTGCTACATAGCTGATCAGCCATTCTTCTCTTTGCTAGAATGAGTTGGACATGACTAGAACTCCTGGTACTAGAGTTCATAGTTGAGTCTACAGCCTTCACCACTTCAAATCCTACAGAGATAAACACTTGTTTCTTCTTAGAGTTAAAGTGGCTTGATCTTTTAAGCCTTCTTGATTTCCTCTTGGCTTTCCTAATCAAGTTCTTCCTCTTAGACTTGGTCATCCTAGATTCTTTTCTCCCTCAGGGGAAATGACCCCATCTTAGGATGATCTCTTTACTCTTTTTGAGAATCATCCTTCACTATCTTCTCTTCATCCTCTTTATCAATAGGGTCTATGAGGGGAGGCTCATCTTCATAAGTTCCACACCTTGGAGATCTTACAGACAATAGAGTGTGTAGAGGAGCTATCTCAGTAGATCCCAATCCCTGCTTATTCTGATAACAACTTTTGCATGCCAGGATTGGATATCATGTTCTTGAATGTCTCTTCTTGAAGAACACACTTTTCTACCCGGTTTTGCTGACACATGCTCAGCTAGCATTCAATAACTTAGCGATGAGATCTTTTATCTGAGTCCTGTAGTTGGTGTGTTCATGCTTAAGAGTTGAAATGTTTTCTCTAAATCTTCAAAGACTTAATTGCTTTCGCAAGAAAATTGTCCTTAAAATACATGTAAGTACTCATAAGCATATTAAGCTTAGAAGATATCTTAGAATTTTTCTGAAGGTAAATTTCTTATAAGTAGTTATTTGACTTGAAGACATAATGTTCTTCTGAAGACAACTTGAAATCTTTCTATTTTAGTTTGTAATCATTTCAGCTCTTTTGAAATCAGCTTTTAAAATGTTTAAGGATCATGATCAGATCTATCTCTAAGTTTATAGGACCTATATCTGTTAACTTTTGCAATACATTCAGGTGTATAAAGATGTTGTAATCCTTGGCTTCTTCATGATCTGCCATCAATGCTTGGTTTGGAGATGCATCCTCAACCTAAAAGCTCCCGTCAAAGCCTCCTTCTTCAACAGCAATTGCAGCTTGCTGCTTAGGATTCTCATTCTGGGGAGCTCCATAAGTGTAGTTTGTCTGGTTTATGCTTGGCCACCACTTGTTCTGATGCCTTGCACTCTCTAGCAAGGTGTCCTATTTGGTTATAGTTGTAACACTTCACTTTGCTTTTGTCCAGCCCAAACTTTCTGCTGGTTGTATTGCTAGCAAACTTCCCCCTGTCCTCTATAAAACTTCTGGCTCTATGAGTGAGAAGAGCCATCTGTTGGACTATTTTCATGTACTCTAGATCATCTGGATGGATACAGTCTAGGTCTCAAGGGTAAAGAGAAAGTTGTCTGTGCTTTCATCAGTAGACATAAAGGCTTGTGAAGATCTTGTCTCTTGGAATGGGCTTCCTTGGGTGTAGCTCTCTCTTGGTGTCTCCGGAAGGTAATGAAAGGACCTTTTTGTAAGTTGTTAGGACAGCAGATGAGATGATGTGATGATTCTTTACAATCCCTTTCAAACCACATGAAGGGGTAAACTCTGCTGATTGTTGGAGTTACCAGATGGATTTTGCATGTTCATCTCCCTCTGGTAGCCACTGAGGATACCATACAACTCAGTGAGAGTAAGGGTCTTGAGGTTTTCAGTCATCTTAATGACCACACAGTAGTGTGTTTCATTGTCTGGGAAGAGAGGACATGAACTTCCTTACAATGTCCCATGTTCTCAAGAATTACTCCAACATCCATTAGAGTATCAACAAATCTCAACATACCTGAAGTGTTTGTTGAGTCATGGGTTCACCTGTTTGAAGGTGAAGTTCTCAAACTGCTGCTTAAGATGTCCTTCTTGTTCTCTTTTGCTTCATTTGACCCTCATACATTAGCTTCAGTGCAACCCATAATTGCTTGGCAGTCTTGCACTTCTTGAAGCCTCTGTTGATAGAGTTTGGAAGAGCAGTTTGGAGGGCGGTCAGGGCCTTCGATCTATGTCTATCTTCTTCCAGTCTTCATCAGAATAGTCAGCCACTACTACCTTTGGTATCATACCCACCACCAGCAGCAGCTAAAGAGGTGGATGGTACATGAGGTCCAGAGTCAACAGATCCCTACATCCTGGAGTTCTTGAGACTTGATAAAGCCTTCCATTCTTTGGCACCAAGTATCAAAGTCATCAAGAGTGATCAGTAGAGACTTTGCATAGTACCAGTTTTCCCAGTATCAGCCTTTGTGATAGCTGCCATTTTAGTTTTAAGTTTTTTGTGAAACAAAGGGATTTAAGATGATGAGATCTTACAATCAAGAGCCTGGAAAAGCTCTGATATGAATTGCAGGACCCTTTAAGGGATGGTCAATACAATAAGTCTGACAATAAGGAGACTGTTTAGAACACTTAACAGATCAAATGAGGAACCGGGTTTTTGTAAATGATACTAAAATACATTAAATGAGACGAACTAAGAACAAGAACAGAGTAATATGGTTTTCAAGGATGCGTATATTACTCTCAAGTTCTTTTACAAGTGTTATAAAAGCATAAAAAGAAATACAAGGACCTGAGATACTTTATACTACATCCTACAGCCGGCCATACTTTGAAGGCCAGCTGGGAACACTAAATCTAGACAACAAGATCAATGTAAGTCAAAAGACATTGCTTTGACTAGTGGACTATGACATGCCATAGCTCACATCCTAATTATTATAAAAAGGAAAAAAGGTCAAAGTAGGAAGTTACAGACTCAAGACCATAATCTATAGTTACTAAAGCATGGACCTTTTCACCAACTCATGCAAGTTGGTGAGTTTCAGAGTTGTAGCAGAAAGTAGTCAGCTTTATGGAAAAGTATCCGAGAAAGCATATCCTCTCTGTCTTCAGAAAAAATCAATCTTCCTTCATTGGCTTCAGAAAACTTTGTCTTTGAAGCTTCGAAAGACTTCATCTTTGGCTTCAGAAGATTTGGTCTTTGGCTTCGAAAGATTTTACACTTAGAATAATTTCTGTGATTAGTGTAAAACTTCCGAAGTAACTTCTACCTTGTACATCAGTGCATGCATGCAGGAACTCCTTGGTTGTTTGGCTTCTTTGGTTGCATCAGCCTTCTAATATAACCTTACAATTAGTATACACATTCACCAATAAAACCCTAATTGTACATCTATTGTCAGTCTCTAATAATAAGATACGTGATTACACGAGTGTTTGAGCTCTATTGTTAGTTAAAGTATAGCGATCGACCAATTTGATGGTGAGTTGTATAGTATGCTAGTTACTTGTATAATTATTGATAAACTAGTATGTCTTAGTATACTATAAGTATTTTTCATCACTATTGTATGTAAATTTACAGGTATATATCTTGTATGTATATGCATGTATAGTGGAATGGTATTTTTTATGTCTAATTCTTATTAAGTATGTGAAGAATGAAGTATGTGTGAAGTTTTTCATACCTTGTATAAGTAACAAAATCTTGGTTTATCTTAATAAGTTGGTGCATACACGTATAACTAACATATAATGGTATGTTTGTATTAAAATGTATACTCAAAGTCTCTAATATAAGTATCCATTGACTCAAACAAATATGTGACTCTTTAGTCTTTATCCTAAATAGGTATGGATCTTAGGTATGTGGTATGTATATGTTCCACCAAAGTAATGTACAATTTGTAGTATTAAAGTATTCATACTTGTATATATATTATTAACAGATAATTTCACTCTAGAAATTATACACGTGATGACTATAGTTACAGTATAATGAAATAATACTAGAGTTTTTTTAATACTAATAATACTATTGAAACCAATAAAAGACACAATTTGGTAAAGTAAAAAAAATACCAACCAATAATAATCAAACAATTAGTATATAATAAAAGAATGTAATGTAACATAACGACATAAGAATAATAACTACATAGATTAAATACATGGCATCGGTGTTAATTGTGCCATATAATCTTATATTTTTTGTCAAATTAAGATACATAACAATTATGTGATACATCTTGTTTCCTATGATAATTTTAGTAATAATAGTTCTCAAATAATAGTAATTACAATACCAGATGTAATAATATTTTTCCTAATAATAAATATAATCTTCATAACCAATATTAGAATTAATATCAATTAATATAGTATCTATGTCATAATAACATCTTATTATTTTGTTCAACACTTTATTACATAAAATAAATAACAAGCACGCGTCATAGTATACTTTTAATAATAACTGGCGTATGACACGTATTATACATTACGATTCATAAATCCATTGTCAATATCGTTTGGGTTGCTCGATTTACTAAATGAGGTATATTATCATTGCTTTCTATTTAGGGCATCTTTTTGTTCAATTCCTCATTTGTATACTTCAACTCCATGATGTTCATCTCGGTTACCATTTGCATAAACCTATGGAGTTGTTGAGGAATTGATTCACCCTCAATATGATGAAATTTTTCATATGTGAGCGAAGTGTGTCCTTCTAATGCTTCTGATTTCATCACTCCCTTCACAAAGAGTATGAAGTATCTTCCACAGGAATTTGCTATTTTATAATTCTCACACCTGATTAGTATTTCTTTAGGTAAAGCATACTGAGCAAACTGTATGCTCTAATATCAACTTAAACCTTTTTAACATCATCAGGTGACGATCTTTTGTACTTATGGGTTGATTTTTGTCATTATAATCCAGCCCACAGGTGGGTGGAATATAAGGACCTTCAGTTATTAATACCCATAAGTCAGAATCAGTGTAGTCACATGATTTCTGAACTTGATCTTTTAGGACTTAAAGTCTGCTTTTGATTCCAACTTTGGAGGCTGGTACGATGATCCACCGACAAGCTACTCATTTTAGTCAAATATTGAAGTTTTAACTAAAAAAGTTTCTTATGAACAGTTAATGAAAGTCAGCCAATAACACATATCTATGTTTCAATAATTTGAATATAGATCAATGTTAACAGAGCAATATAACAATACTCGCTGAAAGACAAATCACTGATTTATTGAATTTTAAATCTTCACACCAAATTACTTTTGCTTAAAAACTATAGATCTAGTCAGAAAACTGATAGATCTATTCAATTAAACAATTCTAACACCGATAGATCAATCGATCTAGATCAAGGCACTTGGCTCTGTTACCACCTGTGAATCCAAGGATCGCAATAAGGAATTATCAGTGTTAGATTGGTTTCGAATTAATGATCGCGGATTACCATTAATCGTTGTTTAATTGATTAATTAATAAATATCGATGCCAAAGAAAATAAAAATAAATGCTCAACGATATCAACAATATGCAAAGAATAATGTTTTGAATCAAATGTAATTCATTAAACTGATTAATGATTACAAAGAATCAAATAATAATTGCTAAAAAAATTCTATGCTATGATTGTGTTTATGATTTTTGTGTGTTGATGTGACGGCTGCTAGGGTTTGTGTTGATCGTGCGAAACGATGTGATGGTATTTTTGTCGCCGTCTCTTACTCCTCCTTGATGTGAAACCTAGGACTCATATTTATAGACATGCGTGTTTCTGTTAAGGAAACAACGAATCTCTTGGAGTCTGTTACTTGTGACTTGTTGACTTGAAACACTTGTATGATATAAGTACGTGTCTGGTTCTTTCCGCAGCTACTTTGTTCTTCCGCAGCTACTTTGTTCTTCTAAAGGAACTTTGTTCTTCCAAAGGTACTTCACTTCAGTTTCTTCATGTGTGGTGTTTGTTCATCAGTGAATCCCATATCATCCGTAGAAGATCTTCTGATGAATGTCTTGTAAGAAAGATATCTACGGAAGACCAAAAATGTTCATCCGTAGATAGTTTCTTATACTTAGTCAATTTCAGATTGACCAAGTATAATGTTTGTACCTGTAATCATACACATAAATCAATGCACATATGGGTTAACCTATATACATAATGCATGCATCAAAATAATGAATTACAAATATTCAATACATGTATTGATTAAAGTTCTAAGCCTATACAAAATGATCTAGACCTATTATTCCTAGATCTAACAATTGCTTTTATTTTAGAGCTCAACACAACCAATCGAGTACATTAATTATAGTCTAACTTGTACGCGTAGGTTATACCTTTCCACTTAGTTGGTTTTTTTCTCACCCAATCACTAGCTTTCACCGTTGTTGACTCGCTTTGACTGCGTTGACCAGATTTGACCGGATGTTGACCGAGACCAAACACCTTGTAACACCTCCTTCGCAATATATCTGACCGATAAAAACTACAACCACTACACCAGAACCAGATCCGTCACCACAATCATTATAGAGACCAAAACCACCATGGTAACCTTCGTTCTTGAAAACCCTAGAACCACAACCATAAACCCTATCCATTATAGCCACAACCAGCAACCATCACAGCCATGTAACCTATCACAACCATCATTACCGTCACGACCTACACCACCATCACTGCCACAACCCGCAGCCGACACCATCACTACCACAGCTCTACTGCAACACCACCACCTTAACCCACCATCACCATTGCAAGCACAGCCACGGTCGACCACCACCGCCCTTGTGTGGCGGTTCATGGTTTTCAGATCCCTAAACAATCACCATTTTTTCCTTGTGTGGCAGGCCGAGAACACCACCACTTCATCACCACCCCTTGTCATACCCCAAAATCACAGTGGAATGACACGTGGCATGGTGGTAACGAAAGTTGGAAATTTACCGACGATCATAGTCAAACGTGAATAAATACAAGTTGATTACTAGTAAATAAGATTTTTCATAACCTTAGTTATAATAAGGCAGAGTTCAAACATAGTTAACATCAGAACTTATTTAATTATAAAACAACAAGTTTCGTTTAAAAGTTCCCAACACAAGTAGTCAACCAACACGCTTGACTCTGCAAAACACATTTCATTATTCCCTTCCGAGCATACTTATGAACCTAAAAGCATGAAGAAGAACATGTCAACATAATTGTAAGGTAATATCAAAGATTAAAGGCTGATGCAACCAAAGAAGCCAAAACAACAAGTGTCTTTCTGCATGCATGCACTGGTAGTAAAAGATAGAAGTTGCTTCAAAAGTTTTACACTCCTCAACATAAATTATTCTAAGTGTAAAATCTTTCGAAGCCAAAGACCAAATCTTTCGAAGCCAAAGATGAACTCTTCCGAAGCTTCAGAGAAAAAGTCTTTCAAAGCCAATTTGCTGTGAAGACTGATTTCTTTTCCGACGACAGAGAAGACATGCTTTCTTTGATCTACTTTACATAAAGCTGACACACTTTCCGCTACAACTCTGAAGACTCACCAATTTATATGAGTTGGTGAAAAGTCCATGCTTTTATAAAAGTAACGAAGTATCTTTCGTGATTTCTAGACATGGTTCTGAAAGGACCACATACATCAGCATGTATAAGTGCTAACAGATCCTTGGCCCGTTCACCAACATGGGTGAAAGGATCCTTTGTGAGTTTGCCAGCTAAGCAAGATTCGCATTCATCAAAAGATTCATGTCCTATGGATTCAAGAATCCCTTCAGACTGAAGCCTTTTCACACGAGTCTTGCTTATGTGGCCAAGTCTTCAATGCCATAGAAACGTATCGTTAATTCCAGATTTGATACGCTTAGTAAGATTATATATGTTATTGTTTGTTTGAATATCAATCTCATAAATACCACTTCGAGGTTTAGCCTCAAAATAAAAGACATCATTCAAGTAGGCAGAATAAAAGCATCATTAAAAACATACTTGAATCCTTGTTTGAACAATAAAGAAACTGAAATAATGTTTCTGGTTAAACTAGGAGCAAACAAATAATTATCTAAAGTAATTACAAGGCCAGATGGACAAGAAAGATAATATGTTCCGGTTGCAAGAACCGGTACTCTTTTCCCATCACCAACGATGAGCTCCATGTCGCCTTGTTTCAGTTTCTTCCACTTTTTAGGCTCCTGCAAGACATTAATGATATGGTAACCACATCTGGTATCAAATACCCATGTGTTGCTGAAAACAGTGAAAAGTTCAATAACATAAATCAGAATACCTGAAGAAGAGCCTTCACCATTGGCCTTCTTTGCCTTCAGCTTGGCTAGATAGTCAGGACAGTTACGTCTCCAGTGCCCCATCTTATTGCATTCAAAATAGTGTCGCTCCTCAGGGGGGTACTGCTTTGTTTTTAGCCAGCTGTTTGTTGTTGTGGCAGACTTGGCAGCAACAACTTTACCTTTTCCCTTATTGTTATAAGCTTTCTTCTTGGGTTTGGCTTCCTAACACCAGTAGATCGAACCATTAACATTTGACTGGCTTTACCTTGTATGTTTTACTCAGCAGGTTTGAGCATACCGTGTAGTTCAGCTACACTCTTAACCCATGCATTCATATTAAAGTTTATTATGACTAGTCGTAAGAACTAGGCAGGGTTCAAGATGAAGTCTGCTGCCATTTCATCCTGCATAGGATAACCAAGTTTGGCTATTGGTCGATGTACCCTTTCATTTTAAGCACATGGGCACTCACAGGCGAGCCTTCTTGCATTTTGCAGGATATAAGCTGCTTCATGGTATCATAGCGCTCTTGTCGGCCTGTTTCTGAACATGCCCCTAAGTTGCTCAATCATGTCAAATGCAGCCATGGTCCTCCATTTCTTCTAGAGATCAGGGACATGGTGGCTAGCATAAGGCAGGCTACCTCATCAGTCTCCTCCTTAATTTTTTCACAAGTTTTACGGGTAGCGGCAGTATTGTTTTCAGGCTCGTTGGGAACAGCGCTATCTAAAACATAGAACTTTTCGCCATCTTGAGAATAATTCTCAGATTGCGGTGCCATGCGAGAAAGTTGGTATTGTCAAGTTTCTCTTTCTCAGGATAGATATGAGAATGAAGGAGTTTATTGGTTTCTGAAGACATCTGTCTAAATAAGCAAAATAAATTAATTAGTATTTCGTGTTTTATTTCCTTATTTTAATTAATGACCCATTTATAGTAATTTTGAATAAGAATGAGAATCTGGCTTGATCAGTTACTAAAGGCAGTTGGGGCACGCAACATTAGTAAGTGACTAGGCAGACTGACAACGCTTATCAATTGTGAAAATTGCACAACTCTCGGGTATGAGGCCGCAACGACAACATTTGTCAATGCATTGATACGTTTAGCCTCATCTATGCCCACTTTTCTCTCTAGACAGCTGTGGCACGTAACAAGAGAGAAAAGTAATAGTTATCCTAAAATAGGCACGTATGGAAGGGCCGGATGTGTCAACGAAACCCTTACACCTTGGAAGAATAAACTACATATCAAGTGTGGTGCTGTGGCTCCAACACTGATGTTTCGCTTAATGTTCCAAGTGTTCCTTATAATAGGGTGGCATAGACTACTACTTTTATCTATGGGATCCAATTTTAGTGTTTACCGAATAGGGTCAAACACAACGTATAATTAAGTCATACGTGCGTTGTGAAAGCCAGTTTTACAATATTCAGTTCGTGATAATAATGACGACCATTTCATCTCTCGGGACACCAAATTTTAATACCCTATTAAAACTAGGTTTGTCGCGAGATAGATAACCGATTTTAAGTTAATAATTTTAAATTATTAAGTTTTAAGTTTTGAAATTTAAACTAATTTCAAATTTGAAAACTTATCTAGTTATTCTTTTAAATAGATAATTGATTCTAATTCAAAATTATCAAGTTTTAAGTTTTGAAATTCAAATTATTTTTGAATTTGAAAACACTTATCCGTTTATCCTTTTTTTAAAATAAACAATTTGTTTTTCATATTTTAACAAGTTGTAAAAATAAGTTTAAAACTTGTTATTTAGTTTGATTGTAAAAAAAATATTTTTAATTAGTTTGATATTAGGTTGGATGTTATAACAATTATAAAATAAAACTACCATAATAGCAAAGTAATATGTAAATCTAATAGCTATGATTGTTTGATCTCGCTAGAGCCAATTAGCAAGATCAAACCAGGTCACGGGTCAAAACACAAAACAATCACATGGATGGACCTAAGTGCATCTAGTTGAATTGATGGGCTCCCACTGACTCCTTAATTCGTCTTGTTTCCAGTTTGGCTTCGGGTCTTCAAATATACAATCTTTACAAATGAAATACAAAATAAAAGAAACCCAAATCTATTACAACTTTGAGTCATCAAATGGGCCAAAACCATAAAACCAAAAACTTTAACAAAACAAATCACATCACAACCGGTCAACCACAGGGTCTAGCCAGATTTACATATTAAACACAATCAAAATAAAGCGGGCAATCTTTGGTTAATAATATATAACCAAAATATATAATTGCCCTCAATAATAAATCAGAAACTTTAAATAATTTTAAAGTTTGTGACCTATAACCGGTTAACAGACCGGATCTGATTTGCATGTCGTAGCGTGGCTCTGATACCACTGTTGGGTTCAGTGGTATCTTGGTTAGCTTTATTTATCAAAACAATATTGATAATTATTAATCAGATTAATAATATTAACGCAGCGGAGTAAAAATCAAAATACCAAAATTGAACCTGACAGGATCTGGGTTACAAACAATGCAAATACAGAATATTAAAAACCTACTGATGAGATATAATATACCTTGGTGGTTAATAATTACCGTTTGAGACACTGAGGATTCAATGATTAATTGCTAGAAACAAACGAACTCGAGCCAGGATACGACTAGATGGCGCGGGTCGCGATCGGGATATTGGATTTGTGTTGTTGTATACGATCGGAAGAAAGAAAAATTGTATCTTTTTTGTTCACCGTCAATTAAGGTTACAATATATATGTGATGCTTTGGGGTTTTTTAATCAAGAGATAAACTAAACCCTAATGATCCTTATATTGATAATTAATATTAATCTTTTCGTGGGCCCTGGGCCCGGTCAGATTAATATTAGCCCATGTGTCAAACCAAAAACCCAAAACAATAATGTTTAACACTTAAACGTTTTAGTTAAATAATTTATACTTTTATAAATTATTAAACCCGATCTAGTTCGTAAACGCCAATTAATTAATTAAGTGGGTTTGTAAATCGTTGTCCAAGGTGTAATTCTTACGGTCATAGCTCAGTTGGCAACGTCAATCAATCGAACCTGTACATAATCCAACAATAGGATGTAGTATAAAGTGTCTCAGGTCCTTGTAATTCTTTTATGCTTTGTAATACTTGTAATAGAACTTTAGAGCAATACACAGCATCCTTGAAAACCATACTTATCTGTTATTGTTCTTAGTTCTGTCTCACTACTTACTTGTGTTCTTAGTATCATCATTCTCAAACCCGGTTCCCCATTTGAACTGTTAAGTGTTCTAAATCTCTCCTCATTGTGAAACTGATTGTATTGACCATCCCCTTGCACTATCCTGCAATTGGTATCAGAGCTTTTAGGCTCTTGATTGTAAGATCTCACCATCTTAAATCCCTTTACTATGACAAAGTCTCCACTGATCACTCCTGATGACTTTGATACTTGGTGTCAAAGAATAGAAGGCTTCATCAAGTCTCAAGACTCCAGGATATGGTGATCTGTTATCTATGGACCTCATGTACCATCCACCTCTTTAGCTGCTGGTGGTGGTGGTATGATACCAAAGGAAGTGACTAACTATTCTGATGAAGACTGGAAGAAGATTGACATAGATCAGAAGGCCATGACCGCCCTCCAAAATTCTCTTCCAAACTCTATCTACAGAGGCTTCAAGAAGTGCATGACTGCCAAAAAACTATGGCATACACTGAAGCTGATGTATGAGAGGTCAAATAAAGCTAAAGAGAACAAGAAAGACCTCTTAAAGCAGCAGTTAGAATTTCACATTCAAGACGGGTGAAACCTTGAGTCAACAATACTTCAGGTATGTTGAGATTATGGATACTCTAATGGATATTGGAGTAACTCTTGAAAACAGGGACATTGTGAGGAAGTTCATGTTCTCTCTTCCCAGACAATGGACACACTACTGTGTGGTCATTAAGAGGACTGAAAACCTCAAGACCCTTACTCTCACTGAGTTGTATGGTATCCTCAGTAGCTACCAGATGGAGATGAACATGCAAAATCCATCTGGTAACTCCAACAATCAACAGAGTTCAGCCCTTCATGTGATTGAAAGGGATTGCAGAGAACCATAACATCATCTTATCTGCTACCCTAACAATTCACAAAAGGGTCCTTTCATCACCTTCCCAGAGACACCAAAGGAGAGCTACATCCCTGGAAGCCCATTCTAGGAGACAAGCTCTTTACAAGCCTTTGTGTCTACTGATGAAAGCACAGGCAACTTTCTCTTCACCCTTGAAGACCTGAACTGTATCCTTCCAGATGATCTGGAGTACATGGAAATAGTCCAACAGATGGCTCTTCTCACTCATAGAGCCAAGAAGTTCTACAAGAGGATAGGGAGGAAGTTTCCTAGCAATATAACCAGTGGAAAGTTTGGGCTGGACAAAGGCAAGGTAAAGTGTTACGACTAAAACCAAATGGGACACTTTGCTAGAGAGTGTAAGGCACCAAAATCAAATGGTGGCCAAGCACAAGCCAGGCCAAACTACACTGAAGGAGCTCACCAAAATGAGAAGCCCAAGCAGCAAGCTACAGTTGCTGTGAAGAAGGAGGCTTTGACTGGAGCTTTCAGGTGGAGGATGCAGCTCCAAACCAAGCACTTATGGCAGATCATGATGAAGCCAAGGTATTGGAACATCTCTGTACACCTGATTGTATTGCTAAAGTCAATAAATATAGGTCCTATAACTTAGAGATGAGATCTGATCTTGAGTCCTTAAATATCTTAAAAGCCGATTTCAAAAGAACTGAAAATGATTACAAACTAAAATAGAAGACTTAGAGAAAACCATTTCAACTCTAAAGCATGAACATACCAACTACATGACTCAGATTAAAGATCTCATCACTAAGTTAACTAAATGCCAAGCTGAGCTTGTGATCAGCAAAGCTCGAGCAGAAAACTTGTTCTTGAACAAGAGACCATCAAGAAGATGACATCCTCATCTCTACATGCACAGGTTTGTTATCAAAATAAGCAGGGACTGGGATCTACTAAGATAGCTTCTCCACACACTTTATTATCTGTAAGATCTCCAAGGTGTGGAACTTATGAAGATGAGCTTCCCCTTATAGACCCTATTGTTGAAGAGGATGAAGAGGAGATAGTGAAGGATGATTCTGAGAGGAGTGAAGAAGATCATCATAATAAGGGTCACTATTCTCCTGAGGATAGAAAAGAATCTAGGATGACTAAGTCTTAAAGGAAGAACTTGATTAGGATAGCCAAGATAAAGGCAAGAAAGGCTCAAGAAATAAAGGCTACCTTCAACTCTAAGCAAAAACAAGTGTTTATCTCTGCAGGGTTTGAAGTGGTGAAGGCTGAAGACTCAACTATGAACTCTAGTACCAGGAGTTCTAGTTTAGTTCCAAATCATTCCAGCAAGGAGAAGAAGGCTGATCAGCTATGTACCACTGCTACACAGCCTGAACCATCCAACTCCAAGAGCAAGCTTCTCCTTAAGAAGCTTGCTGCATCATCTGTGAAGATGAAGACGGAGATGGAAAGTGATCAAGTTCACTCTTGCTCTTAGAAGAAGACTCTCAGAAGGAAGCAAATGGACTGCATCATGTATGGTAGTACTTCTCATCTGGCTAACGATTGCATCTACAATCCTAAAAGTACTATCCATATGATCAAAGAGAAAACTTCTGAGAAGAAGAAGGAGAAGCTAGCTTCAGAAGGAAAATCTGTTTCCTTCAGAAGCTCCAAAGGGAAAAAGAAGACAAGTGAAAACTTGCCTTCGGAATAAATTTGGTCTCAGAAGAAAGGAATGCTTCCAAAGTACTGAAGTCTGCTGCAGTGAAAGCAAGATCTTCTGAAGGTCCAGTCTCCAAAACTTTAGAAGTTGTTAAAACTTCCGAGGTGTTGAAGGTCAAGTCCAATCTTCTGAAGATGGTGTGGAAGATGAGGAAAGACTTGGTGACTGAAAGTTCTTCATCAACAGCAACTAATGATCCTTAAAGCTTGAATATAGGATCAGTTACTGTTACATTGTCTTTAGATCACTTTAAAAAGCCCAAGACCAATGAGGCTTGAGTTTCCAAGAGTAACTAACCACCTCTCTTTTTGTGCAGGAACAGTTAAAGACAAAGGGAAATGTATGGATCATTGATAGTGGCTGTTCCAGGCACATGACTGGCAATGGTTCTCTGCTTCAAAATTTTGAGAAAATTGATGGAGGACCAGTTGATTTGGAGGAGATGCTGGTGGTTACATCACAGGAAGGGGCATGGTCATAAATGGTAAGCTTACCATTGAAAATGTAAATTTTGCTAAAGAGCTTGGGTACAATCTACTGAGTGTATCCCAATTTTGTGATCAAAGACACAACATGCTTTTTACTGAGCATGAGTGAATTGTTCTCAAGCCCGAGGTGATCATTCCTCAAGAGCATATCTTGCTTAGAGCCCCCAGGAAAGGGAACGTGTACAAGATGGACTTGCAGGAAACATCTCCCTTAGGAGAGGTTTCTTGCTTTTTATCTAAAGCAAATAGTGATGAGTCTTTCCTCTAGCATAAAAGAATGTGCCATGTAAACTTTAAGAACATGAATAAAATGATTAAGAATGATTTGGTAACTGGAATGCCAAAGAAAGAGTTTACAAGTGATGACCACTACGTTGCATGGCTCAAAGGGAAGCAACACAAAGTGTCTCACAAGCCAATGGAAAGGAACTCTATCACTACTCCCCTACACTTATTACATATGGATCTCTTTGGCCCTACCAGTGTAATGAGTTTAGGAAGGACCTTATATTGTTTAGTGATCACAGACGATTTCATAAGATTCACTTGGATGAGACTCCTAAGATCTTGAAGAACTTCATTCTGAAAATTGAGAATCAATCTGATCATAAGGTCAAGACCATAAGATGTGATCAAGGAACAGAATTTAAGAACCAAATCCTTGATATATTTTGTGATGAAAGGGTATTACATGACAATATAGTGCTCCCAGGACTCCTCAGCAAAATGGTGTTGCTGAGAGGAGAACATGACATTTATTGAGGCTGCAAGAACTATGCTGTCTAACTTTAAACTGCCTATCACCTTCTGGGCAGAGGTTGTTAACACAGCCTGCTATGTGTAGAATAGAGTTTTAGTAGTTAAGACTCATGGTAAGACTCCTTATGAGCTGTGATACAAAAGGAGACCATTCAATGGTTTCCTCAGGTCATTTGGATGTCCCTACACCATCTTGAATACCAAAGATCAGGTAGCCAAGTTTGCTGAGAAATCAGATGATGGACATTTTATTGGATACTCTTCCTAAGCTAAGGCTTATAGAGTATACAATCTCAGAACTAGAGTAGTTGAGAAGTCAGCCAATGTGACCTTCAATGAGCACACTCCTAGTATGAAAGGTTTGGTCCGGATTGGCTATTTGATATTGATTTAGTTACCAACTGTTTTAACAAATCTTGTAAGAATGTTTCAGGATCTGTAGGTAATCTATTAACAAGATCTTGACCTAAGATTTGAGCTGAGAAAACCAAGCAAGCATTCTACCTAGCTCTGGTGAAGATCCTATCAGCACCAACATGACAAATTCAGCTGATACATCTGAGATGCCTACAAATTCCAGCTCAGAGGCTCAGAACTCGGGTGAGGAGCTTCAAATGTAGGAGGAAATAGAGGTGGTGATAGTGATCAAGAATTTCTTAATGCTGACAACCACTCCATAGAAGACAACATAAATGATGTCACACACTTATTGGATCAAGTCTCTCTTGATAAGTGTGCTGATGTGGTGGGTGATACTCTATTGCCAGATCTGAATTTCTCTAATTTAAATCTTTCCAATCAACTTGCTGTGATCCCTCAACTCAAGATCCACAAGTCACACCCCACCACAAACATCATTGGAAATGTTGAAATAGGGGTGAGAACAAGATGACAAACCCATGACAAAAATGTTTGTCTATACTCTTGCTTCTTGTCCCAGGTAGAGCCAAAGAAAATTGATGAGGATTTGAAGGATGGAAGTTGGGTTGAAGCAATGCAAGAGGAGCTGCTTTAATTCAAAAGACAAAAGGTTTGAAACCTATGTCCTCTTCCTTAAGGGAAGACTACCATAGGAACCAAGTGGGTTTTTAGGAACAAGAAGGATGATAGAGGACTTGTCATCAAGAATAAGGCTAGACTAGTTGTTCAAAGATACACACAAGAAGAGGGAATTGACTACACGGATGTCTTTGCTCCTGTGGCAAGACTTGAAGTTGTAAGAATATTCCTGCGTTTGCTGCATCCAAGGATTTCAAAGTCTACCAACTTAATGTAAAGTGTGCTTTTTTGTATAGGGTGATTGATGAAGAGGTGTATGTCAAACAACCACCTGGCTTTGCAGACCCAGATCATCCTGATTATGTCTGCAAGCTTGATAAAGCTCTTTATGGGCTGTACCAAGCTCCAAGAAAGTGGCATGAGACACTATCTCAGTATCTCTGTTCACATGGGTACAAGAGAGGTACTATAGATGGGACTCTCTTTATCAAAGGAATAGGGAATGACTTAATGCTGGTTCAAGTATATGTAGATGACATTATCTTTGGGTCAACTAATCCAAAGCTCTACAAAGACTTTGAGAGGCTGATGAAGAATAGATTTGAAATGAATGCCATGGGGGAACTCAATTTCTTTCTAGGTATTCAAGTGAAGAAAGTTGAGAATGGCATCTTCATAAGTCAGTAAAAGTATGTACAAGGCATACTTACAAGATTCAACATGACTGATTATAAGGTTGCAAAGACACCCATAGCTAGAAACCACTCCCTTGGACCTGATCTTGAGGGGGAGTGTGTGGATGAATATCTCTACAGGGCTATGATTGGGTCTCTTATGTATCTCACAGCCAGCAGGCCTAATATCATGTTTGCCACATGCATTTGTGCAAGATATCAAGCCAACCCCAAGATGTCACACCTGGTTGCTGTCAAGAGGATTCTTAGATATCTTAAAGGTGCTCCCAAGCTAGGCCTTTTGTATCCAAAGAATTCTGACTTCAATCTGTATGCTTATACAGATATTGACTATGGTGGTTGCAACATGACTACAAAGTCTACATTTGGGGGATGTCAATTCCTTGGCGGAAGGATAGTCTCTTGGCAATGCAAGAATAATCCTATATGTCTGCATCAACTGCTGAAGCTGAATACATTGCTGCTTCAAGCTGTTGTGCTCAAGTGCTTTAGATTCAAATCAGATGCTGGACTATAGATTCAACTTCAATGAGACTCCTATCCATATAGACAACAATAGTGTTATCTCTATTACAAAGAATCCTATGCAGCACTCAAGGACCAAACACATCAACATCAGGTATCATTTGATTAGAGATAACTTTGAGAAGGGATTAATCAAACTAGGCAAAGTTAACATAAATGAACAATATGCTAATCTGTTCACTAAGGCTTTTGATGAACAAAGATTCAAATATCTTGTATCAGCTATTGGGATGATTAACTTTGAGTAGATTTTCTTAAAGCTTAAATCAACTTTATTTCTAAAACCTGTGTGTCCTAAGTTGTCTATTTTATCACCTTCATAAGCCTAGTTATTTTGGAAGAAAATCTTTAAAAAGATTTTCCTTAGATTTTTGAAAATTTTCCAAACATATTTTCTTTTGAAAGATTTCAAATTGTCTTCGGACAAAAATTATGTCTTCAAATCAACTAACTACTTATAAGAAATTTACCTTCGGAAGAAATTTTGAAAATATCTTCCAAAGCTTAAATATGCTTCTAAGTACTTACATGTATTTGAAGGACAATTATCTTCCGAAAGCAATTAAGTCTCGGAAGACTTATTCTCTTCAGAATAAAACTCCCAAGTCTTAATATCTTCCGAAACCAAATATGTGTCAGATGAAAAATTCTCTAAGTATTTTTCTTCCGAAGCCAAATTTTCACAACTTTTAAGAATATCAAAAAATTCCGAAGACAAAATTACCTTCGGAATATTTTCAACTTCCAAGAAAACTACCTTTTTGGGCACTTTTTCAGAGGTGGGACCGACTTTCGGATTTCAAAGTTTATTCTTTTTTGTTAACTTTGTCTTAAATCCATTTCATATATATTCTCTCAATGGTTCCCCTTCTTTTCACTATCTTCTTCATCTGCATCTTCTCCAACCTAATTTCATCCACACACCGCCTTTGTTCTTATCTTCCTTCACGGAAAAACTACATCAAATGGCCAACCCTGAACGCCGAAACCAACCCAATTTCTCCATGCATCTTCACAGGCAACATAATCAGGTTGCTCTATTAGACTCTGAGAAAGATCCTGGTTTCTCAGAGGTTTGTCATTTTCTTTCCTTGACAAACTACTTCACCTCCCTTACCATTGATCCTACACTCTATGAGGATCAACTTTTGGCATTTTTGAGGACCTGTCAAGAGGTCATCATGGATAGAGAGAAGGCACTATCTACCACAATGCAGGGGGGGACAATCTTCATCACTCCAGCCTCCATAAACACCCACCTTCAGTTGGATGATATAGAAGGTGATTTGTCCTTTCCTAAATCTATTTTTAACCACTCCTTTGAGCAGATGGGCTATGAAGATAACTTCTTAGTCAGAACCTTTAGAAAGGGGAAGGTCTCCTCTAAATGGAAGTACATCCTCTATGTGGTTATCCACAGCTTATCCAACAAGCATAGAGGTTGGGACCAGATTCCTAAAGACCTTTCCTTTATAGTCCATGGAATGGTTCAAGGGGTCAAGTTTAGGAATTTAGAATTTTTTTATACCAATTTACTTGCAAACTTAGACTCCTTAGAATATTACATGTTCTCTAGATATGTCCAGCACATTCTTAACTGTGAACTGGGCTCATAGTTGAGGGGAATAGGTAATATTTTAAAATTGGGACAGATGAAGCCCGACATCCTGAAAACTATAAGGAAGTCAAGTGTTGGCTTCTTAATGGTAGAAACAGCCCTTGTTCCAAAACATTTAGAGCTTATTGCTCAAGGTGACAACCTAGCAGCACCAGCTAGTGTTGAACCCAAACCTTCTACTTCTCAACCACCAACAAAGCCACAAATAACCCTCACTTACCAGAGAAAATACAAACAAACCCCTGCACATGCTATTCAGCTTGTACAGGCCCCTATATCATCACCCATACAGGAGGAAGTGGACACTGGAGCTCCTACTTATCCTGAGGAACAAACCACTCCCATCTCATAATTGATTAGTGTTGAGTTTCCTCATGCTCAGCCTGATGAGCTCACAACCCCAACAGCCTTAAGCCTTCACTCAGAGTCTCAACACTCTAGTGAACAGCTTTCTGGGGATAGTTACCATCCCCAGCCGTTGGATCTAAACCAACCAATTCCCAGCCTTGACTTTTATGATGATGAAGACTTGGGCTTCAGTGAGTACCATGAGTCTCTCTTCTTCACTGCTACTCAAGGAGAGATGAGTACTCCTACCTCACCCATGTCTAGCCCATATCATCCACCCATGACTGAGGTGGATCTCCCTGAACCTGTTTAGGAAATCCATATGGAAGAGGCTCTTACTTTAGAAAGTGATTACATCATTCAGACCTCAACCATTGCAACCCAGCCTCTTGACATTTCTCTTGAAGTTGTCATGATTCAGGGGAAATCCAACAGCCAAGAACAACATGCTGGTGATAAGGAAGAAGACCTTTGTCCTATTCTCTCATCCCCCCATGATTCTTCTGAAGAAGATGAGGGGAGTCTAAAACTAAAGGTGTACAAACTGACCAAAACATGCACCTATTTAGTCTCAAAGATAAGTCACCTGGAATCTCAGGTGACTGTCTTACAAAGGAGGGTCAATGACTAGCAACTTGAGATCACCAATCTCAAGGGCAAGTTAGGTGAGAGACCACTCAGAAGTTCTCAACCAGGTCCACAAGAACATGTGGATATGACAGACCTAGCCCCAAGCTCACTTATGCAAGAAGGTGATGCTACCAAAAAGGAGGAGAAAGTCCAAGCAATCACAGAACCTGGGAGTTCTTCTCAGAGTATGGACTTTGAGGACTCACCACTCTCACTTGCAATAGTCCATACTCAGCAACCTCCTCAAGTCCACATTGATGTGGACTTACTCATACATAGCCTGTTTGAGAAGGGTATACCCAGAGCCATGCCTACCCCATCTCTTCACTCTGAGAACCCAGTCATGGGATGGAGGTATGACATAGAAAGAAGGGCTCTTGTCATCTCTAGAGCTCAAAGTCAACAGGAAATCTTCAACTTTTCAAACCTGAGTTTCTATGAGTGCATCTATATGGTTGATCTTCCACTTATCAACCTAAGCCAAAACAGACAAGCTAAAAGACTAGCAGATTGGATTCAAGGAAGGGTGCTAGAAGAGTTCAAGATGAATCAAGTTTATATAGACAGAGGCTAGCAGGTGAGATTTTTGGTCAACTGGATGTTGAGGTGGACCCTAAGATTAGCTTTGAAGGGGAAGCCTTGACTTAAGGCCTAGAAGTTGAACCTGTGAACCTTGAGACAAGATCTCCTTCAGCACTCAGTACCCTCAGTGAGGCACCAGCTGGTGAAGGTGCTTCACATCCTCTCTCTGACCAGAGCTTGATTGCTGAACCAAGCAATGAAGGCCAAATCTCTCTCCACCCTGAGTCACCAAGGCCTGTGCATGACAAAGGGAAGAGGAAGATGAACTCTGAGGAGATAGAGGAGGGGAAGAGAGAGAGGAAGAGGAAGCTAAGGGGAGAGAGTTCAAGAGGGTCTCCAGGCTTCATGGAAGCTGCTATCCGGGCTGCCCCCAAGCCAAACACTCAAGATGATGAGTTGAGGGCAGCCAGGCTAAACTACCTGGGGACCAGACACTATAACATTGATGAACTCATATCTCTCCCCTTTGATGAGTTGAATGAACTGGCTGACAATGAGTTGTCAAAGGAGAGGAACGAGGCAGAGATGCAGCATTTCTCCTCAAGATCAATGAAGAAAGGAGACTGAAAAGGCTCTACAAACATGATCCTATCCTCTCCCCAGTTCAAGAAAGTCCTGAGGAAGAGACTGTGGCAACTATACAACCTCAGGTAGACAAAGAAGCTAAAAGGATGAACATGAGCAACTACCTGAGTGCCACAGGACTCTATCAGGAATCTGTACTTCTTCCTTTATCATTTGAATATATTGAATTTAAATATCTCAAGCAGCTGGAGGAACAAGCTACAAAAGAAAGAAAAGCTGCTAAGAGAAAGTTAAGTGAAGAAGCTGTAAAGTCAAGAGCCATCATCCACAAAAGCCAAAAGAAGTCTGATGACAAACAAAGGATGATGAGCTTCTTGAAGCTGTATGGATTCTCCAGAAGGAGGCTTGGTCCTATGTCTCGATCCACTATGGATGAGCATAGCAGAGTGATCAAGCAGAAGATTAAAAAGGGAGAGCTTGTTGACTTGCATTCTCCACCAAGTCCAGCTCAACCTGAAGTTGAGGTGAAGGTTAAACCCCCCCTGAGACAACACAACCTGAACCTAGAGCTGCATCTCAGCCAACTTTGTCTTCTGATCCACAGCAGGGTCCTTTTTCTCTCTCCTTCTAAACCTGTGAGAGAAGAGAACCCAACTGAGAGAGATACAACAAAACAATCTGGTGTTGAGGACCTGTCCTCTCAGTTAAAGACTTCAAAGAGGAGGAAAAGGATGGCCAGGAAAAGTGTTTCAAAGAAGAAGAGGACCAAGGCATCCACCTCTACACCTCAGGATGAGTTAGAGCATCCTAAGGTAGTGCATGAAGAGGCTGCTCAACCAACTCCTATTCAAGTAGAGCCTCTTGTATTTAGAAGTCCCGTCTTGTCCTGGAGTTTTACTGCTAATTCAAACAGATGGTATGTCATCAGAGATCAAGGAGGTCAAGATTTCTACTTCTGACAAGACATTCTTGATCTTCCTCTACATGATCTTTATGACATGAGAAGATACTATGAAAGTCTGAGGGATCCTGACCCAATGATGAAGAGAGGCATGATCTTGATCCTAATAAGGACTGTCAACAACTAAAGAACTTCTCTATTTTGGTAGTATCAGCCTACCGGGAGTTTGTAAGGTAATATCAGAAGATTATAAGGCTGATGCAACCAAAGAAACCAAAACAACCAAGAGTCTTCCTGCATGCATGCACTGGTAGTACAAGGTAGAAGTTGCTTCGGAAGTTTTACACTCCTCAACAGAAATTATTCCAAGCGTAAAATCTTCTAAAGCCAAAGACCAAATCTTCCGAAGCCAAAGATGAAGTCTTCCGAAGCTTCAAAGACAAAGTCTTTCGAAGCCAATTTGCTGTGAAGACTGATTTCTTCCAAAGACAGAGAAGACATGCTTTCTCTGATCTACTTTACATAAAGCTGACACTTTCCGCTGCAACTTTGAAGACTCACCAACTTATATGAGTTGGTGAAAAGTCCATGCTTTTGTAAACTGTATATTAAGGTCTTTGTCTGTAACTTTCTACTATTGTACCTGTAAACCTTTTTATATTAAAAAAGGATGTGAGCTATGGCATGTCATAGTCACTAGTCAAAAGGTAATCTGGCTTTTGACTCTACATTGATCTTGTTGTCAAGATTAGTGTTCCAACTAAGTTTCTAAGTATTGACGGTTGTAGGATGTAGTATAAAGTGTCTTAGATCATTGTAATTCTTTTATGCTTTGTAACACTTGTAATAGAACTTGAGAGCAATATACAACATCCTTGAAAACCATACTTGTGTTCTTGTTCTTAGTTCTATCTCACTACTTACTTGTGTTCTTAGTATCATCATTCTCAAACCCTGTTCTCTATTTGAACTATTAAGTGTTCTAAATCTCTCCTCATTGTGAAATTATTGTATTGACCATCCCCTTACACGGTCCTGCAATAATGTTGGTGCGCATTCGGGTTTTAAGTATTGAATACTCAATTTTCATAAACGATATGATGTACACGAGGTAATAGTATAATTATCATAGAGTAGCTAGGTACCATGATAACTTTTGGTCATAAGTCCATAATCAAACCAAGAAAAAAGTTGTTGCCCCATAACAATCCAAACAAATAAACTCCATTGCTCTAACCTGACTAGAGCAACTTGTCGTGAGAGCGGGCCCTTTTTACCCGATAGATCTACCAATATAAGTCTGTGGCCTCCCCGAGGCTAATGACTATGGGGGGATTTAGGGGCTCAACAGTATATGAATATACTACTAACCCAATTTATACCATCATAACATTATATATAATTTTGTTTACCCATCATATCATAAAATTATGCTTTTCCCCCAAACCAGTTAAATCAAAAAAATATTTAAAATAAGGCCGAAGAACTCACCTTCAAAAGTGATCAAATAATATTTCAAGAAATCCTCGCACCGGTCAATTAAAATCCTAAAAGCGAAGGATTCAATTAATAATCGAAAAACATGTTTATGAGTACGCTGTTCATCCAACTTTCTTAGTCTTTAAAAGGTTTTTATTCTTTCACTCAACGTTTTAAAAGACTTGTTGACGATTTGTAAAGTCCACAACTTATTTAAATATCGTTTAAATAAATGAAACTTTAATTATTATATGGCATGATATAATATATACATATATATATATATATATATATATATATATATATATATATATATATATATATATATATATATATATATATATATTTAACCTAAGAACATCATTCAAGTATAGTTCAAGTAACTAGGCACCTAACGACAACACTAATTTTATCCCTAGATTTTACTGTTTATTTCCTATAAAAACGATTATATTTCTCAACCTAATAATTCAGGTTATAAAACATAAAGTCATAATTTGAAAAGTTGTTGCTTATGAGCCTTTGCGCAAAACTTTCGCTTAAAATTTTGTACAAAATAACTAGTTTTGCTTTTTCACGTTAAAACTCCTATTTTCCTTGATAGAATAAGTTTTTAAAGATTTCAAAAATAATTTAGTTAATAAAATGCCCATTTTTAGCAAAATTAGTACTTTTTACAGTTAAATTTGCAAAGTAAAGTGACTAATTTTTAGTCCCGACAACTAGAGTTGTCATTTTATTGAAATACTTGTTTTTTAAGTAATTAAATATCTTAGAAATACATAATTTTTCAGATTCAAGGTTTTATTTTAAAGTCTTAAATTTGCTTGTAAAAAGTCACATTTTAATCCGTAGTTTTCACTTTTATGTGTATTTTTGCAATATTCTTTCACAAAATATGTTTTGTCAACAAATTTCTACATTAAATACCTCATTTACATCTATTTTATATAACTTTATTTTATAAAAATCTTGGTTTTTAACCTAGTTTTCACCTATTTCATTCACCAAAACACTTCTTTTTATCTAAGCACGATCCTTGTAAAATGTTTATTATTATCATCAAATTTTCGTTCAATTTCACATTTCCAACTATCGTTTCTAATCTACATCCCCATGTTTTTAATAAAAACTCATTTTGATCTTAACATGGTTTCTAGCATATCACCCATTTTTGTTGTCATAATCTACTAGTTTAAGTGGGATCTTCCTAACATAATTATAACCTAGCTTTTGTACTAAATATTTTACACCCTTTTTAATCCTAATTAGCTTTCATAGGAAACGATCAATCAGAGTATCCATCCAACATTCCAAGCATAATCATCTATGTACTAGTTCATAAATCAACAATCTTCCAACCCTACACA
>CM046435.1:31919544-32152044 GCA_025506505.1 Flaveria sonorensis | reverse complement strand
CTCTCCTGTTCATGGCCGATATGGGATTTATGTAGGGTGTCACAAGTAATGGGAAATGACAGCATGGGGTTATAGAAAACCCTGACCTGAGGTCATTGACATGACTAGGGCTGGTTAAATAGATTATCTCGAGTGTGGAATCCCAAGGGTTTGCACGTGTAAATTATATCGACTTAACGTGTATGCGCCTTTATGATACAGGATCATAGACGCTAGCCAACCAGTATGAGACAGCCGTGCTCTGGAAGCTCATCATTGTGAGTCTAATCGCTCCCCTTTTTCTTAAACGTTTTGAGGTTACATCCAAGCTTATGATGTTTTGATATAATTGTTTTGTAAAATGTGCGGAGAAATAAAAAATCTGAAGACCTGGGTAGCCATGGAGTACATGCAGACCGATGGTGAGCACCATGCATGGGCAAATTGTTAGAATAAAAAAGGGTTACTGAAATTTAAGGCCTAACTTAAACCTAGGGGCATACGTGTGCTTAGTTGGATCCAATTAGGTAGGAAAGCCACACTCTATGATAAATACTCAACTCAAGGCCATAGCGAAGACTATGGAAAGGATTGGAGTAATTTGAGGCCACATCGATGACTATAGATAAGACTACGGGACAACGATAATTTGAGTCCATAGTGGAAAAAATGGATAGGGTTAGGGCTAGCCTAAGGCCACAGCAGAGACTGTGGATAGGGTTGAGAGTGGTTTCTAATGGCGAGGGATTAGGTTGGCTGGCGTGCTTATAAATTACCTCTTATTTATATACATATATTAAACCTATAGTGACACATATGTCGTCAAAATTGATGCTCATTGCAGCGACTTCAGTATAGACTCGAGTTGTTGATATTTACTTGAACACTTGTCATGATTATCCAAATGCTTTAGAGTCACTGGTTATGACTCACCAACAAAAGTTGTTTTTGACGGTTTTAGCCCATGATGCAGGAGCTGGAAATGCCGGAAGACAATAAGCTAGTTCGAGAAGACTTGGTAGTTTAAGTTGAATAAATCTTCCTGTAAAAGATGTCGACTGGACTAAACCTACCTAGGGACATATTATGCATTTATGTTTATGTTGTAAACGCGATGGACGCGTGAATTTACTCAAGCTATTAAGTGATCGCGTGGTAATAATTTAGTGTTTAATTAACCTAAATGTGTGATTTTACATCATGATAAGTGTAGAACAAGTACACTTTGTTTATGTTTTGATTTGTTAGGATTGGAGTTAAAGAAGGCTTATTTTGGAGAAAAATGAGCAAAACACGAAACTTCAAGGACAGAAGATGTAACTATCAAAAGTTACACAAAAGGCATAAATTGAGGTGTACCGGAGACTGATACGCCGGGTTTGGGTGTATAATATGCTGGCCGGCGTATGGGCGGTGTATCCGTGGCGTATTTGGACAAAATTATAAAAAGGTTGGTGCAGGAAAGAGGGCGTATGATACGCCCAGGGTCGTCGTATCATACGCTGGTCACCAACCAACATCCGGATTTTTCTGGATCTTCAAGTTTATTTAAAGCTTTCTAAACCCAACTCGAAGAACACCTTCCTCTACATGAAATCTAGCAAATTCAAGGAGATTTTGGGTGCTTTCAAGCTTCCTAACATCCTTTACATCATCATTGATCATCATTGGAAGCAAGATTGAAGATTTAATGAAGATGATGCGTGGCTAGGTTTTTGTGATTGCTTTCGGGAGTACGATTCTTGTCAAGTGAGTATTGAACGTGGAATTATTCAATGAAACATTATGTTTTGGTTGATTTAAAAGGTTTTCTTATAAATAAAGTTGTTTGCTTGATTATTAGTTTTCAGTTTTCTTGCATCGTGAGCTCATTAAGAAAAGTAGACAATTTGATATAGGTAAATTGGTAACGTTGTGAACGAATGAATCTTAAAAGCTTGTTCCTTTGTTTTCACTTTAATCAAAAGCTAAAATCTTGAAGTTATGTTCTTACAAACCCTAATTTAAAAAATATCAATTGTTGATATTGCAGTATTGAAAACCTGGAAGTAATCATTTTTCATTATTTAAGTAAATTAGTTTCAAAGCTTTTTTCTTTATGCATGTTTGCTCATTAATTCATTCAAAGTTCCAACTTTTAATTATAAAGTTCGTGTCTTTATGTTAATCGAGTCGTATTTGTTAAACACTTTCTAGTAATTCTCTGTTAAGACGACCTTACTTACCCTTAAACAATAAAGGTAGCTAAGAACGATATAATAGCTTGTTTTTTATCGAGTCTCGACAACCAGATCAAAAAGGCCCCATTGCCGGGGATTTATTATGCTTCGTGTTTAATTGTTTTTATTTTCTTTTCTTAAAAAATTTATAAAAAACCCAAAAAGATTTTATGTTTCTGTTTTTCTTTTGTTTTCTTGTTCATTATTACGCGAGGTATTTTGCATTTTCTTGTCTACAGGTAAACATTACGTTAATGCATACAAGATTTTCAAGAAGGACCTCACCATTACAATTTGATCTTGAAATCGAAAAGACTGCAAATCGTGTGTTTCATAAAGCATCAACTTCAAATGGTTCTCAAATTTGTGGTCAAACAAGATCTGAAGAAGGTACATCATCAATAACAACTCATGGATTTTAAGTAGACTTTCAAGAACACCTAAAAGTAACCGATCAAGAGTAATGAATAATCCAGAAAATCAAGGAGGACCACAACCTAACCAACCTTTGGGGAATATCCCACTATTAGTGTTCCCTTAACATGATGATCATCCACCTCAACCACAACCAATGCAACCTCAACCTCAGGGGCCGATCCTTGTAAATCAAGGTGTGCAAAACCAACCTCCTCCCATAAACTTCCAACCAATGCCCAATTTTTGGGTTCGTAATCCAAGTTTTTAGCATAACAGGGAAGGTAGTCATCATAGTAATGAGGAACTATTTTCAGTGGAAGGAAGTCATCACACTAATTATGGGGAGGAATGGAATGAAGATCAAGAGGATATTGAAGGTCTAGTTCAACATGACTTTGAAAACTATGGCAATCAACCACGTTATTAAAACTGTCAGCTGAACCAAGATCGAGATGGTTATGCCCAACCACCTGTTTTTAACAATATGGGAGGTCAGCCATTTAAGGGCATACCAGCCAATCCGGGAGCTCAACACTATGTACCAGTACATGGCATGGATAGTCACTTTTGTCCTACCATTGCTATCAATTCATTTTCTATAGTTTCACCAACACAAAGGGGACGAGCTTTTGAAGTCCAACTACAATATTTGGGAATTCTCCCCCACTTCCATGGTATGGCAACTGAAGAACCCTATTTGCATATATCCGAGTTTAAGGCATCATGTAGCACCATTGGTGGTCAAGGTTTTTCACCGGATGAAGCTAAATTGGTCCTATTCTAATTTACCCTTAAAGAAAAGGCCAAACAATGGTTCCTACCTGTGACATCTGGTAATTTTCCGTTACCAAACTCCGTTAGTTCCGTTAGGTATAGTTTACACGTGTCGTGAGCACACACTAGTTGTCGTTGAACGTTGGTGACCTAATAATTATTAACTATGGTTAATGGATAATAATCTAATTAATAATTTTTATTATTAATTTGTGGCTATGTGATTCATGAATTTTAAATATTATTTGTATATTTTATCTTGTAACGTGACAACATGTAATATTTAATTCATGTGTTCTGTTGTTAGTTGAAAAATATAATTATTATTATTGAGTAGTAATATTTGTGTTTTGTAGTTAAAAACTATTTTAAAAAATGTTAAAAAGATTGATTTTTATAAGATGTAATTAAGGGGAGTTTATTGTAATTACCATAAAACTAAATATTACCAAAAATTAAACCCTAGCCCCCACCCAACACCCCCAAATCGGCCGAACTCTTCCCCATCCCTCCCCTTTGTGATTTTGGTTTAAGAACAAGCACACTCACTTGATTTTGATTAGTTCCAAGCACTACAACACGTTAGCAAGTTCAATTCTTGATTATTACAAGATTAAAGGTAACATTTTGATTAGTTTTTCATTATTTTGCTCCAAGATGAACCCTAGTTCAATTGACATGATTAAAGTCAAAAATGATGTTGTTTGATGATAATATGATGTTAGTTATATTGCATTGATGTTAGTTTACGTGGATTATGCAAGAAATTCATGGAATTGAGGTGTTATTCATACCTTACTATAAGTAGTAACTTTTATGTATAAGATTTGTGAATTATGATGAATTGATGAGGCTTATCATGTCTAGATGATTGTTATGAACTTGATTAGGTATAAAGTCGATGAATTAATGAATGAATTGGATGATAGATTGATTTTGGTTGTTACTTTCCCAAAAGGGAAAATTTATGGATGTGAATCGTTGGATATTGTGATTTGGACATGTTAATGATGTTAGGATTATGCTAGAATGCTTATGGATGATTTCTAATGTGTTAGAATGCATTAATTGGGTTGTATGGATGCTTGATGGATTACTTGGAAATTTTGGCTTTATGGAATATTGCAAGATGTTGGGTTATGTTAGGAGATCATGAAACCATATTTGGAATTATAATAAATCATTATTGTGTATGTTAGTTGGTATGAATATTGTTAAGTAATGTGATAAGGATTGTCATACACGCATGCGAACCTGAGGCCCCTACTTAGTAGGATTGGTAGGGTTTAGGGTGTGAAGTCGTCAATGGCTTCACATGGCATGTAGTGGATGATTAAACTCAATGTATGATCTATTAGTTGTGATGTAATTATATTTATGTTGAGCATGGTGGTTGGTTTAGATTCATATGTATTGTATGATAATCTATGTTGGTATGATGATCTTGATAGAACCTGAGATTGATGACGTGGCATACGTGAATAACGTGTATGATAATCATGAGTTGCTATACTTGATCAAACCAGATTTTATTTAACATGTCACCAACAGGTCAAACAGGTCAAATGAGTCTTCATTTTCTAAAACCCTTGGGTCAACGTGTTTATTGAGCACTTAAGGTTGTTAAACTTTCTGGTTACACATACTCATGTACTCGCGTGTTCTAGGTAACCTTTGACGGGTTGTCTTTCCATTCATTGTAGCTTTGCATTATTCTATTTGTTAGTGCACCAGGTGAGTTCATGCCCCACTTTTAAACACTCTCTTTTTGGGGGAGATAGCATACTCTTTTACTAACGCTTTATTATTATAAGTTGTGTATAGTGTAACATAGTGTGGTGTACTTTGAAAGCCCTCACACTTTCAGATCATTAATAATGGTAATTAGCGGGAAATTTTGGGTAGTACTACTGGGTCTGACAAGCCCCACCTGTGCGAATCGAGGTCAAACGGGTGCAATATTGTCCTAAACACAAACATCTTCACGACCTGGTATGTCGTGACGGGAGGCAAACAAATGAACACAGTCAGCTTCAATTGTGAAATCACTATGGTTATTACTTATAAATATAGACTAGCTATCTATTTCAATGCACTTCTTATGTTTTACAACTGTTACCGCTTTTCATTACCTTGGGTTTGGCTAATTTACAAAATGCTTCTACATAGTTTTAAAGTTTCTAAACTCTGGGTTGTTTTCTTAAATGTTTCATATATTGTCATTCTGAGTAACTAATGACTTAGATCCTGGTTTGTTCACACACCTCATGGTAAAACCCTGCACGTGGAATTTAAGGGTGTGACACTATCTCTACCATCTGCAAGTATTCACACATGGGTACAAATGCAACAACAATTCTTGGATGAATACTATACTTCTCAAAGGACAAGTGATGAAAGGAAAGCCATTTGAGGATTTACACAACAATCAGGTGAACAATTCCATGGTTTCACCGATTTAAGGAAATGCTAAGAACTTGTCCATATCATGGAATAGCTAAGTGGGATTTGATTTCAGCTTTCTATGATAGACTATCACTAGAGGATTCAAGAGATGTAAATTCCATAAGTGTAGCAACATTTACCTTAAACCATGAGGATGTTGATTGGGATATTCTCAAAAGGATGAGTGTAATCTCCAAGAAGTGTGCACAATTGAGCCAAAGGTTAAGGGGGTAAAGTGTGAAGATGATAACTGATCATGTTGCCATGGATAGAATTGTAGTCTAAGAACGAGAATTTGTGAGCCTTAAAGTTAGGAAGACTGGCTTGGTGAACATATCTAGTGAGTATGAAGCGTGTGACATGTGTAATGACATTGGCCATACATCGATCACATGCTACTTGAATCTGGGGAAGAGTGAAAATGTGCATCAATTACAAGGC
This sequence comes from Flaveria sonorensis, assembly GCA_025506505.1. Classification (NCBI taxonomy): domain Eukaryota; kingdom Viridiplantae; phylum Streptophyta; class Magnoliopsida; order Asterales; family Asteraceae; genus Flaveria; species Flaveria sonorensis. The sequence continues at coordinate 32,145,769 of CM046435.1, read as the reverse complement.
CGGGGAGAAAGGAAGACATATGACATGAATTCTAACACTTATCATCCCGAGCTTAGAAATCACCCTAACCTTAGATATGGTAACACTACTAACCAGTTGAACCTTCCTTTTCAGGACAAAATCAAGGAAGCAATCAATATCAAGGTCGACAAAAAGGATACAATCAAGGTGGGTACCAAAGAAACATTTACAATCAAGGGAATTACCAACTCGGAGGTCAATATCAACAAGGAATCAACAACATCAACAAGGTGCTTCCACTAGCAATGGTAATGACAATGCAATCATTGCGCCGATTCAAGATCTCTCCAAGGGAATGAAAGAGTTTAAGTGATTTAGAGAGGTGCAAGAAAAGACCAATGAGGCCATTGCCAAGAAACTAGGACAATTAGCTGCACAATTGTCTGGACGAGAACCGAGGAAGCTTCCAAGTGACATAACTAAAAACCCTCAACATCAAGCCTCAAGTTCAAAGAATGTGCACATAAACTTGGTTAGTATCATTCCTAAATCTGAATGTATTGATTATGATTTAACCTCTTTTACTCAAGTAATTGCAGCTAACGATAAGGAAGTGGATGAAGTGGAAGGAAGTGACCTAGGAGAACTAGTTATTCCCATTCAAGTTGGGAAATTTAAAATCAAACTGCCACTTTTGGATTATAGAGCTAGTGTGAGCATCCTCCCGGGGAGTATGTATGACTAATATGACTTTGGTCCATTACATGAAACTGAAAAAACAGTGGTGCTTGTTGATTCAACATGGAAACAACCCCGTGGGATGGTTAAGGATGTGAGAATCAAGTTAGGAGAGTTCTACTACCGTATGGACTTTATGGTGCTTGATTATGCACCAGTAAGGATGAATGAGCAACCAAAGATAATTTTAGTACAACCACTCTTGGCAACAGCCAAAATTCAAATCAATTTCCGAGATGGAATCATCAACATGACATTTGAAAACCGTAATTTGTTCATTAATGTGTTTTCAAAATCAATTACATATGTAGTCAATAATGATTTTTTTGTAAAAGATGCTACTAACGAGTGTGCTCCTCCTTACATTTCACATATAAGCGAGGACATCACCAAGAAAAATGGTTTTGATCCTTACAGGTTTGAGCTTGATAATATGGAAAATGATGAAAATGTGAAGGTGGAGCCATTAAGGAAGGAAAATCCGAGATGAAAGGTAAAGATGGGTAAACTACCAGATCAAGTGAATTCAAGGGTCAAAGAAGAGATATTTGACCAATACGGGAGCGAACAAGACAATCTATCAACCTGGGAGAAGCAAGTATTTGAAAAGAAATTTGGAGAAAAGTACCCAAATTATGGGTATGTTCATTTGAAACTCTCACGAGACTACAACTTGTCCTCTCGGGTCTACCGAGGGGTTTAAAGGCTTGCTGCATACGCTAAATGCAACCGTGATTCCTATGAAAGTGAGTTTTAATTCTTTTGTTAGTTTTTGTTTTTTCTTTGGTTTGCTTTGTTTTATGTTGATAGTTCAATCACAACATGCAAATACTCAAGTGTGGAAAGGCACAAGTCAATTAATAAAGGCTCTCACTAATGAATAGGTTCATGCACTCCTTCCTTTTCTTGTTTGTCTTTTATATGATTGTCTTTTGAATGCTAAATAAGTTGGGATTTTAATTGTTTTCTTTTGTGTCATAAGATAAACTACCATACATTGGGGACAATGTATCTCAAGTGTGTGGATAAGGGGAGAAATGAGAAAAAATTAAACCTTTTTGAAAAATAAATCTTCAAATAAGCTTAATTATGCATGAGACCAGGAATTTTTCATACATGGCTAATTATCACTTGTTTATGCATGTAGAGATCTCTTGGCATGGTTGTTTTGAAATTGTAGAAAATCACTTCCATCATGAGTTTTTATAAAATTAGGTAGAATTCTTATAAGGCATAATGAACTGGATGGTAGGTGACATACGTGCTTCACATTTTTAACCCTTTTCCACTATTTTTGTGAGAGTTGGAGCATAATTGAGCAGTTGATAACATATTTTGATGTGCTTTATATTGTTGAATAATGATGGAAACCATAATGTGCATCTAAGTTAGAACTCATGTGTTGATGTGTGTCAAGATCATGAACCAATATGTGCATAAATGTAATAGAGGCATTAGGAATGAACCAATTGTTTAAACCTTTTCTTTTGAATCCCTTACCTTGATAATCTTCCTTTAGACACCATGTTGAGCCCCAACTTGTCATTTGAATAAACCCAAAACAACAAGCTTACAAAGCCTGAGCCTTTTTTATGAAACCTCAAGTGATGAAGTCCAATCCATGACATACCTAGAAGTGTCATCTCATTAGTAGTTCAATAATAGTATGATTGGTTATGAACATGTGATCAAAAAAAAGAAAAAAGAAAAAGCTAAATATGAGATCAAATGACCAAAATATGAAGTAACAAAAATAGTGTGAGAATTCTATGATATGATTGCAATTAGAGGATATATATATATATATATATATATATATATATATATATATATATATATATATATATATATATATATATATATATATATATATATATTGATAAGAATGACACCTTGCATGTTTAAATTGGATTTCATTCACCATTAGCCACTCTAAAATCCCTTTCTATCCCACCTTAAACCTTAGCCTAACATTACAACCCGTGAAAGACCTCTTGATTTATGTATTTTTATATATTAATTGATGGCGATATGATTAACATACGAGCTTATGATGAGAATGTATAGTCTTGGTTTGAGAGTTTCAGATATACTAGTATATAATCACTAGTCCAGAAAACAAACTGAGAGCAGTGTTCATTGTGAGGAATGTGAATGCATGAATGTTTGAAGCAAAAGGTGAAATATGCCAACTAAGGTGATTTTAAGTTTAAAATACGAATGATATTACATGTTGGGTTGTGAATCTTACATGATGAAAGTTTAAAAATAAGTATGGCTCGGGACCTTAACCTATACAAGTTGTGATTATGTAGCATGTTGATTAATTAAGGTGAATTGTTACAAGTAAGTTTGTTTGAGGACAAACAAGGTTAAGTGTGGGGATGTGATCCCGTGGCAATAATTCAGTTGTTAGTTAACCTAAATGTGTGATTTTACATCATTATAAGTGTAGAATATGTTCTCTTTGTTTGTATTTTGATTTGTAGGAATTGGAGTTAAAGAAGACTTATTTTGGAGAAAAAGGAGCAAAACACAAAACTACAAGTACTGAAGATGTAAATATCAAAAGTTACACAAAAGGCACAAATTGAGGTGTACCGGCGTATGATACGCCGGGTATGGGCGTATAATACGTCGGGCGGCGTATAGGCGGCATATCAGTGGGCGTATTTGGACAAAATTACAGAAAGTTAGGCGTAGGAAGACTGAAGGGGGTGTATGATACGCCAAGGGTCAGCGTATCATACGCCGGTCACCAAACAACATCCGGATTTTTTTGGATCTTCAAGTTTACTTAAACCTTTCTAAACCCAACTTGAAGAACACCTTCCCCTACACGAAATCTAGCAAGTTCAAGGAGATTTTGGCTGCTTTCAAGCTTCCTAACATCCTTAACATAATTATTGATCATCATTGGAAGCAAGATTGAAGAGTTAATGAAGATGATGCGTGACCAGGTTTTTGTGATTACTTTCGGGAGTACGATTCTTATCAAGTGAGACAATTGGTATGATATGATTAGGTTTTTATATTGAACACGGAATTTGCAAGACCGTTTAAGGGATGGTCAATACAATCAGTCTCATAATGAGGAGAGTGTTAGAACACTTAACTGATCAAATGGGGAACTGGGTTTATGTAAATGATACTAAGAAGACAAGTAAACAATGAGACAGAACTAAGAACAAAAACAGAGTAATATGGTTTTCAAGGATGCTGTATATTGCTCTCAAGTTCTTTTACAAGTGTTACAAAGCATAAAAAGAAATACAAGGACCTGAGATACTTTATACTACATCCTACAGCCGATCATACTTTGAAGGCCAGCTGGAAACACTAATCTAGACAACAAGATCAATGTAAAGTCAAAAGGCAGATTGCCTTTTGACTTGTGACTATGACATGCCATAGCTCACATCCTAATATATTATAAAAAGGAAAAAAGGTACAAAGTAGGAAGTTACAGACTCAAGACCATAATCTACAGTTTACTAAAGCATGGACCTTTTCACCAACTTGTATAAGTTGGTGAGTCTTTAGAGTTATAGCGGAAAGTAAGTCAGCTTTATGGAAAAGTAGATCGGAGAAAGCATGTCCTCTCTGTCTTCGGAAGAAATCAGTCTTCACTTCATTAGCTTCGGAAGACTTTGTCTTTGAAGCTTCGAAAGACTTCATCTTTGGCTTTGGAAGATTTGGTCTTTGGCTTCGAAAGATTTTACACTTAGAATAATTTCTGTGATGAGTGTAAAACTTCTAAAGTAATTTCTACGTTGTACATCAGTGCATGCATGTAGGAAGCTCCTTGGTTGTTTTGGCTTCTTTGGTTGCATTAGCCTTTTAATATAACATTACAGAATTATTCAATGAAACATTATGTTTTGTTTGATTTAAAAGGTTTGCTTATAAATAAAGTTGTTTACTTGATTATCAGTTTTCGGTTTCCTTGCATCGTGAGCACATTAAGAAAAGTAGACAATTTGATATAGGCAAATTGGTAACATTATGAACGAACGAATTTTAAAAGATTGTTCCTTTGTTTTCACTTTAATCAAAAGCTAAAATCTTGATGTTACGTTCTTACAAACCCTAATTTAAAAAGTATCAATTGTTGATCTTGCAGAATTGGAAACCTAGAAGTAATTGTTTTTTATTATTTAAGTAAATTAGTTTCAAAGTTCTTTGCTTTATGCATGTTTGCTCATTAGTTCATTCAAAGTTCAAATTTTCAATTATAAAGTTCGTGTCTTTAAGTTAATCAAGTCGTATTTGTTAAACACTTTCTACCAATTCCCTGTGGAGATGACCTTACTAACCCTTACACAATAAAGGTAGCTAAGACCGATATAATAACTTGTTTTTGAACGAGTCTCAATAAGCAGATCATTAAGGTCTTAATTCAGTTTAGTTTTTGTGGTCTTGTATATAAGACTTCCACTGTAGTTCGTTGTGAGTGTGATACAACAAGTCGTGTCTGTGGATTGGGGTGTGACAGTGTATATCAACTACCTAGTATAGGTCTTGTCAACAAATGAGACAACTATCAAATAAGTTGTGTTTTTTATTATTAATATTAATCATCCTGCTATGCTATGATAAAATGTTCGATAACTTGATTCACCAAGTTTATGCTGACGTTTTATTTTTAATATATCTTCAGTAGATTAAATGTGTGTGTTTTAAACAAGGTTATGCATTAAATACTCCATATATCATGAAATCACCATTAAAATATATGAAGACGTCATAATTAGACTTTGTGGCTTTGACATATTATGTGTTGCATTTCAAAGTCTAAAATTTTGAAAACATTATAAACTAATAAGGATTTTGTAAATCCATATCTAGAAATACATGGATATTTGAATTCAACACCTAGTAATGAAACACTTCCTATAGGAGGATTTGATCACGGGATCAATCAACAGTATTGATCATTTTAAATTTTATGACACAAATTATTTTATATACGAAATGTGATCAATAGAAAGAGTTGATTATTTACAAAAAGATGAAAAGCATTCTAAAGACTTTCGTTGAACTTTAAAATCTAATTGACTTCCAAATTTGGCACACTTTACATGATACCAACAAATCCGCCTCACACACATGGGGTGTCCCGGATCCAAGGTGCGATGCGTAAGGACTTGGCTTGTATAATTACCATTACCTTTAGAAAAATGGTGTCAAACCAAGGGATCTATAGTGACTAGCAGCACAAACCCCCAGAATAAAATCACTTGATACCATAACTCCAACATTTTGGTGGTTTTCATGCCATCTCACCTTAATTAAAGTCAATCTATTTTATGGAGTCACTTCGTAGAACAAATTTAGGTAGTTTGTGATGTTACAATCGTGGTAACTTTTTGAATTGGCGTATGAGTTGGTAAAATTAGCTGGAGTCATTTCTAGTAAGGCATAATTATATTTGGAGAATCCATATGTTGAAGTTAATTGTATCATTAAATGAGTTAAACGTAAGTAACTCATTCTTATGATTGATATTTATTTGCATGTTACTTTTGTCTTGTTATTTTACTATTTAGTGAATCACTTACACATACATCTATTTGATTTGACTAGAGAATGACCGCCATCGATTATTGAGAGCCATTGTATCTTTGGCTGATATCCCATATCTAACCTAAGCTTTACTAGAGACCTATAACCAGCTCATGCTCCCCAAACAAAATTCTTTTAGGGCTCAACAATCCTACACCAACAGGAATTCTATATTTTGTAAAATTTTAGGAGTTTTTCGAATTGTAGGGATATTAACAACCAAAACAATATGCCACCATGAGTCCCCATCGGGAAGAGATTCGTTAATCACTTTTAGGCAAACCTACTCTGTAAGGCCCCGTACTCGGAGACCTCACAGTTGATCAATCATAACAAAATATATATAAAAACATTATATAGTGTACGAATCAATGCAGCGGAGTCAATATCAAAAGCCACCCATTCATTAATAAAGATTGTTGCTAAGCAATACATTGTTGATTATTATCAGTTACAAAAGCCCATATAACTTGCATTACAAAACAACAATGATATTAAGGGTGAACGGATGCCAGTCTAGCCCTGACGAGTAGCCTCCCCATGTGCCATCCTCAGCAAAATTACCTGCCAACTGAAAATGCATAAAAGTCAGCGTTGCTGAGTGAGCACTAGTTTAAAAAAAAACATTAAAATACCTTGTAAGATTTGTATATGAAAATACCCTTTTAAAATAATATTTATTTCTTTCGTACGTGATCACACATCATACGTACAGTTAGATAACATCCATTATCTTCTTTTACCAATTCCATCATCATTCATTTCGAACTTTTATTTTAATCTTTCACTTAATCCAGACCAATGTGCTATGCCCCCAAATAATGCGCATAAAACTGGTACTGGGCCAAGGTCTATAAATAGACCCCAAACTAGTGCACGAAGCTGACTCCAGTACCGGGGCAGCAACAAAGGTCCCCTCAATCTCAAAGATTGATCCTGTGTGCATCCAACAGGTTAGCTAAACCGCACACAGTTGAGCTAACAACCTAATGGTTGTGGACCTCATGTGAATTTGCTTGCATGACTTTCTTTCGTTCTTTATGTTCCACTTTTCATTATCATTAATCTTTCCACTTTCTTTAATGATAATACTTTACGTATACGGATAAAATCACACCACGTAAAGTCACATAATAATAAAATAATAAGGAGAACAAGAACAACCCAAAATATGAATAAAATAATCAAGTAGCAGCATCAAGTCAAACCAGGGTCAAACCCTAAAATTCTGATTTCCCAAAATTCCAGAAAATTTTCTAAGTGTTTAGGCGCATGGACCCTATGCAGGCGCATGAGCCCTGCTTAGGCGCATTAACACTATACGGGTGCATGAGTCTTACACTTAGGCATTTCAGCTTACACTTCTGGGCGCATGAACTGTTCAAACACATGTCCAACACTTAGGTGCCTGAACAAAAGGGCTGGGCGCACGAGGTATGTTTAGGCGCATGAGTCTATACTTAGTATTTTCAGGCAAAATCTTGGGTGCATGGGCACTATTGGGGAGCATGACCCCTTCTTAAAAGTTTGCTAAGGAAAATTCCAGGCGCATGGGCCCTGTTTGGGCGCATGGGAACTGTTTGGGCGCATGGCCCGTACTTAGGCATTTCTAAGTCAAAATCTCAGGCGCATGGGCCCTGTTTGGGCGCATGACCACCTGTTGTGCATTTTTCAGAATCAAAACCATCCTAGACCTGCATTTGCACCTATTTAAGCATAAACTTAACATTCTAAGCAGCCACAACACATAAACAAGCATAGAACATAAGCATATACATACATAAACATACTGGTAGCATAAAACAGTTGTAAAATCCTTTTTAACATGCATTTCAGCCCTAAACTTGTTTAAAACACATATAAAACGGGGTCTATAACTCACCTATTGCAGCAAACAAGTAAAACTCCTCCAAACTTGCTTGCACAAGAGTCCAAGCACCTAAAACAAGCCAAAACAAACACCCAAACACAAAGAGCACTTAAATATCGGTTTTAAGGATGAAAACCCCATAAAAACCAAACCAATTAACACGAAAACACTTACCTATGAAGATTTTCAGCCCTTTCTTTTTCTTCAAATCAAGAGAATAAAGTTTCAGTCTTCTTTTCTTCTTCTCGGTCGAACAATAGCAGGTAATGGTTAAACATGGGCGGCCATACCTTTTTTATATTAAAATAATGATTTTTGTGTACTTTTAAACAAAAGCCCCCTTCACTTTTGCTCTTTTCTGTTTTCTTCAAGATACTTTTCTTTTCTTTTATGTAACATGAAAATTTCGGGTGTTACAAGTCTACCCCCTTAAAGAGGTTTCGTCCCCGAAACCTGTCACTCTTCGAACAACTGTGGGTAATGCTGTCTCATTTCTTCTTCCATCTCCCACGTAGACTCAGAACCCTTTTGGTGTTTCCACTGCACCCGCACAAGTGGAACCACTCTATTCCTCAATCTCTTCTCCTTTCGATCGATGATTGCCACTGGTTGCTCCACATAATTGAGCCGTTCATCCACTTCGATATCATCCAGTGGTACAATCATGTCCTTGTCGACTAAGCACTTTCTTAGATGAGATACATGGAAGGTCGGATGAATTCCCCTTAACTCATTAGGCAATTCTAATCGATAGGCCACCTCTCCTACTCGTGCGATGATTTAGAAAGGCCCTATGTATCTCAGGCTCAGCTTACCCCTCTTCTTGAACCGGATGATCTCTTTACAAGGTGAGACCTTCAACATGACTCTATCACCCACGTTGAATTCAATCGGTCTACGCCTCTTGTTGGCATACGACTTCTGTCTATCCTTTCCCGCTTTCATAAAGGCTTTGATCATTTCTAACTTTTTAGTCGTAGCCTCGATCACCTTAATACTTCCTAACTCCTTTTGCCCGATATCACCCCAATACACGGGCGTCCTACACCTTCTACCGTATAGCATCTCATATGATGGCATGCCAATGCTGGCATGATAACTGTTGTTGTATGAGAACTATGCTAACGGTAGGTGATCATCCCAACTCCCTCCAAAGTCAATCACACATGCTCGGAGCATATCCTCGAGCGTCTGAATCGTCCTTTCAGACTGACCATCTATCTGAGGATGATAAGCTGTGCTGATGTGTGGCATCGTCCCCATCGCATCATGGAATCTTTTCCAAAACTTCGATGTGAACCGGGTGTCACGGTCCGACACGATAGACACCGGCACACCATGACGAGCTACAATCTCTTTGATGAACAGATCCGCCAGTCTCTTAGATGAGTATGTCTCGCGGATCGGTAGGAAGTGTGCACTCTTTGTCAGACGATCAACTATTACCCATATGGTATCGTACCCCCTTGCCGTATGAGGTAACTTTGTAATGAAGTCCATGGTGATGTGCTCCTACTTCCACTCGGGTATATCCAATGGTTGGATCTTCCCGTATGGCTTTTGATGTTCTGCCTTTACTTGTAGACAAGTAAGGCGTTTACTCACATACTCCACTACATCGTGCTTCATTCCCGGCCACCAGTAATCTTTCTTCGTGTCTTGATACATTTTGGTAATACCAGGATGAATGGAGTATCGAGTCTTATGAGCTTCGTCCATAATTCGGCCCCGTAGATCTCCATATCAGGGAATCCACATCCGCCCGAAGAGGGTTCTAACTCCGTGGGTATTTTCTCCCAACTCCGCGACTAGACCTCTCATCCTTTCAGAGTTAAGGTGATCTTCTTTCAATGCCTCATCCTGAAATTCTTTGACCTGTGTCATCACGTCAGAGGTCATCACCAATCGATAAGCATTCACCCGGATTGGCTCGGGTCTCTCCTTTCGGCTCAAGGCATCGGCCACTATATTGGCTTTGCCCGGGTGGTAATGGATTTCACAATCATAATCCTTGATCAGCTCTAACCACCTCCTCTGCCTCATGTTGAGATCTTTCTGCTCAAAGAAATACTTTAAGCTCTTGTGGTTCGTGAAGATTGTGCACTTTGTCCCGTATAAGTAATGCCTCCAAATCTTCAACGCAAAAACCACCGTTGCTAGCTCTAAGTCATGAGTGGGGTAATTGGTCTCATGGGTCTTCAATTACCAGGATGCGTAAGCTATCACTCTCCCACTTTGCATTAGCACGCAACCTAGTCCCGAATAGGAAGCATCCGAATAGACCACTAAATCCTCGTTCCCCTCGGGCAATGTCAAGACAGGAGCTTGAGTTAATCTCGCCTTTAACTCCTCAAAAGCATCCTCTTGTTCCTGTCCCCACACATACTTCACATCCTTGCGAGTCAACTTGGTCAAAGGTGAAGCTATCTTGGAAAAGTCTTGAATGAACCTTCGGTAATAGCCTGCTAAACCCAAGAAACTGCGAATCTCGGATGGTGTCTTTGGAGACTTCCATTGCATCACCGCCTCAACCTTCGCCGGGTCCACCATGATTCCTTCAGAATTCACCACATGACCCAAAAATTGAACTTCACTTAACCAAAAAGCACACTTAGAGAATTTAGCATATAGCTTCTCCTTTCTAAGTGTCTTCAACACTTCACGTATGTGGTCGGCATGCTCTTCTTCACTCCTTGAATAGATCAGGATATCATCAATAAACACAATCACTAATTTATCCAACATTGGCCGACACACTCGGTTCATCAGATCCATAAAGGCAGCTACGCGTTAGTTAAACCGAAGGACATGAAGAGAAACTCGTAGTGTCCATAACGCGTGCGAAAAGCTGTCTTAGGAATATCTTGCTCCTTCACCTTAAATTGATGGTAGCCAGATCGAAGATCTATCCTTGAGGACTAACTGGCACCTTGGAGCTGATCGAACAAGTCATCTATTCTGGGCAGGGGATATCAGTTCTTCACCATTAACTTGTTTAGCTCCCGGTAGTCTATGCACATCCTCATACTACCGTCTTTCTTCTTGACAAACAAGACCGGAGCACCCCAGGGAGAGATGCTCGGTCGGATGAATCCCTTGTCCATCAACTCTTATAGTTGGACCATCAGTTCTTTCATCTTTGTCGAAGCCAATCAATACAGTGCTTTGGAAACGGGTTGAGCACTGCGTATCAGATCAATTTGAAACTCAATCTCGCGATCTGGTGGCATACCTGGTAAATCTTCTGGGAACACGTCTGGGAAGTCACACACCATGGGTACTTCAGACAACTGTGGTACTGATGCGTCCACATCCTTCACATAAGCTAGGTAGGCACTACATCCCCGCTTCATGCACTTCTCTGCCACCGCCATCGAAATCACCTTCGGAACCATAGTGACGCGATAACCGTAGACCGTCACCAAACTTCCATCGGGCGCAATTATTTGAATCATCTTCTTACGACACAAGATATTTGCCTCTTAGGCTGCTAACCAATCCATCCCTAGTACTACATCAAATCCGCCTAGGGGCATCACATATAGTTTAGCAGAGAACCTATGGCCTTCTAGTTCTATGTCACAGTCTTCTAACATATCAGAAATTCTGGTAGACTTACCAATAGCAGTTTCTACCTCAAATGGCTCATCAATACTTCTACTACTAACAGGCAACTTATCATAGAAAACAGCAGAAATGAAACTCCTACTAGCACCAGAATCAAATAATATTGAGGAACAAGTTTGGTTTACTAGAAACATACCTGACATGACGTCGGGGTCTACCCGGGCCTCTTCTCGGGTCATCATGAAGGCTCTAGCACTTGCCCTCTGTCCTCCTTCTTCAGCCCCCTTCTTGGCCCCAGAGCTCTCAGCTCTAGGCTTCCTGCACTCGTGGCTCCTGTGGCCAGTCCTACCACAATTGAAGCACTTCGGCATTCCACAATCTTTTGCTGTATGACCGGGCTTCCCATACTTGAAGCATACAATCACGCCCCTCATGCATTCACCGGTGTGCTCCTTCCCACATCGGCCACACCTCTTTATCCCTAAGCTTGATGACCTCACTCCTCGGTCATCCATTCTCATCCTCTTATTATTCGGGGTGAAACCGCCACGCCCAAATAGTTTCCCTCTCCAGTTCTTGTCACCACCACCAGTCTTCTTCACCTCAACCACCGCCACCTCTCTCTCATCGTACAACCTCCCAGCCAGATCCACCGCCGACCTAAAGGTGCTTAGTTGGGCAACAATCAAGTGCCTGCGGATATCAGCTGGCAATCCCTGCACATACCTCTTAATCTTCCTTGACATAGGCGTCACCTGATCCGGCACCAGCCTCGCATCTCATTAAACTTGGTAGTGTATTGCTGGTGGGTCATGGTTCCCACCTAAAGCTGTAGGAAATCTCTCTCTATCTTGTCCAGTTCCCTATGATGATAGAATTCCTCAATCACCATCTTCTTCAACTCTTCCCATCTCATCCTCCCAATGGCCCTGCTGCCCTCGGCTTGGAGAATATTGTCCCACCAGCACAGAGCTGAGTCAACAAACGGGTGAGTGGCGAATTTTACTTTCTGATCCTCTCTGCACTCGCTAATCTCTAACACCGCCTCCATCTCTCTTACCCAGCGGTGAGCAGCGACAGCATTACCGTTGCCATCGAAAGTAGGGGGTTTGCATCGTTGGAATGCCCCATAGCTGCATCCCCTTGCGGTTTCCCGCACTTCCACCTCCTCTTCATCAGTGGAGGCTCCCCTTTCAGCATTCATCTCCTCCTCATCATCATGATCCCTCATATTCTCCCTCCTTCTAGCTATAGTTCTCCTCTCCTCCTCCTTCTCCTTCCTCTCGTCTTCCCTTACAGCCCGGATCACTTCAGTCATGACAGAAGGTAGGATCGTCTGCATAACTTGGTGAACCTCCTCAACCACTGCCTCTTTCACTGAGGCCCTCAGATTGGCACTCTTATCACCGCCCTCCGTGCGATGAAGCTCAGGCCCAGCAGGAGCCGTCTCTGCAGTCTTAGTCTTGTTTCTTGCGGCCCGTGGCCTACCACCACAACCACCCCTTGCTCCACCTCTAGAAGCCTCAGACGATCTTCCTCCGGCCATCCTCTAACACTATAAGATTCAAACACCAACACGGTCATTCAAGGTAATGGCTCAGTTTATGTCAAGTATAGTAAGTCCCTAATTACAGTGGCTAGTTGTGATTAGCCACTTACTTTACTCTTCATTCCCCGAGCATTTCCTATCCTGACTACATTAGTATTCAAATCTACTAAAGGCACATAAATCAAATAGCACACGCACATAATACCGGTTACATTAAGAAAATAAATACCTGATGGCACGTAGCTACTCAGGCTGGTATCCCTCCATTCGTCCCATTCTTAGTTTAAGTTTAGGTTTTGAAAATATTTACCTATTTCTCTTAAACTTTGGCTCTGATACCAACTTGTAAGGCATAGTTCCTGGAGACCTCACAATTGGTCAATCATAGCAAAATATATATAAAAACATTATATAGTGTACGAATCAATGCAGCGGAGTCAATATCAAAAGCCACCCATTCATTAATAAAGATTGTTGCTAAGCAATACATCGTTGATTATTATCAGTTTCAAAAGCCCATATTATTTGTATTACAAAACAACAATGATATTAAGGGTGAACGGATGCCAGTCTAGCCCTGACGAGTAGCCTTCCCATGTGCCATCCTCAGCAAAATTACCTGCCAACTGAAAATGCATAAAAGTCAGCGTTGCTGAGTGAGCTCTAGTTTAAAAAAAAACATTAAAATACCTTGTAAGATTTGTATATGAAAATACACTTTTAAAATAATATTCATTTCTTTCGTACGTGATCACACATCATACGTATAGTTAGATAACATCCATTATCTTCTTTTACCATTTCCATCATCATTCATTACAAACTTTTATTTTAATCTTTCACTTAATCCAGACCAATGTGCTATGCCCCCAAATAATGCGCATAAAACTGGTACTGGGCCGAGGTCTACAAATAGACCCCAAACTGGTGCACGAAGCTGACTCTAGTACCGGGGCAGCAACAAAGGTCCCCACAATCTCAAAGATTGACCCTGTGTGCATCCACCGGGTTAGCTAAACCGCACACAGTTGAGCTAACAACCTAATGGTTGTGGACCTCATGTGAATTTGCTTGCAAGACTTTCTTTCGTTCTTTATGTTCCACTTTTCATTATCATTAATCTTTCCACTTTCTTTAATGATAATACTTTACGTATACGGATAAAATCACACCACGTAAAGTCATATAATAATATAATAATAAGGAGAACAAGAACAACTAAAAATATGAATAAAATAATCAAATAACAGCATCAAGTCATACCAGGGTCAAACCCTAAAATTCTGATTTCCCAAAATTCCAGAAAATTTTCTAAGTGTTTAGGCGCATGGACACTATGCAGGTGCATGAGTCCTGCTTAGGCGTATTAACACTATACGGGCGCATGAGTCTTACACTTAGGCATTTCAGCTTACACTTCTGGGCGCATGAACTGTTCAGACGCATGTCCAACACTTAGGCGCCTGAACAAAAGGGCTGGGCGCACGAGGTACTGTTTGGGCGCATGAGTCTATACTTAGTATTTTCAGGCAAAATCTTGGGCGCATGGGCACTATTGGGGCGCATGACCCCTTCTTAAAAGTTTTCTAAGGCAAATTCCAGGCGCATGGGCCCTGTTTGGGCGCATGGCCTGTACCTAGGCTTTTCTAAGTCAAAATCTCAGGCGCATGGGCCCTGTTTGGGCGCATGACCACCTGTTATGCATTTTTCAGAATCAAAACCATCTCAGACCTGCATTTGCACCTGTTCAAAGGATAAACTTAACATTCTATGCAGCCACAACACATAAACAAGCATAGAACATAAGCATATACATACATAAACATACGGGTAGCATAAAACAGTTGGAAAATCCTTTTTAACATGCATTTTCAGCCCCAAACTTGTTTAAAACACATATAAAACGGTGTCTAGAACTCACCTATTGCAGCAAACAAGTAAAACTCCTCCAAACTTGCTTGCACAAGGGTTCAAGCACCTAAAACAAGACAAAACAAACACCCAAACACAAAGAGCACTTAAATACTAGTTTTAAGGATGGAAACACCATAAAAACCGAACCAATTAACATGAAAACACTTACCTATGAAGATTTTCAGCCTTTTCTTCTTCTTCAAACCAAGAGAATAAAGTTTCAGTCTTCTTTTCTTCTTCTCGGTCGAACAACAGCAGGTAATGGTTAAACATGGGCGACCATACATTCTTTATATTAAAATAATAACTTTTGTGTACTTTTACACAAAAGCCCCCTTCACTTTTGCTCTTTTCTGTTTTCTTCAAGATACTTTTCTTTTCTTTTATGTGACATGAAAATTTCGGGTGTTACATACTCTTTCACCATATACATCAACATCAAACTCATCAATAACTCATACTAATCTAATGAGAATTGAACAACCACCACCACTAATAAACCACCATGACAACCATGATGATGCCACAGCCACACGAAGTCATAGAGGGTTCTATAAAAGGTTAAAACCAATAAATTAAATTGATTGACCTGGGTTAAACAACCCTCGCCGCCATTGATAATCTGGCAGCTATGATGATTGATGATGATGTCCAACTAGAAACGCTCCCTGCTAACAAACTATCGTGACAACCACGGTTCTCCCATAGCCATATCCCCTCCATCTAAGGCTCTAGAAGTAGGACAACAATGGTTCTTCGACACCTAAATCCTCTCTCTCACTCTCACTGTGTGTGTGTGTGTCAACATGTGGCCCGTAATGTGCAAAGAAAAAAAGTTATGTGGTCAAAATACAATCACTAAACTACACTTTTCTTACATCAATTTTTAACATAGTATAATATAATACAATGAAGATATCAAAAGAATAAAACATTCAAAACAAGAGAATAACTAAATAAAGGATATACAATTCTAAATTGAATTGTCACAACTAATACATATAATTTATGAAAATTCAAAATCAAATGTTTCGGATATTTGGATATCCAAAATATCCATTTTCAAACCATATTTGAATTTTGGGACACCTCCGGTTCAAATTTTAGTTCGAATGTTCGGATTTGGATCCTTTTGACATCCGGATACCATTGATTGCTTGATTTTGTTAGAACCAATAATAGAAAGAGCTAGAATGAAGTAAAACTCAAAAGCATACCAAAATCCGTTGAATATGTATCGGTCCATACAACTTGCAATAACCTACTTCCAAATGATAGCAAGTAACATAATAGTTTCTGAAGTTAATAATAATAAATAATAATGTAGTAGAAAGAGAAGAAATGAAAAATATTATTACTCTATAATTAATTATGATGTGAAAAGAATAGTGTTTTAGATCGTTTAAAGCGGGCAGTACAACTCTTTTATGCCTCATAGCTTACACCACCCGGTAAATCCACAAATTAGATATAGAAAGAGATACAGGGCATAGGTTTGGTTCTTCTCTCAATCTATTTTTCTCACTGATTTCATCGTTCAATCACCGACTACCACCGCCAGATTTGTTGGTAGAGGTGGTACCTCTCTAGAAACATGCAGTGGTGGCAGCGTAGTGTTGGTTGCGATGGTGTTACGATAAACTTAGCCGAGACCGGTGTTAGTTGTCTGTCGCTAAGAAAGATGACCAGATGCAATCATCGATCATCGTTGCCAAGGATGCTATCAAACGATTTTTTCCAAAAACCAATCATCGTTTTTAGGGATGATATCACCGGTGGCTTTCGGTTCTTTGAAACCCTAGGCGGCGGTGGTGTGGTGATGGTAGGGCGTGGTTGTCGGAATATAAAACTGCAAGGGAGGATGATGGGCAGATTAATTGGGAGGGCCAGATTATGAAGATATTGATCGTTTGGTTGGTTTTGTGAGTATCTTTCTTGGTTGTTCAATAATGTTTTGTGTTGTCGATTGTGTTCTTTCTTTCCATCTTTGTGATTCTTTTTTTCTATTTTAGTTTGGTGTCGATGTTAGTTTGGGGGTTAACAATTCAACTGTTGAAATTGATTTACCTTTGGTGTGCACGTGTGCATTATGCCTCTGTAATTGGTATATATATCTTCATTTTGTTGTGAGTCAAAGTTTTAGATTTATGCCTTTGTAAGTGATATCTATCTTGATTTTGTTATGAGTCAAAGTTTTAGAATTACAGGTATGTGTTATGGCTTTGTAGTTGTATATTTGCTCTGTATCCAATTGCAAAATTGATAAATATTGATTACAATATCATAAGTGTAATTAATATGAAGTCAGCAGATTGCAAATGGTTGGCTATGACCACCCTGTAAGTATAGTTTAAGTACTACTATTAATGTTGAAATTAGGGATTAAACAACAGAGAAGAGTATGAAAGTTTTATTTAATGTACTTTGTTATTTCATTTTCTTTGATAGTTTTAATCAGTATTCCAAATGGTTTCTTGGTATATGTTTGCATTATTTTGTGTTGTATGAAAGTATTAATTTGTGTTCAAAGTGATTTTTTATGGGTATAGGTTTACATTTTATGGTTGTGTACTTTGAAACCATTTTAGTGTAGGATGGATAATTGTTTTGGTTTTAGAGACGATCATGACAACATTACCAAATAAGAAACATATGAACACGTTGTGTTAGGCCTAGATAAATGTATAGGTTTAGTTGAATTAATCAACTCTTGTAATAAATCATTGTAATTGTTTTTGATAATGTAATGTAATGAATGAATTATATGTTAACCCATATTACTATGTGTGTTGGTTTATGTGTCATTGTAGGAAACATCAGACTTGGTTAATATGGAAAATTGACTGTTAGAACAATCTGCGGATGAATAAGTGTGTTTCCGTAGATCTCCTACGGAAGAACAACAACTGCTGAACAAGTCCAAAGATCAAGTGGAGCTACTGAAGGAGAGCTTGCTGCTGAAGAAGTACAAGAACTCATGCGGAAGCACAACCACTGTAGAACAAATGTTGAAGACTAAATGTTGCTGCCGAAGACCAATTGTTGTGGAAGAAGAACTTCCTACGGAAGACAAATTCCTACGGAAGATCAAAAAGTCAACAAGTCAACATGTCAAAGAAACATCATCAAATCAATGACGGCAGAAGATATTGAACTCAAGCGAATATTCCACGTCATCAATATCTTTCTTTGTGTAATTTATAATTTCCAATGTAAATTGTAAACTCCTATGCCCGATAAACAAGGCAAGGATGCACACATATAGAAACAGAATAGCGAATCAGAATAGCGAGATATTAGCAAGAAAATAGGAACAGAATAGAGAGAGATTGAGAGATATCGATACTCAAATATGTGTATGTATTGATAGTAACGATATCAGTCAACAGAATAACAAAAGAACAGAGAATAACAGAGAACAAGAAAAAGAACAACAACAATATAGCACTCATAAGAACATCAAGAGCATCAACATCAATTGTAATCGGTTTGTTGTGAATGAAAAGCAATTGAAAATCATTTTTGTGTTACATTATTATATTGTGTTTTCAAGTTGTTTTATTTTGTTCATCGATTTCAATTTATAAACAATCCATTAAACAGCAAGTATTGATAGTTTCGCGATCATTACTTGTTAAAATCAAATTGATAATTCCTGCGTCGATCCTTGGATTCACAGGTGGTATCAGAGCCAAGTGCTCATTGATCAAGATCAATTGATCTATCAGCTTGATTTGTTTAATGGTGTTTAGTTTAGTCAGGTTTGTTAATTTTTGATAATTAGAATAGTTAATAAACATGAGCAATTCAGTGGTTGGCGCTTATCAACCTCCGAAGTTGGAGAACAAATTTGATTTCAAAACATGGAAAATCATATTCATGAATCATGTTAATTATACAGATTCTGACTTATGGGTGTCTATCACTGAAGGTCCTTATATTCCACCTGCTTTAGGACCTGATTACAAAGATAATAATCAACCCATAAGTCTGAAAAATCTGTCACCTAATGATACCAAGAAAGTCAAAGTCGACATTAAGGCCTATAGTATGCTTACTATGGCTTTACCTAAAGACCTATTGATTAGGTGTGAAGCATACAAAACTGCTAACTCATTATGGAAAATTCTTCACACTTTATGTGAAGGAAGTGATGAGATTAGAAGTATCAGGAAGGATACCATGCATTCACAATATGAAACATTCCATCGCATTCAGGGTGAATCCGTCCCTCAACAACTCCACAGGTTTATGCAACTTGTTACAGAGATGAATATCTTTGATCTGAAGTACAGTAATGAGGAGTTAAATAAAAAGATGCTTCATTCATTACCAGAGAGCTGGACCCATACTGTGTCTATGTTCAATAATACTCTTGATCTGAAGTCAATTGGGTTAGACACTCTGGTTGCAAAGGTAGAAGCTTTGGAGTTAGACGAGAAACCAGAAACAAGAGTATTAAAGCACTTATAGCTCCATACTAATTCAAAGAATCTAAGGGTGTTGGAAGTGCCTTTATCTCTAATGATGATGAAGGTAACTCCTGTGTTGAGAGTGACAATGAAGAGGAAACTGGCTTCTATGCTGCCAAGCCCTCTAAATTGAACTCTCAAAACAATCAAAATAGAAAAACAAAAGGAAAGGCTGATGACTCCAAAACCAATCAAACCAGCAATCAAAAAGAACCAATCACTATGGTTCTGGAATCAGAAGAACAGAAGGCAGCCTTCGCAGCCTTCAGCTCAAGCTTTCAAGCTTACTTGGGAAGTACCTTGACTCCTGCCCACTTCTATCAGCAAGACCTTGAAGAACTTTATCCTGATGAAGTAGAAGATATGGATCTGCAATGGCAATGGCCATGATTGCTTATAGAGCCAAAATGTACATGAAGAGAAACAAGGGATTGCCAGTGGGAGGAAGAACAACAAAAATTGGTGTTGATATATCAAAGGTAAGGTGTTATAAATGTAATTTGTATGGTCACTTCTCAAGGGAATGCAACAACAATCAGCAATCACCAGCCGATGCAAGACAAGCAAGTCAGAGGAGCTTCAAGCAACCTCAGCTAACAAATTCATCCCCACCAGCCACAGGTTCTTCAACAGGCACTAGTAATTCTAAAATAATTGGCTGATAAAGTCAAAGAAACAATGGTTTTAAATGAATCTCATTTAAGAGAACATAAACTGTATCAGGTCAAAATCACTTCCTTGCAAAAGGATTTAGATAAATTTGTTTCTGAAAATTATAATCTGAAAGCACAAGTTGAGCATCTGACCACCTCTTTAACAAAGTCCATGTCTGATCATGCATCTACTGAAGTGAAACTTCAGAAGTTCCAACTATCATCACAGCAATATAAGAAACTTTTGAATTCTCATATTGAATCAAAGAACAGGTCTGGGTTGGGTTTTCATGTTGTTGCACCACCAGTTAATGATAACTACACCACCCTACCTGATTCAATGACAAACAGTTTATCAAATCATCTTGTATCTAGTACCAAAAGTGAATCAAAAAATGAAAATAATAAAGAGGTAAGTGGTGCAGATACAGAAATTAGTGAAACTGATTCATCTGAATCAGAATTTTCAAAACAAAATGAATCAGAATTTGACTTCGATGACTGTGATGATTTGGATGAGATTGATGAGCCTAATGAACAAGAAAGTACTGGTTTGGGTAAGGGTAAAAATGTAATATTTGAACCAATAATTCCTAAAGTACTTGATGAAATCAAGCTACCTTATCCCCCAAAACAAATAAATTTGTTGAAGACCATCTACACAAGATTTGGTCAGCTGAATGAAGGGATTCAGGAGCTCAACAAAAAGCATAACAGTCAACAAGCAACAAGAACTACGGAGGAAGAAAAGAAAAACACTTCCGCAGAACATCTACGGAAGAAGAAGATAGTCCTCACACATTCGTAGAAAAGCAAAGGAAAAATGTTCCAAAGTCAACATCCGTAGAAGATCTATGGAAGTAGACAAAATAGTCTTCCTTAGAAAATCTGCGGAAGAAGAAATCATCAGAACCAAAACAGTCATCCGTAGAAGATCTACGGAAGAAGAAAACACCTGCTGATTCAACTGCTAACCAGAAAGGTAAACAACAAAAAGAAGATCTTTCAGCTGCAAAGATTGAAAAAGAACTAAAAAAGAAGCAGAAGAAGAAAGTAGAGTCTGATAGTGATGCTGAGGAAATGTACTACAAGTGGTGTGATATGTACAACCAAAACACAGAAGATTGTTATTTCAGCAGCTATTGCTCCATATGCAATATGAACAATCATATGACAACTGATTGTTACTTCAACAAGCACTGTGCTATTTTCAACAAGAAGAACCATTCCACTCAAGAATATTACTTCAACAAGAAAAACAAATCCAAAGTGCCAAAGAAGCAACAATCTATGACTAATGAATCAGACTCACAATCTTCTGAGGATGAAGAATCAAAGGTGCAAAAAAAAGATGCAGCAGCCTAAACAAAAAGCACCAAAGGTCAAGAAGCCAACATCTGCTGATGATCAAGCAAAAAAGAAGAAGGAGAAGCAACAATATCAAAGCAAGACTCCTCACAAGAAGGTAGTGTTCCAGGAAGATGAAGCCGTCTTTGCTCACTTTGAAAAGGGTAATCATGTACCTCAATCAAAAACAAAAGATGCTGAAACTTTTTCTAACAAAGCATCATCTTCAAGTTTGAAGAAAAAGGTACTCAAAGAAGAAGTGACAGAAGAAGTAACAATGAATCAAGATCAAAGTGCATCAAGTTCATCTTCAACAAAATCATCATCAACCCAAACAGAACATAATGAATCAATTGGGGCTAAAAACAATCTTGACACATCTAGGCTCACTCATGATAGAGTAACTATTCTAGATAACAATAGCAAGCCCAAGACCATTAAGGCTTGGGCTCCACTTTCTAATTGATTTCATTAATTTTGCAAGAACATCCATGGAGGATGACATCAAGTGGTATGTTGACAGTGGTTGTTTCAGGCATATGACAGGAAATTGTTCTCTCCTCCATGACTTCAAACATAAAAATGCTTCATATGTAGCATTTGGTGGGGATAAGAAGGAAGGTAAAATTATTGGTGAAGGAATGGTAACAAATGGAGTACTCAAGTTTGAAAAAGTTAATTTTGTGAAAATTGACAATACAATTTACTCAGTGTATCTCAAATTTATACCACCTTATTTGATAACTCCTTTTGTTACATTCTTAAGCCAGGTTTTAAAGTTCCAACAGATTGAATCCTTCTTAAAGCACCAAGAAAAGGAAACACTTATATTTTGGATATGAATAACACATCTATGACAAGCAATGAAACCTGCCTGATCTCTAACTCATCAGAAGATGAATCACAACTGTGGCATAGAAGGATGGTTCATTCCAACATGAAGAACATGAATAAGTTGGTCAAACGTGACTTAGTCATTGGCCTTCCCAAGAAAGAATTTTATTGTTCTAATCATTGTTCATCATGTTATAAAGGGAAACAACATAGGGTGTCACATAAGTCCAAAACAATCAACACAAACACAACACCACTCAAACTGCTACACATTGATCTTTTTGGTCCAACCAATGTTTTAAGCATTGGTAAAAGGCAATATTGTTTGGTGATTGTTGATGATTTCACTAGATTCACATGGGTCTTTTTCTTAAAACATAAAAGTGAAACATCAGAAACATTAATGGGGTTTATCACTAAGATTTAAAACCAACTTGATTTAAAGATCAAAATGTTAAGAAGTGATAATGGAACTGAATTTGTTAATCATGTTTTAGATTCCTTTTGCATGTACAAAGGAATAGCCAGACAATTCAGTGCACCAAGAACTCCACAACAGAATGGAGTTGCTGAAAGAAGAAATAGAACTCTAATTAAAGCAGCAAGAACAATGCTTGTTAATTCACAGTTGCCAATCACATTCTGGGCAGAAGTTGTGAACACAACATGCAATGTTCAAAACAGAACATTAATTATCAAACAACACAATAAAACACCTTATGAACTTTTGTTTAAAACAAAACTTTTTATAGGTTATCTTAGAGCTTTTGGGTGTCATGTGTCTATATTAAACACTAAAGATCAATTAGGAAAGTTTGATGAAAAAGCTTATGATGGTTTCTTTGTTGGTTACTCATCAACATCTAAATCATACAGAGTATACATTCCACATCAAAACATTATGGAGGAAACACCTAATGTATCTTTTAATGAATCCTTATTTCCAAAATCTGTAAAAGGGTCATCTTGGTTGTTTGATATAGATGCCTTAACCTATTCATTTAACTTTGGTTATTTGAATGTTGCAGGTCCTGTGGATACATGTTATCCTTATGTACCTCCAAGTTGGGTGAAGTGTCATTGTCAGCTGATCCTCCAAGATTACCCTAGACACATACTTCAAGTGTTGCTGATCCAGGCCCTTCAACTCAAACAAGCAATGAAAACACTGATGGACGTGGAAATTCAACTTCCGCAAAAGTTAACAATGCATCCGTAGAAGATCTTTCTACATCCGTAGATGTTCCATCTTCTTCCGGACATGATTCATTGCCTTCAACTGAAGTTCCAAACTCATCAGGAAACATTCGAACAACATTCAAGTCTGCAGATCAACAAACTACAACATCCGTAGTTGGTCCTGTAGCTGCTGCGGAAGCTGTACCCATATCTGCGGAAACACAAAATCATGAAGATGGAGTTCATTTAGCATCAGAAGGCCTAAATAATAAGAATTATGATCACTTTGTCAATTCCCCATCTCAGCTGGATCCATCTGCATCAACCAACATCACCAACTAGGAACCATTCATTCCAGTTGAATCAATACCAACAACTAGAATTCATAATACTCATCCAATAGAAAACATTATTGGTGATCTTCATGCAAGAACCACAAGAATTCAAGGGGGAGCTGCCAATATCTGTTTGTTCTCCTGTTTTCTTTCACAAGTGGTTCCAACCAACATCACTACAGCAATGAAAGACAACAGCTGGATTGAAGCAATGCAAGAAGAACTTCAACAATTTAGAAAACAAAAAGTCTGGAATCTAGTTGATCTTCCTGAAGGCCATTATCTAATTGGCACAAGGTGGATTTTCAAGAACAAACTAGATGACAGAGTATTATTGTAAGAAATAAAGCAAGGCTGATAGCACAAGGTTATACTCAAGAAGAAGGATAGACTATGATGAAGTCTTTGCCCCTGTTGCAAGGATTGAAGCCATAGACTATGATGAAGTCTTTGCCCCTGTTGCAAGGATTGAAGCCATTAGAGTCTTTCTAGCCTATGCATCACATAAGAAGTTCACAGTTTACCAGATGGATGTAAAATGTGTATTTTTATATGGTAAAATTGATGAAGAAGTCTATGTTGCCCAGCCACTAGGCTTTGAAGATCCTGATTATCCACACAAAGAATACAAGCTTGACAAAGCCTTGTATGGACTTCATCAGGCCCCAAGAAAGTGGTATGAAACATTGTTTTCTTTCTTACTCAAGCATGGTTACAAAAGAGGAACAATTTATCAGACTCTCTTCTTAAAGCATGAACATCAAGATCTCTTAGTTGTCCAAGTATATGTAGATGATATGATCTTTGGATCAACAAACAAGAGATTGTGTAAAGAGTTTGAATGTTTGATGAAATCTGAGTTTCAAATGAGTTCCATAGGGGAATTAACATTTTTCCTTAGTTTGCAAGTTCATCAGAAAACAGATGGCATTTTCATCAATCAGGAGAAGTATGTGAATCAAATTTTAAAGAAGTTTCATCTTGCTGATTCATCTTCATGCAAAACACCAGCATCAACAATAGATAAGATTGTACCAGATCCTACAGGGAAGTCAGTTGATCAAAGATTATATAGATTTATGATAGGATCATTAATATACTTAACTACTAGCAGACCTGACATAATGTTTGCTGTGTGTGTTTGTGCTAGGTACCAATCAGACCCCAAGGAGTCACATCTTAATGTAGTCAAGAGAATATTCAGATACCTCAAAGGGAAGCCTGCTCTAGGACTTTGGTATCCCAAAGAAGGAGAATTCAACCTCTACTCATATTCTGATAGTGACTTTGGAGGGTGTAACAAAAACAAAAAATCCACAACTGGTGGATGTCAATTCATAGGACCAAGACTTGTTTCTTGGTAGTGCAAAAAGCAAACAAATGTATCAGTATTCACAGCTTAGGCTGAATACATAGCTACTTCAGGTGGCTGCTCTCAAGTTTTATGGTTGCAAAACCAACTACTTGATTATGGCTACAATTTTCTTCAAACACCAATACATATTAATAACTCAGCTGCTATGTTCATCACTGCTAATCCAGTGCAACATAGTAAATCAAAACACATTGAAATCAGATACCATTTTCTAAGAGATTGCTTGGAAAAAGGATTAATCAAGTTGATTAAGGTGGACACAACAAATCAGCTTGCTGATTTATTTACTAAAGCCTTTGATTCAGTGAGATTTAATTTCTTAATTGAGTCTTTAGGCATGATCAACTTAGATTAAATAATCAACACAATAAAAGCATGTTCTGTCCATTCAAATTTCTTCATATGAAAAATCCAAAAACATTCATAAAACATATAAAAATCCAAAAATATTATCATTTTCATGTTTTCTTGAATTAACAGTTCATGTTATGGGAAATGATAGTACACTATACCTTTGTTTACTTTCCTAATTTTTTTAAAACAATCAATAAAGACTGATCAGATGTGATTTGATATGTAAGTAGGTTCAGCGTGAGTGGAAAATAAACAAGTTCATGCTTAACATAATGTCAAGGTGACAAAGTGTGGCCAATTCCATTTTGAGGAGCAAGCAAGTAAGTCTTATCCTGCTGTGATCAACTTACTCACCTAAGCACACTATGTTGTAACACTTTAAAACCTCTATCTTTGAGCATCATGAACTCTCTGTTTTGTGTAAGCAAAGACCTGAGTTCTTAGGCACCTCTGTTTTACGTAAGTAAAGACCTGGTGTCCTGATGCTGATCATCATAAAGTTCCAAAAGGAACAGCTCTAAAGAATCCAATGTGATCAACTGTATATTAATTTAGATCTTCCAAATCATATCAGCATTAATAAGATAGAGCTTATAAATTACAGAACATAGTTTTAAGTGTGAAAAAGTGATAAATTGACTCATAAACGGAGGACAAACTCTAATATGAATTGAATGTGGAGTCCATATTTGTCTATCTTCAATCAGTACCAAAACATGATAAACAGCATGACAAGTTGAATATATACTCTTTCTTGAATTTATGTGGATCAGCATACTTGCTATCAGCACTAGATCTATGTCTACTATCATGAAACAAAACTATCATCAGGAAGTTACTTAGTGTTATAGTATGATCCCATTGTATGATGATCAGAAAAATGCAGTTGAATACTTCACAACAAGAATTTTAGTAAGAGTTCAAGAAATAAGAGCATTAAACCAATGATTACAAGTGTCTAAACCTAAGGGGGAGTATTGTTAGGCCTAGATCAATGTATAGGTTTAGTTGAATTAATCAACTCTTGTAATAAATCATTGTAATTCTTTTTGATAATGTAATGTAATGCATGAATTATATGTTAACCCATATTACTATGTGTGTTGGTTTATGTGTCATTGCAGAAACATCAGACTTGGTCAATATGGAAAATTGATTGTTAGAACAATCTGCGGATAAATAAGTGTGCTTCCGTAGATCTCCTACGGAAGAACAACAACTGCTGAACAAGTCCAAAGATCAAGTGGAGCTACTGAAGGAGAGCTTGCTGCTGAAGAAGTACAAGAACTTCTATGGAAGCACAACTACTGAAGAACAAATGTTGAAGACTAAGTGTTGCTGCGGAAGACCAATTGCTGAGGAAGAAGAACTTCCTACGGAAGACAAATTCCTACGGAAGATCAAAAAGTCAACATGTCAAAGCAACATCATCAAATCAATGACGGCAGAAGATATTGAAGTCAATCGAATATTCCACATCACATCAATATCTTTCTTTGTGTAATTTACAATTTCCAATGTAAATTATGAACTCCTATGCCGATAAACAAGGCAAGGATGCACATATAGAAACAGAGTAGCGAAACAGAATAGCGAGATATTCATAAGAAAATAGGAACAAAATAGAGATAGCGATACAAATAGAATAACGAATAACAGAACAAAACAGAGAACAACAACAATATAGAATCATAAGAAATCAAGAGTATCAACATCAATTGTAATCGGTTCGTTGTGAATCAATTGAAATCATTGTGTTACATCATTACATTGTGTTTTTTCAAGTTGTTTTATTTTGTTCATCGATTTCAATTTATAAACAATCCATTAAACAGCAAGTATTGATAGTTCCGCGATCATTACTTGTTAAAATCAAATCGATAATTCCTACATCGATCCTTGGATTCACACGGTGTGTTATTTTGTTTCGGGTGACGTCATGAATCTTCCTTTGTGCTTTTGTTTGTTGTTAATGATTTGCTATGCATAGATGACTTTGGGATAACTATTTGTCATGTTTCCAGGTGTGTTTGTATACCCAACGCCTAGGTCACTTTCGGATTATGGTTTATGTTGTTTTCGGCTTTGTTTGTTTGTGTATACATGCATTGTTATGCGAATTTGCTGCTTATTGTCTCGCTTGAAGTTTGTATGTACAGTTTCTTTCCTTTGTTTTTTTTTGTCACAGACCGATCCTAGATCAACGATTATTGTCTATTTTAAAACTTTGTAGTGTTTACCAAGACTGGTTAATATCAATAAAGGAAGGTGAGGAGTAGTGAATTAATATGGTTTTCTGAATTCGCCACAAAATTTTGTTTAGTTTTCGTATTAGCCACAGGGTTGGTGGGCTTTCGGATTGAAAGATATGGGAGCGAGCACTAGCAAATCTATTGATCCTAAAGTGATGGTGACATCGTTGGGTTGGCGGAGTTATTCGAGAAACATGTTTCAAACTTCCGTATCTGATCAGTGTAGCATCTTCCCGTATTCACATTGATGACGATGATGATGCTGAGGACATCGATGATGAATAGGTTGTTCTTCTCCTCAAGATTATGCATTTTTCCTTATTAAAATCCTAACTTATTATCCGTTCATGAATTTTAGCACCAAGGGTTTGGTGGAATTTCAATTAAAGTTGTTGTTTACTATTAGAAATTGATATACATCCATGAAATTAGGTATTCCTTTCATTGTTATTTGAACAAATTTACTGTTGTCTTCATGCTTCGTCAAGGTTATGCATGCCGGAGTCCTTAGTGTTTAGTTGAGTTATTTTCGTTGCTCCATAGGATTCTAAAACCGTTTGATTGGGTTGTTTGCTTATGTTGATTTGGCCACGTTACAACCCGATTCTATAACTCTTGAATCTGCTTGATTTTTGCCTTTATATGATGGGTTTATCTTTTTACCCTAATTTAGTTTGCGATCGTTGTTCCCTGTGCTTGTCATGTGGATTTGAACTGCTCTATTTGGAGTTTTGGTTAACATTCTTTTTCCTTATGTTTTACCTCCTTGCAAATACTCGTTTGTGCTATCCTTGAAGTCTCATGATATTATGTTCAGGTTAGTTTTCTTTTGAAATTTTTTGTTTCTTAATTTTACCATTATATATGATTTGGTTTTGTGACGCTTAGTTGTGTTTGCTTGGTCTCTGTATGCAAGCTTGCTTCAATTGAATTCCCAGAAAGTCTTACTTGATATATGTTTTGTTTTATTTTGATATGTTTTGTTTCTTAATCAACTTGTCCAATCAACTTGTGTTTGCAAGCTTGATAAAGCTCTTTATGGGCTGCACCAAGCTCCAAGGAAGTGGTATGAAACACCATCTTAGTATCTCTACCAACATGTTTACAAGAGGGGTACTATAGATGGAACTCTCTTCATCAAAGGGACAGGGAATGACTTAATGCTGGTTCAAGTATATGTGATGAAATTATCTTTGGGTCAACTAATCCAAAGCTCTGTAAAGACTTTGAGAGCTGATGAAGAACAGATTTGAAATGAGTGCCATGGGGGAACTAATTTCTTTCTGGGAATTCAATTGAAGCAAGTTGATAATGGCATTTTCATAAGTCAGTCAAAGTATGTGCAAGACATACTTACAAGATTCAACATGACTGAATGTAAGGTTGCTAAGACACCCATAGCCATAAACCACTCCCTAGGACCTGATCTTGAGGGGGAGTGTATGGAAGAACATCTTTAAAGGGCTATGAAAGGGTCTCTTATGTACCTAACAGCTAGTAGGCCTGATATCATGTTTGCCACATACATTTATGCAAGATATCAAGCCAACCCCAAGATGTCACACCTGGTTGCTGTCAAGAGGATTCTTAGATATCTCAAAGGTGCTCCCAAGCTTGGCCTTTGGTATCCAAAGAGTTCTGACATCAATCTGTATGCTTATACAGATAGTGACTATGGTGGTTTCAACATGACGGCAAAGTCTACATCTGGGGGATGTCAATTCCTTGGTGGAAGGATTGTCTCATGGCAATGCAAGAAACAATCCTGCGTCTCTGCATCAACTGCTGAGGCTGAATACATTGCTGCTGCAAGTTGATGTGCTCAAGTGCTTTGGATTCAGAATCAGATGCTGGACTATGGATTCAATTTCAAAAAGACTCCTATCCACATAGACAACAACAGTGCTATCTTCATTACAGAGAATCTTATGCATCACTCAAGGACCAAACACATCAACATCAGGTATCATTTGATTAGAGATAATTTTGAAAAGGGATTAATCAAATTAGTCAAAGTTAACACAAATAAACAATATGCTGATCTGTTCACTAAAGCTTTTGATGAATAGAGATTCAAATATCTTGTATCAGCTATCGGGATGATTAACTTTGAGTAACTTTTTCTTAAAAACTTAAATCAACTTTATTTCTAAAAACTATGTGACCTAAGTTGTCTATTTAATCACCTTCATAAGCCCAGATTATTTTGGAAGAAAAATTTTAATGATATTCCTTAGATTTTTGAAAATTTTTCAAAACATATTTTCTTTCGAAAGATTTCAAGTTGCCTTCGGAAGAAATTTATGTCTTCAAATCAAGAACTACTTATAAGAAACTTACCTTTGGAAGAAATTCTGAGAATATCTTCCGAAGCTTAACTATGCTTCTAAGTACTTGCATGTATTTGAAAGACAAATATCTTCCGAAAGCATTAAGTCTCGGAAGATTTATCCCTTTTGAATAAAACTCTCAAGACTTAATATCTTCCGAAATCAAATATGTGTCGGGCGAAAAACTCTCTAAGAATTTTCTTTCGAAGCCAAATTTTCAAATTTCTTTAGAATATCTTCCAAAGCCAATTTGGCTTCGGAAGCTTTTTCTCAAAATTTCCGAAGCAAAAACTACCTTCGGAAGATTTTCAACTTTCAAGAAAACTACCTTTTTGGGCGCTTTTTCAGAAGTGGGACCTACTTTCGGACTTCAAAGTTTATCCTTTTGCATTAACTTTGTCTTAAATCCATTCTATATATATTCTCAACGGTTCCCCTTCTTCTCACTCTTTCCTTCTTCCATAAATTCTTGACCTAAAATTCTCCCAAAATTAACCTTTTTCTTCACCAACAAACTTCCTTCATGGGAAACATTGATCGACGAAACCAATCGGGCTTTACCATGCACATTCACAGACAACACAATCAGGTTGCTCTGTTGGACTCTGAGAAGGATCCTCATTTCTCAGAGGTGTATCGATACCTTTCAGCGTCTCACTACTTCACCTCCCTTACTATTGATCCTCCTCTTTATGAGGATCAGTTACTTGCATTCTGGAGGACCTGCCAAGAGGTCACCATGGATGGGGAGAAGGCACTATCTGCTATAGTGTAGGGGAGGACAATCTTCATCACTCCGGCCATCATAAGCTCACACCTTCAGCTGGATGATGAAGAAGGTGAGTTGTCCTTTCCGAAAGCTGCTGTCAACCATTCTTTTCAGCAGATGGGCTATGAGGGTGACTTCCCAGTCAAAACCTTTAGGAAGGGGAGGGTCTTATCCAAATGGAAATACCTCCTCCATGTCATCATACACAGTCTCTCCAATAAGCATGGAGGATGGGATCAAGTTCCAGAAGACCTCTCCTTCATAGTCCATGGAATGGTTCAGGGGGTCAAATACAGGTATTCTCAATTTGTCTATACAAATTTACTTGCTAATTTAGACTCCTTAGAATACTACATGTTCCCGCGATATGTCTAGCACATTCTCAACTGTGAACTGGGCCCAGAGTTAAGGGGAACAGGTAATATTCTTAAATTGGGACAGATGAAGCCCAACATCTTTAAAATACTAAGAAAGCCTACTGTTGGCTTCTCCGGGGTAGAAATAACCCTGGTTCCAAAAATGTTAGAGCTCATTGCTCAGGGTGGCAACCTAGCAGCACCAGCTAGTGTTGAACCCACACCCTCTACCTCAACTCCACCCCAACAGCCTCAAATTACCATCACCTACAAAAGAAAAACCAAACGAACCCCTGCACCTGCTACTGAACATGTGCAGGTCCCCGTATCACAACCCATATAGAAGGAAGTGGAATCTCGAGCTCCCACTTCCCCTGAGGAGCAGACCACTCCCATCTTTCGAGATCAGTTCTGAGGTTTCTCATGCTCAGCATGATGAGCTCACATCCCCAACAGCCTTAAGCCATCACTCTGAGTCTCAACACTTAAGTGATCAACCTTCAGGGGATAGTTACCACCCCCAGCCGCTGGACTTAAACCACCCTATTCCCAGCCTTGATTTCTATAATGATGAGGACTTTGGTTTCAGTAAGTAAAATGAGTCTCTCCTTTCTTCCCACACTCAAGGAGAAATGAGTACCCCTGACTCACCCAGGTCTAGCCCACATCATATACCCACAACTGAGGTGGGTCTTTGCAAGACCGTTAAAGAGTACTTAAGCTTGAACTTAGTTAATACACTTAGGAGGATCTAAAGATCACTTAACAATTCAAATAGGGAACTGTAAACTTTTACTGAGGATACAAGACAAACACAAGTAAAGTTGTTTTAGAACAAGAACAAGAATACAATATTAATTTTTCAAGGAAGTTGTATATTGCTCTCTAGTTCTATTACAAGTGTTGTACAAGTATATTTTGAGTGCTAGAACTGGAGACTATTTATACTACATCCTACAACCTTCAATATGCAAAAAGACAGTTGAAAGTGACTAATCTAGACAACAAGATCAATCTAAAGTCAAAAAGGTAGATCGCCTTTTTGACTAGTGACTATGACATGCCATAGCTCACTGACTTTTCCTATTACAAAAAGCCAAAAGGAACAAAAAGAGAAACTTGCAGGTGAAGACCTTATCTACTTTATCATAAAGCATGGAAGTTTCACCAACTAGTGATAGCAGGTGAACCACCAAAACATGCAGCGGAAAGTAGGTTGCTTTATGATAAAGTTGATGGAAAAGGAATATTTTCTCTCTCTTCAGAAGAAATCAGTCTTGTCTTGTAAACAGCTTCGGAAGACTTTATCTTTGAAACTTCAGAAGACTTCATCTTTAACTTCAGAAGAGTTGAGTCCTTGGCTTTGGAAAACTTTACACTTAGAATATTTTCCAAGTTAAGTGTAAAGCTTCCGCAGCAGTTTCTTCTGAACTTTGGCTTCGGAAGATTTTACACTTAGCATATTTCTGAGTGTGTAAAAGCTTCCGAAGCTAGTTCACCTTTGTTCTGAAGTGCACGTTGGAAGACTTGGTTGTTTTGGTATCCTTTGGTTACATCAGCCTTTTAACTTCAGAGGTTCCTACAAACTCCCCCTAGGCTGATGCTACTAAAACAGAGAAGTTCTTCAGATCTGGATAGTCCATATTAGAATCCCTAGCATTCCTTTCTTCATCATAAGATCTGGATCCTTCAGACTAACATAGATCCTTCTCATGTCAAAGAGATCATGCAAAGGAAGATTGAGCATGGCTGTAGAGGAATACACATGCATGCCTTCCTGATCTCTTATGACATGCCATTTGTTTGAGTCTTCATCATAACTCCAAGACAAAATGGGTCTTCTAATGGCAAGAGACTCTACTATCATAGGAGTTTGGTGAACAGCCTCTTCATGCACTTCCTCAGGAAGCTCTGACTCTTCCTGAGGTTAGGAGGTGGATGCCTTTCTTTTCTTCTTCTTTAAGGTTGATCTTCTGGCCATCCTCTTTCTCCTCCCAGATGATTTTAACTGAGGGGACTGGTCTTGAGTACCAGGTTGTTTAGTAGAGTCCCTCTCAGTTAGGATCTCCTCTCTCACAGGTTCAGAGGGGGTGAGAGGAGTACCCAGCTGTGGATCAAAGATGAAGTTGGCTGAGATACAGCTCCAGGTTTAGGTTGTGTTGTCTCAGTGGGTTCAACCTTCACCTCAACTTCAGGTTGAGCTGGACTTGGTGGAGAATGCAAGTCCACCAGCTCTTCCTTCTTAATCTTCTGCTTGATTACCCTGATATGCTCATCCATTGTGGATAGAGACATAGGGCCAAGCCTCCTTTCGAAGAATCCATACAGCTTCAAGAAGCTCATCATCCATTGTCTGTTAGCAGACTTCTTTTGGCTTTTGTGGATGATGGCCCTTGATCTTGCAGCTTCTTCCCTTAATCTTTTCTTCTCAGCTTGTTTTTCTTTTTTAGCCTTTTCTTCCATCTGTTTATTGTATTCAAACAATATGTACTTAGATGGTAAGGGAAGAAGTGCATCTGCCTGATAGAGATCTATGGCACTCAAGTAGCTGATAATCTTTAGTCTTTATTCTTCAGTAGCTACCTGAGGTTGTTTAGTGGCCACAGTTTCTGGCTCAGGAGTTTCTTGAACTATGGAGAGGACAGGAATGTTTTTGTAGAGTCTTTTTCTCCTCATTTCTTCCTTGTGTTTAAGGGTTAAGGCTGCATCCTCTGCTTCCTTCCTCTCCTTTGACAATTCAATGTTAGCCAGTTCATTCAGTTCTCCAAGGGGACAGAAATGAGTTCATCTATATTATAATTTCTAGTTCCCAGGTAATTTAGCCTGGCTGCCTTGAACTTATCTTCCTGAGTGTTTAGCCTGGGGGTAGCCCTGATTGCAGCTTCCATAAACCCTGGGGAACCACTTGAACTCTCTCCCCTTAGCTTCATCTTCCTCTCTCTCTTCTCCTCCTCAGTCTCCTCAGGAGTCATTTTCCTTTTGCCTTTGTCGACCACAGGCTTTGGTGACTCAAGCTGGAGAGAGCTTTGGCCTTCATTGCTTGGTTCAGCTATCAAGCTCTGGCCAGAGAGAGGTTGTGAAACACCATCACCAGCTGGTGTTTCACTGAGGGTAGGGTGCAGAGGGAGATCCTGTCTCAAGGTTCACAGGTTCAACCTCTGGGCCTTCAGTCAAGGTTTTCCCTTTGAAGCTAATCTCCGGGTCTACCTCAACATCCAGTTGACCAAAGATCTCACTTGCTAGCCTTGTCTATATAGTTTTGATCTTGATTTAAACTCCTCTAGCACCCTATCTTGGATTGTTTCTGCCAACCTTGCTGCTTGTCTGTTATTACTTGGATTGACAAGGGGTAGATCTACCAAGTTGATGCTCTCATAGAAACTCAGGTTTAAAATGTTGAGGACTTCTAGTTGACCCTGAGCTCTGTAGATCACAAGAGCTTTCCTATTACTATCATACCCCCAACCCCAGATTAGGTTCTCAGAAGGGGCAGACATTGCTCTTGGTATTCCCTCCTCAAACAGTTGTTGTATGTGCAATTGTAGATCACTATCTAGAGGAGGTTGCTGAGTATGAACATCTACAAGAGAGGTTGGTGATTCCTCTATGTCCATACTCTCGGAAGAACTCCCAGGTTCTGTGATTGTCAGAATTTTCTCCCCCTTTTTGGTAGCATCACCCTATTGCATAGGTGAGCTAGGAGATTTATCCATGGCATCCACAGGTTCTTGTGGACCTGGATGAGTTGTCCTCATGGGTCTCTCAGCTAACTTTCCCTTGAGATTGGTGATCTCAAGTTGCTGGTCATTGACCGTCTTCAGTAAGATAGTCACCTGAGATTCCAGGTGAGCTATCTTAGACACAAAGTAGGTGCAAAGATTTGAAAGTTTGTCACCTTGTGTTGCAAACTCCCCTTATCTTCAGATGAAGAATCATTAGGGGTTGAGAGAATTGGACCTAAGTCTTCTTCTTCATCACCAGCATGGGTTTCTTGGCTGCTGGATTCCCCTACCCAATGACAGCTTCTAGAGAAGTGTCAAGAGGTCAGGTTGTCATGGTAGAGGTCCTAGTGATGTTATCACTAGAAACAGTGATAGCCTCTACCATATAAATCTCCTAAACAGATTTAGAGAGATCCACCTCAGTTATGGGTAGCTGATGTGGGTTAGAAATTGGTGAAACATGAGCACTCATGTCTCCTTGAGTGTGGGAAGAAAGAAAGACTCATGGTACTCACTGAAGCCCAAATCTTCATCAGAATAGAAGTCAAGGTTGGGAATGGGGTGGTTAAGATCAAGAGGCTGGGGATGGTAGATTTCCCCTGAAGGTTGATCACTAGAGTGTTGAGACTCCGAGTGATGGCTTAAGGCTTTTTATAGAGCTGTGAGCTCATCAGGCTGAGCATGAGGAACCTCAGCACTGATTGTTTGAAAGATGGGAGTGGTCTGCTCCTCAAGGAAAGTGGGAGCTTTGGATTCCACTTCCTCCTAT
This sequence comes from Flaveria sonorensis, assembly GCA_025506505.1. NCBI lineage: Eukaryota > Viridiplantae > Streptophyta > Magnoliopsida > Asterales > Asteraceae > Flaveria > Flaveria sonorensis. The sequence goes on along the minus strand of CM046435.1, from coordinate 32,109,858 downwards.
ATGGGTTCTGATATGGGGGCCTGCACATGCTCAATAGCAAGTGCAGGGGTTCGCTTGGATTTTCTTTGGTAGATGATAGTGATGGTAGGCTGTGTTTGAGGTGGGTACGAGGTGGAGGGTGTTGGTTCATCACTAGCTGGTGCTGCTAGGATGTCACCCTGAGCAATGAGCTCAAACATTTTTGGGACAAGGGCTGTTTCTACCCCTGAGAAGCCGACAATTGGCTTTTTCAAAATCTTGAAAATGTCGGGCCTCATGTGTGCAAGTTTAAGAATATTACCTGTTCCCCTCAACTGTGGTCCCAATTCACAGTTGAGAATGTGTTGAACATACCGAGGGAACATGTAATACTCTAAGGAGTCCAAATTTGCAAGTAAGTTTGTAAATACAAATTGAGAGTACCTGAATTTGACCCCTTGTACCATCCCATGGACAATGAAGGAAAGGTCTTCTAGAATCTGATCCCATCCCCCATGCTTATTGGATAAGCTATGTATGACTACATGGAGGAGGTATTTCCATTGGAATGAGACCTTCCCCTTCCTGAAGGTCTTGACCGAAAAGTCACCTTCGTAGCCCATCTGCGCAAAGGATTGGTTGACAGCAGCTTTTGGAAAGGATAGCTCACCTGCTTCATCATCCAGTTGCAAATAGGTGTTTATAATGGCTGGAGTGATGAAAACCATCCTCCCCTGCACTGTGGCAGATAGTGCCTTCTCCCCGTCCATGGTGACCTCTTGACAGGTCCGCCAGAACTCAAGCAACTGATCCTCATAGAGAGGAGGATCGATTGTAAGGGAGGTGAAGTAATGAGACAAAGAAAGATACCTACACACGTCTGAGAAGCTTGGATCCTTCTCAGAGTTTAACAGTGCAACTTGATTTTGTTTCCTGTGTAGGTGCATGGTGAAATCAAGGTCGTTATGACGATCAAGATTGGCCATTTGAGGAAGCTTTGCAGTGAAGAAAGGAAGAAGAAGATGAAATTTGGGGGTAATTTTAGGTTAAGGGACAATGAGAGTAGAGAGATGAAATAGAACCGTTTGGAAAGATATACTCTGGATTTGAGACAAAGTTAAGACAAAAGATAAACTTTGAAATCCGCAAGTGGGTCCTACTTCTGAAAAAGGCGCCCAAAAAGTTAGTTTTCTTGGAAGTAGTAAAAGCTTCAGAAGGCAATTTTGGTTTCGGAAGCTTTGCAATCAAAGCTTCCGAAGGCAATTTTGCTTTGGAAGATATTTCAAAGAGTTTTGAAAATTTTGGCTTTGGAAGAAATAAATGAGTCTTCCGAGACTAAATTGATTTCGGAAGAGATTTGTTCTTAAAATGCATTTAAGTACTTATACCAAAATTTAAGCTTCGGAAGATACTTCAAGAATTTCTTCCGAAGGTAAATTTTAGATAAGCTATTTAAATGATTTAAAGACATAAACTTCTTTCGAAGGCAACGTTTGCTTCTTCCGAAAGTAAATTTTCATCATTCTAAGAGATATCATTTTAAAAGTTCGTTTTCTTCCAAAGAGAACTGGGCTTATGAGGTGATCTAATAGACAACCTAGGACACACAGTTTTAAGAAATAATGTTGATTAAGTTATTAAGAAAAATCTATTCAAAGTTAATCTTCCTAATAGCTGATACAAGATATTTAAATCTCTGTTCATCAAAAGCTTTTATGAACAGATCAGCATATTGTTCATTTGTGTTAACTTTGATTAGTTTTATCAAACCCTTTTCAAAATTATCTCTAATCAGATGATACCTGATATTGATGTGTTTGGTCCTTGAGTGCTACACAGGATTCTTTGTAATAGAGATGGCACTTAAGCTTGCACTTAGTTAACACGCTTAGGAGGATCTAAAGATCACTTAACAATTCAAATAGGAAACTATAAACTTTTACTGAGGATACAAGACAAACACAAGTAAAGTTGTTTTAGAACAAGAACAAGAACATAATATTAATTTTTCAAGGAAGTTGTATATTGCTCTCTAGTTCTATTACAAGTGTCGTACAAGTATATTTTGAGTGCTAGAACCGGAGACTATTTATACTACATCCTACAATCGTCAATATGCAAAAAGACAGTTGGAAGTGACTAATCTAGACAACAAGATCAATCTAAAGTCAAAAAGGTAGATTGTCTTTTTGACTAGTGACTATGACATGCCATAGCTCACTGACTTTTCCTATTACAAAAAGCCAAAAGGAACAAAAAGAGAAACTTGCAGGAGAAGACCTTATCTACTTTATCATAAAGCATGGAAGTTTCACTAACTAGTGATAGCAGGTGAACCACCAAAACATGTAGCGGAAAGTAGGTTGCTTTATGATAAAGTTGATGGAAAATGAATCTTTTCTCTCTTTTTAGAAGAAATCAGTCTTGTCTTGTAAACAGCTTCGGAAGACTTTGTCTTTGAAACTTCAGAAGACTTCATCTTAACTTTGGAAGAGTTGAGTCCTTGGCTTCGGAAGACTTTACACTTAAAATATTTTCCAAGTTAAGTGTAAAGCTTCCGCATAAGTTTCTTCTGAACTTTGGCTTCGGAAGATTTTACACTTAGCATATTTCTGAGTGTGTAAAAGCTTTCGAAGCTAGTTCACCTTTGTTCCGAAGTGCATGTTGGAAGACTTGGTTGTTTTTGTATCCTTTGGTTGCATCAGCCTTTTAACTTCGGAGGTTCCTATAGTCTTTCTGAACATGTTCAGAAGATTCATATGGAAGAGGCTCTTACTTTAGAAAGTGATTACATCAGTAAGACCTCAACCATGGCAACCCAGCCTCTTGACACTTCTCTGGAAGTTGTCATGATGCAGGGGAAATCCAGCAGCCAAAGACAATATGCTGGTGATAAGGAAGAAGACTTAGGTCCAATTCTCTCATCCCCCAGTGATTCTTCAACTGAAGATGAGGGGAGTCTGAAACATAGGGTGCACAAACTGACAAACACATGCACCTATCTAGTTTCAAAGATAGTTCACCTGGAATCTCAAATGACTATCTTGCAACAAAGGGTCAATGACCAGCAACTTGAGATCACCGATCTTAAGGGCCAGTTAGCTGAGATATCCTTAAGGAGGACTCAACCAGGTCCACAAGAACCTGTGGAAGTGATGGATGACACCCCCAGCTCACCTATGCAAGAAGGTCATGCTACCAAAAAAGGGGAGAAAGTCCTCACAACCACAGAACCTGGGAGTTCCACCCAGAGTATTGACATAGAGGAGTTACCAACCTCTCTTGCAATTGTCCAGACTCAGCAACCTCCTCAAGTCATGAACATAGACTTACTCATTCAACACTTGCTTGAGGGAATTCTAAGAGCAATGTCTGCTCCCTCTGAGAATCCAATTATGGGATGGGGGTATGACACAAACAGAAGAGCTCTTGTGATCTCTAGAGCTCAGGTTCAACTGGAAATCTTTAACTTCTCACACCTGAGTTTCTATGAGTGCATCAATCTGGTGAATCTTCCACTTGTCAAACCCAAGCCTCAACAGACAAGCTGAGAGATTAGCAGACCGGATTCAAAATAGGGTGCAAGAGTAATTCAAATTGAGATCAAAATTATATAGACAGAGGCTAGCAGGTGAGATCTTTGGTCAACTGGATGTTGAGGTGGACCCTGAGATTAGCTTCGAAGGGAAAACCTTGACTGAAGGCCCAGAGGTTGAGCCTGTGAACCTTGAGACAGGATCTCCCTCTGCACCCAGTACCCTCAGTGAGGCACCAGCTGGTGAAGGTGTCTCACAACCTCTCTCTGGCCAGAGCTTGACTGCTGAACCAAGCAATAAAGGCCAAAGTTTTCTCCACCCTGAGTCACCAAGGCCTGTGGTTGACAAAAGGAAAAGGAAATTAACTTCTGAGGAGTTGGAGGAGGAGAAGAGAGAGAGGAAGAGGAAGCTGAGGGGAGAGAGTTCAAGTAGGTCCCCAGGCTTCATGGAAGCTGCAATCCGGGCTGCCCATAGGCCAAATACTCAAGAAGATGAGTTAAGGGCAGCCAGACTAAACTACCTGGGGACCAGGAACTACAATATAGATGAACTCAACTCTCTCCCCTTAGAAGAGTTAAATGAGCTGGCTAACATTGAGCTGTCAAAGGAGAGGAGGGAGGCAGAGGATGCAGCATTGCTCCTCAAAATTAAGGAAGAAAAGAGACTGAAAAGACTCTACAAACATGCTCCTGTCCTCTCCCCAGTTCAAGAAAGTCCTGAGACAGAGAATGTGGCACAGGAACAACCTCAGGTAGATAGGAAAGCTGAAAGAATGAATATGATCAACTACCTGAGTGCCACAGGACTCTATCAGGCAGCTATACTTCTTCCCCTTATCCTTTGAGTACATAGAGTTTGAATATCTCAAGCAGCTGGAGGAAAAAGCCACAAAAGAAAGAAAAGCTGCTAAGAGAAAGCTAAGGGAAGAAGCTGCAAGGTCAAGGGCCATCATCCACAAAAGCCAAAAGAAGTCTGAAGATAGACAAAGGATGATGAGCTTCTTGAAGCTGTATGGATTCTCCGGAAGGAGGCTTGGTCCTATGTCTCTATCCACAATGGATGAGCATATAAAGGTGATCAAGCAGAAGATAAAAATAGGAGAGCTTGTGGATTTACATTCTCCACCAAGTCCAGCTCAACCTGAAGTTCAGGTAAAAGTTGAACCCACTGAGAAAACACAACCTGAACCTAGAGCTGCATCTCAGCCAACTTCATCTTCTGATCCACAGCAGGATCCTCTTCTCTCTCCTTCTGAATCTATGAGAGAAGAGAACCCAACTGAGATGGACACTACTGTACCATCTGGTGCTGAAGACCATTCCTCTTTGTTGAAACCATCAAAGATGAGAAAAAAGATGGCCGGAAGAACCCCTACAAAGAAAAAGAAAACTAAGGCATCCACCTCTACACCTCAGGATGAGTCAGAACATCCTGAAGAAGTGCATAAAGAGGCTGCTCAACCAACTCCCATCAGAGTAGAGCCTCTTGCAATTGGAAGACCCATCGTGTCCTGGAGTTTTGCTGACAATCCAGACAGATGGTATGTCACTAGAGATCAAGGAGGCCAGGATGTCTACTTTCAGCAAGACATGCTTGCCTTTCCTTTACATGATCTCTATGACATGAGAAGATTCTATAAGAGTTTGAAGGATCCTAACCATATGATGAAGAGAGGTTTGCTGCTGATCCTAATGAGGACTATCAACATTTGAAGAATCTGTCTATTTTGGTAGCATCAGCCTAGGGGGAGTTTGTAAGGATCTATCTGAAGATTATGAGGCTGATGCAACCAAAGATCTTCCAACATGCACTAAGGAACAAGGATGAACTTGCTTCGGAAGCTTTACACTCTCTAAAAAAACTCTAAGTGTAAAGTCTTCCGAAGCCAAAAGTTCAGAAGAAATTACTTCGGAAGCTTTACACTTAACAAGAAAAATATTCCAAGTGTAAAAACTTCCGAAGCCAAAGGCCAAGTTCTTCTAAAGCCAAAGATGAAGTCTTCTGAAGCCAAAGATGAAGTCTTCTGAAGCTTCAAAGACAAAGTCTTCTGAAGCCATTTTGCTGTGAAGACTGATTTCTTCGGAAGACAAAGAAAATATGCTTTCTCTGATATACTTTTGATAAAGCTGACCAATTTTCTGCTGCAACTCTGATAACTCACCAACTTGTATGAGTTGGTGAAACTTCCATGATTTAGTGAATAGTAGATAAAGTATTTATCTGTAATTTTTTTCTTTTGTTCCTTTAGACTTTTTGTACTAGGAAAAGTCAGTGAGCTACGGCATGTCATAGTCACTAGTCAAAAGACAATCTGCCTTTTGACTTTAGATTGGTCTTGTTGTCTTGATCAGTCAATTCCAACTGTCCTTCCAAGTATTGGCGGTTGTAGGTTGTAGTATAAAAGAGTCTCAAGTCCTTGTATTTTAGTTATGTTTTGAACACTCGTAATAGAACTTGAGATCAATATACAACATCCTTGAAAACTAATACTTGTGTTGTTGTTCTAAGTTCTGTCTTATTGTTACTTGTGTTTCCTGTATCTTTAAAGTTTCCGGTTCTCTATTTGAACTGTTAAGTGATCTAAGATTCCTTATCTTGTGAAACTAATTGTTGTTAACACCCTAACCGGTCCTGCACATTGAAGCTTCTGTTTTCTTCATTTAGTGTATGATACCATCTTCTTGATGTTTGTATAATCCAAGTTTGTTTATTTATTTATTTCTTTTTGAAAGAAACTTTAAAGTTTGGAGATGGAGTACTATGAGAAGAGAAAGATGATGTCGAATTTTCTGTAGTCTAACGAAAGGAAAAAACAGAGAAATAACTGAGGAGATGAAAGATTTTTTTTTTTCTAGAAGAAAAAGATACGATATTAGAGTTAAATAAAAAGTTTAAAAGAAGATATGCAATAATGGTACAACATAAACATATCTTTTGTTTAATTTGTTTTTCTTCTATCTATTCTTTTATATATCTATTATTATAATATTATAATACTCTTGATTGTATATGATTATTATTTTTTTTTCATTTTTGTGAAATTTAAAAACAAATAACAAATGAAGTTAATGTATACTTTTTTTTGTAATAACTGAATACCTAAACTGAAAATGGGAACAATGAAATGGTTTTTTACGGATTATAATAAGATTAAGTGTATTTTTTTTTGTTTAAGAGATAATAAATAATGAATCCTTATAAGTGTATAATGTGGTTTATACGGTTTAATTTCTATAACTTTCTATGTTTTGTTTTAATTTTTTGTAAGTAGATATGTTTTATTTTTTACGGTTTACAGAGATTGCGATACTAGGCACCGCAGCAACGCGTAGTTGTTCCAAATCTAGTTAGAATAAAGCGCAAACAAGAACAATTGAATATAAATTGGATCAATGACAAGAGGATTCGAAACAACACAAATCAATGAAAAAAAGTCAAATAAAAACAATAAAGACAAAATAAAGTAAATAAAATATCTAATATAAGATAACGAAGAAACAACATGGATACTATTATAAGTACATTGAATTGAGTAGCGTATATAGCAATGCATACACATAAAATTCTCATGAGTAGAAAATGTAGTATGTGCGGTTGCCGCATATACTATACTCGAAATGTACATACAATGTATTTAATGATGCATAGGTTATACAAATATACAAATATTATTAGTAACATATGTAGTATATGTAATAGCGCACGCAATCTGCAATGTGTTCAACGATACACACATTAAAAAACCTCAATGCATATTCCATCGTAAAAAATACATAAAATGTATACAACCATGCAAAAATCAAAGCACCATAAGTCCATAAGTAACAAATGTAGTATATGCAATAACACAGGCCCTACACTAGCACCGATAACACAAATGACACTTATATACAAATCAATATATAATGTAAAGTATAATAAATATCACACATAACATGACCATCAATTAATAAGACATACTATACATGTTTAACTTATTTACAATACTACCACTAGATGACATGTCTTTGTCATGCAGTGTATTCGACATTCCATAAACTATACTATTAATTTTCTCTTAAGAGTGATAGCATCATTATTTATGTTTTCAACAAATGAATTGCACTTTATGTTTCACCTATGTAACTCTCAATCTATCCATATTAATCGTTTATACCTGTGCTTACGGTTTATAGAATTTGAACATTATACTTTTTGAATAGAAAGAACATCCTTACAACCAAAATGTTTGTTAGAAACACATGATAACTACCAAAATATCCACGACGTATGTAAATTCAAAAAAATAAATAAACATCATTTTCATACCGGCTGGTAGAAAATAATCTTCTTAAGGAGACGCCATATTCACAACCCAAAATACTCGAAAAATAAATACATTTGACCAAAAGCAACGACGTCGTTGATCCAATGAGTTGGTGGTACTACAACTAGAGGAAAATGAAGCACTCCAGTGACACTAGAGGGTTTTCCAGCGACTCACTCGCCTGCACCTCCGCCTCCGGCGACACACCACCGTCATCCACCGCAGTACTCTCTACGCCCAGTGACACCTCACTAGGCTTCTCAGCCGCACCCTTCTCACTTACCTTACGACTTTGACACGCTTCCCCACGCACCGCCGGCGACCTCGATCTCCGAGCCCTACCGTCGTTCGAAGATCCCACATTCCGGTGGCGCGGTGCGTTCGCCGTCGTCCTGGACGGCGACTGGCGTTTCTTCTCCGGCGAAGGAGCCATTTGTCTTCTACCCGAAGGTCTCTCCTTTCTCACACCGAATTCGCCGGAGGAACCCACCGGACGCTTTCTGGGGGCCCTCTTCGCCGGCGGAGACTTGTTCTTTTTCACCTTCTGGGTGACTTCATCCTCGTCTTCCATCTCGATTTCGTCTTTCTTGTTGTCCGCCACCGTCGTCGTCGTCGTCGTTGCTGCGGAAAAGCTCTCGCTGTAGCTGTACATCTCGGAGATCTCAGACACATTTTCTGTAGTTTCAACTGTTGATGTTTTCGTCAAATCAGCTCCGTCGGTTTCAGTCTGAGGGATTTGTGGGTTGGGAACGACGGTGAGTGGGGTTGGTGTTTGGGGACGATGGGGGTTTCGGAAAGGACTTCTTTGACTGTTTCTTCTTCGAATGGTGGTGGTGGTGGTGGTGGTGGGAGTGGGAAACGGGTCTTTTGTGTGGCCGGCGGTGGTCGACGGCGGCGGCGGCGGCGGTGCTGGTGCTTAGACAGCAACCCATGGGGTGGGTGTGGGGTATGGATTTGATTTGATTAGCTAAATTTGGGGATGACAAATGCTTGTAGGTTGGTGTATTGATTGAGCCTTTTTAGGTGAAAAGAGAAGGGGGTGTTTGGAAACTAGTAATCGTCTTTTTCTTTGTATCATTGTTTCTTACCAAAATTTTCAAATTATATTATGTAATTTGCCTGTAATCACATTACGATATAATGAAGGGAAACTACTAAAATAGTATGTGCTCACACCTAAAAAGCTTGATTAAAACGCTCCTGCTTATAGTTCTCTTGTTAGCTAAATTTTCGTATTGTTGTTAATTGTTTGTTAGCTCGTTTAAAATAGATTTAGGTTATAAGAGTATTCACAGTAAGTTATTATATATTTATGAGTATGTTTAATATATTATATGAAAATATTGCGAATGAAAAATTAAGAAAATATTAATATTATGAGTATTTTTCATCCTTATTATCTTTTTATTATCTTTAGAAAATGATCATAACTGACGGAAAAAAAAATATAATAATAAATGTATAGTTTTAATATTATTCAATTGAATAAAAAAAGAAAACATAATAATTTTTAATGTGATTATAAATACAATAAAAACTAACTGATATGAATATTGTAACATGTATAAACTCTAAATAAAAATATAACGTATTATTTAAATAAACTATAAACATACGGTTATTTTCATATTTTAAATGAAAAACTTAAATATAAAAATATAAAAATTATCATATTTTATAAAATAATACTTTTGCATTATTGTTGTAATAAGTTAATATGAATAAACATACGGTTATTTTCATATTTTATATGTGTAAATAAATAACAAAATAAAGTTTTTTATAAAACAAAAAGCTCACGAGTTGGTTTGTTTGCCTCATCTATAAACAAGCTAAACTCGAGTCCATATTTTTAAAATTGTTAAGATAAACGACACGACTCGGTTCGCATTGATTCATTTACAACCTGCACACCACACTATACTAACTTTAAGTAAAGTTCGGTGGGAATTTTAATATGTTTTAATAAATCAAATTTTAATATATGCATTACTACACCAAACTAGATCACAAGTTTGCATTTTGCCCTGATGGTTTGTGCCCTTCACATCTATTCATGATACTATTTTGCCCAGGTTTCAAGTCTTGGTGTGCTTTGTTTTCGAATTTTCTTGGCTTGCCTATGTTTTTTCCCATTCCTTTTCTTTGACTTATATTATATATTTTCTACTAAATTAGTTCTTTTTAATTATTATGCTACGACGTAAGAGACATAATATTGTTTTATATCTTTGGTACAATCTCCATAACTAACTCATTACAACCTTATATGTTTCTTCTAATCGAACAACCCCTGCCGCAACGAATGGCTAAATTGATACCAACTGAATAATGTCGGCATCGTTATACATTAACCGTGTTTCAATCTTCTGAACGTAAAATATAATATGTTTTCGTTCAATGCTATAAATTTGAGTAACACGTTCCAACGTAAGTTGAGTTCGGAAACGAATCAGGACAATTGTAACATATACTTTATCACGCTACGTACGGTTCCGACGCAACACGCCGGGTATATTTACTAGTTTCTTATAACTAATCAAAAATATTATATTTTGTCAGAATAATACAAAATATCCTGGGTGGTTCTTCAAGATTGTTTTTATTTTATTGTCGTCAAGTTTATTTCACTTTTATAATCATCCAATGTAACAAAATGATTATAAGTTGTCTAATTCTATCATAAATAAAAACTTTAATTTTTTTTTCAACGGCTGCAAAAAGATTTCTCTCATTTTCAACAAAGGTCACGTGTGCCAACTTCGTTTTTTTCTTATATCACATTCAATTTCGTTTTATACTAAAGATTTGGATAGAGACGATCATACATTTGAACATACGTATAGTTTAATTGGTTAAAAATTGTGACCGTTATATCAAGAATTGATATCTGTCTGTGTAATGCGAATTTCATCTAGACTTATAGAATGGTAGCTAAATAATCAGTTTAACACAAAAATAGATAAAAACAAAGATTAAATAGTTAACTTATAAATTGAAATGTTTTTTTTCTTCTTGATTTGGATTGGTAAATAATTTAACGAGAATATTTTTAATACTTGTTTTGAACTTTGGTCTTATAAAGATTAAAGTCTACATAAGGACATGCTATTGGTTGGATATTGTGACTCACAACTAGAAAACCATGGATTTAAATCTTATTAGGAATAAGTTTTAGTATATTTATTGGCCGAGATTAATCTCAACCTAAAAAATATTTACAGGATCTTCTAACTTTGAATTTATTTTCCTTTAACGATTTTTTACTAATTTTTGAAATTTGGCCAACTTTGAACTTATTTCCAATCCTGTCACACCCCGACAAATAGGGCAGTCATGATGATTGAATATCAACCAACATAGCGGAAACCATATATGTAGTAAATGCGAGCCATTGGTTTACTCGAATTTTAATATAATAATTACATCCTATTACAACTCACCATGAGTAACTAAATCAAATGTAAAGGTCATAGGGCTATCTCCATCTATTCTCCAAAGTAATGTTCTTCTATGACTCGTCTAGATTTTAGTATTGTTCCTCTAGAGCGAGTCTTATACGGAAAGTTAATCATGTTCTCAAAGTTGTAATCCAATGCTTAGGGAGTCCGGTCAAGACTCTCCCTTATAATCAAACAAATACCTGAAATACGTACTCAAAATGTGTCAACATAAAGTTGGAGAGCGCAAGTTTTCACAGTAAAAGTATTCATAAACATATATAGATATAAGTAAGTAAAATAAAGTTATTGGTGCACGACAGAATATATCATGTAAGGCCCAATTTACAGGCAACCTCACAGTTGGTTTTGGATATCAAAAACACAACTTATTGGACTCACAATTTCATCAATATATGCAGCGGAAAATAAATCATTGCCATAATTTAACAATTACAACAACAATGATAACTTTAACTATCTATCTTTACTCTATGCCGAGATGCCAGCCTCGATAATATGCCAAGTATCCTTCAAATCCATGCCAAGCCCACAACTTATTTCTATAGCATACCTGTCAAGCTAATATGCGTACAAAAGTCAACGACGCTGAGTGAGCTCTAGGTTTACTTAATAAAATTTCTTTAACGACACATTATCAAAAACATACTTTATTAACACATACACTTTAACTTTATGCTTAAGCTAGGATAAGACTCCTCTAGCTTATATTATACGTACTTTTTAACCATACTTTAGCTTTTACTTTAATGTTTCTTTATCACTATTTTATCTTTACTTTATTTGTGCTTTATCTTTACTTTATTGTGAGCTTGTACTTCGTACAACACTCCTTTGGCCATCGCTCATCAAAACTTTGCTTAAACATATCTAGCTTGAATTTTCGGATTTTGACAGATTCAAGAGGCCAACTTCGGACAGTCATATCTCCCTCATAACTAATCCTTTTTGATGATTCTTTTATTAAAATTAAATTAAAAGTCTTATCTTTCTAAGCATATAAAGAACATCTTCTAACCCATTAATTTGACCCCTCAAATAGCTCGTTCAAGTTTAGGGCACCAATTTATCCAAAGCTGTCAAAACCCTAAATTTACAACTTTTCAATATTTTCATAAATATAATGTAAAGCAATGATTTTAATTATAAAATAAGTAATATAAACATGCTTTAAACAATAAAAATTCAAAATTTAATGATTCTTATGATTATCTATCAACTTGAATCATGTTTCTAGTAATATTCTTCATATTTTCAATTGTAACCCTATACTATACAACTTGTTTATTCCCATCCTTGCTAAACTTATATTTATTCTTGTTCCATATACTTTATAAACATACTAAACACACCTTTGACTTGGTCTAGTATACATCTAGAATCGTTTCACACGATATGTAGTTATATGGCAAGCAAAAGGTTCTGGCTAAGGAAAGACGGGGTACTTAAGTAATAAAAATACAACAACTCTTTCCTGGGAATCCTTTTGTTGGATGTGCTACTCTGGGAGGACACATATCTAGTATACGACAACCATTCTTAAACTTTTACAATAGCAACCCCTCAACTAATGACAAATACAATAAACTAACTAAATAAACTTACTTAGGGCAATCCTCACTATAAGATACTACCAGTTGCAAGATCAACCTATCAAATTTAAAAGGTGAGTTTATAAGGATCAGTAAGTACAATACAATTAAATCGATCTCGTGATAAGAATGAAAAATGTAATCATCAAGGAAGATAAGATTGAATATTAAAATGAAAAACACACGAGTAAATAAACTTCACAATCTATTGATCTCTGATTTGATTACAAGAACAGTAAGTACAAATTAGGAAAAGAAAAATCTCTCTATCGAAATTCTAACTATTACACAACTAAACTTCTACTTATAAGCAAAAAGAAGTTCTCGCACAAAAACATCAGTTCTCGCGCGACTAGTAGTTGTCGAGCGAGAAGTAGTTTTTGCTCGGTAACTCTAGGTTCTCGCGTGACTTGATCTTGATCTTCATCTTGATTTGATTTCCCGAGCCTCTAGGTTCAACCTCTAAAATTTCTCCCTAGGCTCGGTAAATCAATTCTTTTAGAAGTCCATGTCTGTAACCTGATAACTACCCCCATATGCATACATCTTGTTGTTCAGGGCCTTCGTAATCATCCAACCAAACTGCGCTGCTATGAAGTGTATAGATTCATCAGCTGCAATTAGACCTTCATCAAATCTTCTTTACCAAACTGTAGCAGATCCACAGGGTTGATGATACAGAACTCTTTGTCTTCACACTTGATTACTACATTACCAGTATCCTTTTCACAACTCCACCCCATTAGCATAGACAAGCTATTAACTGGCACCGAAGCGTGAATTGGAATCTTCTTAGCATATCTTGGATGTCTATAAACCCTTATCTTCATAGGCTTGTTCGTGTTCGGGTCCATTCAGGTCTCATCTTCAATAACTTTAGATTTGGCGGTCTTAAAGTATTTGAAGTTGGTTCTGCTCTGTCTATAAATCATATTTCTTATCCAGTTCGCTTTGCTGTAATTACTGGGGTTAAAGAACGAAACACGACCCATAGCATATAAATCTGATGCTCAGAGTGTATGAAAGTCGTGCTCGTCTTGGAAATACTTTATGGCTCCGCCCTTTCTCTTCACAACATACATATTCTTCTCTTGATCGCACGCCCAACTGATAATAGGTTCTGAGTTTTCGTACCTTGTGAAAGGTTTGGAATACCTTAGCATGTGAATATAAGTTAGTGGAGGAGGAGCATTAACTGTTAGGTTACCGACTTGATGCACAACACTTTGGCCTGTAACATCTGCTGTCTCGTCAGTCGTCTGTGTGTCGCTTGACTCCCCCACGATCTCACCTTCTTCAACCAAAGTATCGGAAAACAAGTCCTTGAGACAGTTTCCAAATATGTCAGTGCATTCCACTCCTTCTTCCAAATCATCAAATACACCCAACTCTTCTTCCGTCTCCTCAGCAATCAGACTTTGTTGGAATGTATAAAACTCTATCTCATAAGCAGCCTCTGTCTCAGGGTCTAGTGGTGTGTAATCAACTGAATCATCGGACTTGGTCCGAAGACATTATCAGTGCCCGATGTTCCAGTATTACCAGTAGCTGCAGAACCCATGTCACCACCCTGATCATCATCATCATTACCCTTATTATCATCTTCATCTCTCTCATTACTATTATCACCATTATCATCATTATCATCCTTATCATCATCACCATCCCCAGATGAATCATAATTTATCAAATCCAACCCTTCGTCTTCATCTTCAACTGGGTTTGGAATAGGCATCAAGTGTTCAGGCTCAACAAATGCCTCTCCAATAAAAACTACAGGTTGGTCCTCTATAGTCATATGAACATTAGTAGAAGGTGACTCTTGACCAACTTTAGCAGTCTCTGTTGTCCTTTCCTGACCAACAGGATCAACAGGAAGCTCTGTACTATCGGATCTGCAGTAGGTTCAGGACGAGCAGGTTGCTATCCACTACTCTCTCCAACTTTAGTGGTCCCTTGTTGAAATGACCCACTTGAAGTGAAACTCCTCAAGTTTTGCTCGAGGATCTGAACATAGCTGAATATAAAAATTTGTTGATGTTCAAGATTCCTGATCCGTTCATCTCTTTCTGTTAACTGCCTTTGTAAATCATCAATAACTTGGGTTTTCTCAAACATTTCTCTCTCCAGATTCTGTACACGATCCTCAAGGGTAACACGTAGGTGAACTAGTTGACGCACTAGCACCTTGTCTCAGCTCAGGAGGTGTGTTTATAAAGTCATCTAAACCAATCATCTCATCCTCCACTTGTTCTCTCGAAGGTGTCCTTATAACATCAGCAGTAGAAGTGGGCAACTCAGATGATGTTACAGTAGGTGTTGCCTTAGTCACTGTGACAGGAGTCCCAGTAACAGTAACCTCTTCTATAATCAGCTCAGTGGTCACTAGGGTCCGACGTTTCCTTAACACACCACGCCCTCTACCCCTACCCTGAGGACTTTCTCCCGTTCTTCGTGCCATTCTCTTTCTTCTCCCCCTAGACACGGGAGTCTCTTCAGGAACAAAATCAGAATCACGCTCCTTAGCAGTGTGTTCGGCAGGAGTTTCACGCACTTTGGGATGTTCCTGTAATACATATGGTACGTTCCTGATCTGATCGCTGTCAGTCTCACTCCTACTATCAGTAAACCAAGTGTTCACCTCATCCATGTCCGATCTGGTAGCACCCTGAGAACTCTTAGGTGCTTTTGGTGTAGTACTCATGGATGGACATACAGCATCAGCTTCAGCAGCTTGTACAGTACATGTAGATGTACCAGATGTAACATCTCTATGAACATGAGGAGTCTTTGTCTCTTGGGGTCGATCTTCCGCTTGAAAATCATTTACAAATCTTCCCAACTTAGCAAAATGAGAACCATCCCAAGCATTCCCTCGTGCACCCATAAGATACATGAATATGTCTTTCTTCATAGTCATAACCACATACTTGGATGAATCAAACACTTCTAGCTTAGGGTTAGCAGCATTCACAATCATCTGAATAAACCTGGGGTACATAATAAACTTTTTCCCCACCACAGCAAACACATTCTTCTACATCTAAAAAAAATCGCTTTGGATATGCTATAAGGAAGATCATCAACAAGTGATATAAGCATGGATCCGAACCAGCGCTCAAACTATCCATGCCCTCTTTGAGATTGCTAAGGCAATGGATCACCACATGAAACAAGTACTTCTAGAAGGTTGAAGGTACTTCTTCTCCAACGATGGGTAACGGTGACTGTAACCCATACTTACTAAACAATCCTTCACAGCATCGTCATCAATCTTCACTGGTGCATTAGGCACATCTTCAAGTAATAACACGCTGTTAATTACCTCAGCGGTAATCACAACCCTCTTTCCCTTGACAATGGCAGTAATACAGGGTTCTCCATCCTTGTCTATCTTATTGGCAGCCGAGTGCCAGAACTACTCTATAATATCAGAATAGATAGTAGCACTGGCAGATATAGCATAGTGAATACGAGATGTCTTGAGTCCTTTAATAAGTGATTGGTACAACGCTTTGTCTTCAGAAACATCACCGAGGTATGTAATCGCATTATGGTTCTTGTTAAAAACCATAGGCCTTGCCATCTGAAATATTAAGCATTAATATCAGTACACAAGAAAACTTCAGAAAAATTTCAAATTAGAAAAGAGAAATCAACACTTAGAAAAAATTTTGGAATTTTGAACTTCTCACGCGAAAACTCCAAGTTCTGGCGCGAAAACTAAAAGCCAAGTCTCATGCGACAAGTCAAATTATCACTTGAATTTGAATTTGATCAGAGGACAACTTCTCGCACGACAAGTCAAGTTTTCGCGTCTGTTCATGTGCAAAGTACTTTTTCGCACGCGAAAAGTCTGTTGCATTTCAAATTTTACATATGTCAATTTCAAGGTGTTTCTGCCATTAAAACATGTTTCATAGGTGTTGATCAAGTCATTATTAAGGTTTATTGTAATTAATTTGTTCAATTTTAAGTGTTTTAAGTCTTTTAAGTTTTGGACATATTTCAAACACATTCAAATCGAAGTCATTAATGACTATATACCTTAATAAGTAATTAGGAATCAATGGGCGACCATAATGAACCAAGTTTTCTAGTTGGACAGAGTTTCAACACTTAGAATTTGAGAGTGAAAATTTTAGAGTACAGTTGTGCGAATACTTGACTTTTCGCACACCGTGCTTAATATAGGACTCTACTTCTCGCATGATGTAAACCTTTCGTGCGAAAAGTTCATTTTTCTTTGAAAATTGAGTTTTTATTATTTTTAACTTTTTAACTTTTTATTGAATTTTAATGATCTTATTGAGCCTTTTGATATGTTATGAAAAAGATTATGTTTAACTAAGTGTTTACAATTATTCTAACACCCTTAATTTTGAAAAAGATATAGAAATAAAACAAGTAGAAAAACATATATAAACAAACAATATTGACTAATTAGTTACTTAACTATTTTTGATAATTTTCAAGTACAAGATCATATTTCTTAAAAATCGATCATGACCATCATCCAGCTTTATTATAAATAGAACTGGTTATGTTGATTGTCAATATATTGTGTCCAAATTAAACTTAGACTTCAAGTTTACTTAGACACATAAGCTGTGATTTTATCATGTTTTAATTAAATTATATGTCTTTAGTGTGTTTTACAATCAAAAATCCTGTAGAACCTTATCCAACTTCAAGACGTTTTCGAGATTTCAAGTCATCCCAATTTGACTTAAACCTTTCACTTCTAATCAGCCTTTTCAAAAAGAATTTTCTAATATAATATCTATTATGAGCATAACTAGCCTGAGAAACATTTCTGAACACAAATTATTAACAAGTTTTAGGGCTTCTTTAACAGCTAGTTGGACTTATGTTTTTGCCCTTGCAAGACGTTTAGGACTTACATGCCAAGTCGGACTTACATGCCTCATCTTTTGATTTTGCCTCCTGTGTCAGAACATATTCTCAAAAAGGAAAAATATTTATCATATAGTATGTATGTCTTTGACATATCCTTTATTAATATGCTCATTGGCATCTTTTATTCTATATGGCCTTTTGGCTTCTTTTTGCTCATTTTGTTCGTTTTTCTCTTTTGTATTTTGTTTTCATTTGTATATCTATTTTTTTATTTTGATTCTTTACATATATATATAATATCTGAAAGAAACTAAATCAGAAAGTAACTGGCTTGAGTATGACCAGACTATGACTCTCAGTCTGTTTTAGCATGGAATCAGAGTTACCACAAAACCTTGATGAGTTACCCACTTCAGTCATCGAAAGTTACTTTCAGTGCATCACAGAACATAGTGTTTTTCATTCTTGAATGTCCAGCCAATCAACATATCAAATATAATCCAAGTCAGTTTCTTGTAAGCCTTAGGATGCAATGATTCAAAATCAAGAAATGTACTCTCATTTCCTGTAAACTCTTAAAAATTTAATTTTCTCAATTTTGTAAGTCAAAATCTTTTTATGCTTTTCTTCAAACTATTTACTCCCCCTGAGAACAAAATATATTTTTTTTAAATTTTCTCCCCCTAAAATTGTGATTATCTAGATAGAAAAGAACATTTTTACCAAAACAAAGAAAAATATTTCTGAAAAAGGGTGTAAGAATAAGTGTTAACGAAAGTTAATCATGCCCAAAGATTTAACTAAAAATTCAAATCTGAAATGATCAAACGTCTTAGTAAACAAATCAACAATGTTGTCATCTGTGGAAATTGATTCAAATGGACAAGTTTGCGTTCAAAATAGTCATGAATGAAATGCATGTGGATGTCAATGTGTTTTGTCTTTGAATGCTGGATTGGATTCTTCACAATGTTTAAAACTACAGTATTATCACAAAAGATTTTAGTATCATAAATATTTAGGCCATAATCAAGGAGTTGTTGTTGAATACAAACGGTTTGTAAACAACAACTTGATGCAGCCACATATTCAGCTTCTGCAGTTGAAGTAGATACCGTCTGTTGTTTCTTGCACTGCCATGAAATCAACCTATTTCTAAGAAACTGACAACCGCCCGTAGTAGATTTCCTATCCAAGTTACATCCTGCATAATCACTATCAGTGTAAGCAAATAAATTGAAATCAGAATTTTTAGGATACCAAAGACCAAGTATGGGTTGACCCTTGAGATATTTAAAAATCCCTTGACAGCTTTCATGTGAAATTCTTTTGGATTACTTTGATAACATGCACACTAACAAACAGGAAACATGATGTCTGGTATGCTTGCAGTTAGATACATCAAAGATTCAATCATTAATCGATACATATGTTGATCAACATCTTCTCTCGTGAGATCTGGAGTCAAAGTAGGACAAAAAGACATAGGAGTAAGAGCTATCTTAGAGTCTTGGAATTTGTATTTATCCAGGATACTATGGATATACTTTTCTTGATGTATCAGTATTCCCTTCTCATCTTGTTTAACTTGAATACCCAATAAAAACGTTATTTCTCCAAGTGCACTCATCTCAAATTTCTTCTTTATAACCTCCTCAAAATCCTTGCACAAATCATCATTTGTAGATCCAAAGATAATATCATCGACATAAACTTGAACTAGAATCAGATCATCGCCAGTCTTCCTTATGAATAAAGTTTCATCAATAGCACCTCTTGTATAACTATTTGCAAGCAAATGTTCAGTGAGAGTGGCATACCACGTGGAGCTTGATGTAAACCATAAAGTGCTTTGTCTAACTTGTAAACATAGTCAGGATGATCAAGATCTTCAAATCCTGGTGGTTGACAGACATCGGTTTCTTCCTTCATTTCCCTACAAGAATGCAGTTTTGACATCCATTTGATAAACTTTGAAGTTTTTGAATGAAGAATATGCCAGAAAAATTCATATAGCTTCTAATCTTGCAACAAGAGCGTATCCTTCTTCATAATCAAGCCCTTCAATTTGATAGAATCCTTGTACAACAAGTCTGGCCTTGTTGCGGACAATCACATCTTTTTCATCAGTCTTGTTTTTGAAAATCCATTTTGTTCCGATTGGCAACTTACCCTTTGGGAATTCACACAGATGTCAAACATTCAGCTTTTTGAATTGTGTCAGTTCGTCCTGCATGGCCTCTACCCAACTGTTTTCCTTTAATGCCATTTTAACATTTTTTGGCACTATTTGAGATAGAAAACATGTATGTAAACATATGTTTATAGCTCCTGATTGACTCCAAGTTCTGACGCCTTGTGATAATGGATCAATGATAGCATTTGTTGGATGGTTTCTATGAATTCTCAACTGTGGAATAGCATCTTTAGAGATAACTTCATCTAAGTTAGGCATATGTCCAATTGGTTCATCAGCAGTGCTCCCTCCTTCAGGTTGATAAACAATATCTTCATCTTGAATATCATTGTTGGCAGAAAGATCTTTAAATGGTACTTGAATTGTATCAACTGGATCAACTTGAGTAGAAGAGGAACTCTAATTTGAAACTTATGGAGCTTGTTCAACAACTGGATCATCATGTGGTAAATCTATTTAAGAAACAAAAGTTGGAATAGCTGCTACACTTGCAGAAGAATGTATATCTGAAGATATTCCTTTAGCATGAGAAGACATAGATCTAATATTATCAGCAAAGATTTCTTGAATTGAGTGTCAAAGGTGGATCAACTGTAGAAACAATAGATTTTCGATTAAATGTTTCAAATAAAGAAGCATAATCATAAACCCATGAAGGTGCAGCACCTACATCTGTTTTGTTAGATTCATGCCAATCAATATCAAATGACTCAAATATTTGTTTAGTTCTTTTATTATAAACCCGATATGCTACTTTGTTGGCTGCATAACCAATAAAATAGCAATCATCAGCTTTTTCATCAAATTTTGATTTATTATCAGATGTGTTTAACAAAATACAACAACATCCAAAAGTTTTGAAACATTTGACTTTGGGTTTATGTTTGAAAAAGAATTCATAAGGAGTCATATTTTATTGTTTATTGATTAAAACACGATTCTGTACATAACAAGCAGTGTTAACAGCTTCAGCCCAAAAGAATGAAGGTAATTAGGCTGCTAATAACATAGTTATAGCTGCTTCAATTAAGGTTATGTTTCGTCTTTCAGCAACTCCATTTTGTTGTGGTGTTCCTGTAGAACTGTATTGTCTTGCTATCCCCTTTGAATCACAGAACTCGTTTAAGATACGATTACAGAATTCGGTTCCATTATCACTGCGTATGCATTTGATTGTTTTGTCCGTCTGATTTTCCACAAGTGCCATGAATTTTATCAGCAAATAAGGTGTCTTATCTTTGGTTGCTAAAAAGAAAACCCATGTAAATCTAGAAAAATCATCAGTAATAACCAAACAATATGCACGATATCCCAAACTCAAAACATTTACAGGACCAAATAAATCCATGTGCATCAATTGAAGAATAGAGTCAATTTGAGTATGAGCAATTGGTTTATGAGGAAGTTTATGTTGTTTGCCTTCAGAACATGACAGACAATGCTCTATAAGTTGAAATTCTTTCAAAGGTAGGCCAACGACAACCATCTTGTTCATAGTTTTAACATTTACATGAGCAAGACGACGATGCCATAACAATGTGTCACTTTTCGAGGCTTTAGATAACAAAAATGGCGCAGTTACAAATGAATGTGAACCATTCATATCAAGTAAATATGTGTCTTTGTCTCTCAGAGTTCTCAATAAAATCCATTCATCGGGAATTATAAAGCCAGGTTTTAATATAAGAAATTCTTTATCAGTGAAATGTGTTGAATACTTTTTGTCACAAATTTAAGAGACACTAAGTAAATTATGTTTTAGTTCCTCTACAAAATTGACATCTTCAAAGCTTAATACACCATTTGTCACTATACCTTTCTTTGTAATCTTACCTCCTTTTTCTCCTGCAAAGATAACATATCCTCTGTTGTATGGTTGTATGTTGTTTAACAGAGAGATATTACCTGTCATGTGTCGTGAACAATCACTATCTACATGCCAAACACTGTTGATAGCTTGTCTTTGTTGTTCCTCCATAGTTGGAAAAATTTATTTATTTTTAGGAACCCAAGCCATGGTTGACTTGAGCTGTTTGTTTTCATCTAAATATGATACATTTTTCAATATCATATCTCTTTTGTCATCAAAAATGCATTTTTCAACAACCAAAGGCTCAGGTGAATTGTTGTTAATTTTCCACCTTTGAACTTGTTTGTTTGTTAGTGTGATGAAATTGTTATCATCAACTTGTACTGATTTTACTTTTGTTTTTCCTTTGTTTAAATCAGTATTATTTTTAGCAAACATATTTGATTGATTTAAATTCCTTTTTAAATTTGCATTTACAAAGAAAGATTTTCTATTGTTTGCAATTGAGTTATGAAATTTCTATTTTCTTGTTAACTGATGTTGATAATGACAATTTCTAGCCATGTGATTTGGCTTTCCACACACATAACAACAAATTTTATTATATGTATCTGGCGCTCGTATGTTTTGCACAAACTGTTTTGGATAATTTCCATAGTTATCACAGAATCTGGCCTTAGTATGTCCTTGGCCTTTTGATTCTTTAACTATCTCTCTTTCCTTTCTCTCGTTAAGAATTGCTCGAGATGATTTTGGAGAAACTGAGGTATTGTTCCTAGCTTTTGGATTCATTATTGATGCTGATGTAGCATGATTTGTGACTTTATCCTTATAAACATTCCTTACTGATTTAGGACCAGTGTCTTTCAAACATGTTCTAAACACATCTTGTTTCACAGTGTTAGCAATAATAGAAGATTTATTTTTAAAGAAACTAGCATTTGTTTCTTTAAAAATATGATCCTCATTATCAACGTTGCCTATAGAAACAAATCTGTTCTTGAAATCATTTTTCAAGTCAGATATGGATGATGTGACACTTTTACTTTGTTTGCTTTTAAATTCATTTTTGATTCTCGTTTCTTATCTTTATTTGACATTTTTGGACAAACATTTGAATCAACAAAAACTTCCAATTATTCATTTATCATAGATGATGACTTACAAGTCTGTTTTTCATTACAAATCTTATTTTTCATAAAATCCAATTCATCATCGCTTTCCCACTCTTCAACCAAACCTTCTATCTTCACACTTTCTATAAAAGAATTGTCATTATTAATATTAATTTTAGTTTTTGTAATATGGTCAACAGTCAGTGAAACATTGACTGGAGGTGTGAATTTTGTTTTTGGTTGAAAACCTAAACCATAGGTCTCTTCATCATCAATTGTAATTGATGAAGGTAGAGATGTATAATCATGATTAATAGGTGGTGCAATGTTAGCATAACCCACTCCACTTTTATCACCATTAATCTTTTATGTCATCTGTGACTTGATTATACCTTCAACCATGTTTGATGAAAGTTTGAATTTTTCACAAACTAATTTTGCAGATAAGAGTTCACTATTAAGTTTGTTAATTTCTAAAGATAATTCTTCATTACGTTTTGTCAAATCTTTTATTTTACATTCTTTATCATGAAGATTTAATTTTGATTGGTAAATAGATTTGTTTAAACCATCTATCTTTTCTTTAAAAATTTTCTCATCTGATTTATATTTACGAGCTTGATATTGAAGTTTTTCAACTTCTAATATCAGGCGTTCATTTTGAACTCTATATCTGTTTACCTTTTTGTAGATGCTTCTTAAAGATTAACATTTAGTCTTTATGTGTCTTGTAAAGTTTTTGTCATAGTATATGGACTACTTTTGTGAATATGTTCCTTTTGTTTTCTTGATAGTATAAATAGCATAGATAAGGTATTGTGTAGGCAAACTTTAGAGACTTTAGAAACTGATAGAGACTAGATCAGTGAACGACTTGTAACTGTTTTTAATTACACTTGTACTTTCTATGCTTACTAATCAATGAAAATCTACGAATTTTTGTGATTTGTTTGCATTGAATTGATTGCATGTGTTTGTTTGATTGAATTGTATCATAATATCAACACAGATCGATCCATTTTGATCCTATCAAATGGTATCAGAGCTGTTGGTTCAGTGATTTGAGTTCTTCAAACTATCGAACTTTTGAGTCACTTGAATCTGTGATTGATAAGCAATTCAATCTAACAATTGTTGATTTCATTTGTGTTTCATCATCAGAAACATGAATTGAATCACAATTTGTAGTTCAATTCATTCAAAATCAGTGAATTTGTTCAAAGTAGTGTTTGAACCTGTTCTTCATTTTCGAACTGAAATTCGATCAGAAAACTGAATTGTTGTGTTGTGTTGGTGAAATTGAAGATGAAGGACTGTTAACCGATCAAATTACAGTCTAATTGGAAGTTTTCTGAGCAATTCAACAAGTTTTGAAGATTTTCAGCAGATCTGAGTTCGTTTGAATCTGTTGAATTTGGCGCATTAGGTCAAAACACTACTGAAAATTGCCTAAGTGTTTGGGTGCTTGACAACTGTTTAGGCGTTTCACAACCATTAAGGCGTTTTTGGTCTAGGCGTTTTACCACTGTGGGGGCGCATTAAAACTTTTTGGACACTTTGAAACTTCCAAAAAACTAAGTATTTTCAGGCGCATTACCACTGTTGAGGCGCATCTGAACTGTTTGGGGGGTTTTTACACCCAGGTGTCTAACAACTGTTCAGGCGTTTCACAACTGTTTAGACACATTTTAACTTGGGCGTTTGAGAATTCTAAGGCAATCCCTTAGATGTTTCTGTCAAAGTCAAAGGAGTTCCACCACTGGTTGGGCGCTTCATCACTATTCAGGCTCATCACCTCAACACTTAAAAAATTTTCAAAATTTAAAATCCAAAAACATTTTCAATTCAAAAACATAAAAAAAACAACAAAAACAAATCTTTTTCTAAAATCAAAAATTAAAATGGTGAAATCAGAAGATTCAGAGAACAGAGTTCCTAAAACAGAGCTGATTTTGAGAATTGGTCACCTAAATTGAAATATCACCTTAATTCTATTAACATTGACTTATGGAAGTCAATAGAAAGAGGACCTCACATTCCTATCACTTCAGATGGTCCTGATAGAGGGTTTGTCTATACTAAAGACTCTCCAGAACCATATCCTGAAGATGGGTTACAAGGTGATGATCTAAGAAAAGTAAAGAATGACATTAAAGCCTATTCCTTGATGTGTAAAGGACTACCACTTGAAGTCTTTACTAGACTAGATGGATATCAAATGGGATATACCATGTATAAAGCTTTAAAGATAATTTGTGAAGGTGGTAAGGAGATTGAAGATCTCAAGAAGCAGAAATTAAAGAGACAGTTAGAGCTATTTGAGCATTTATCTGATGAAACCATAAGTGAAACCATAAACCAAATGATGAATAGATTTATGCAACTGATAACTGAGATGTCAACTGCTGGCATAAAAAATGATCTAAAAGATCTAAACTTTAGGCTTCTTAATGCTCTTCCATCGTCATGGAAACAAACAGTTACACTATTAAAGCATACTGAGAAATTTCCTATGGATCTTGATCTGTTGATAGCCAAAATTAAGTCTGTTGAAATTGATGAAAGCTCAAGGAACAATGATAGAGCAGCATCAATGTCTCAATATAAGTATGTTGCATCACCAGCTAGCACTGTGGAGAATGCCTTTATGGCTAAAAATGAGACTTTACCAGAAGAAGAGGGTGATCTGTTTGTTGGAGCAGGGTTCTTTACAGATTCTTCATATACAAGTGCTTCTACTTATGCAACACAGCATCAACTTCAGTCTCCTCCTAAAGCTCAAACTTCTAACACTCATACTGAGACTCCATCTTCTAACTCTGCTAAACCTAGCAAAGTTAAGATGTCATTAACATCCTATTACAGGATGAAGAGTCCAAATATGCTTTTACTGCTTTTATGGCTAGTTTTCAAGCTTATCAAGATAGTCATTTAACTCAATTAGATTTTGTTTTGCAGGACTTATTCGAGATGGACCCAGATGATGTGGAGGAAATGGATCTGAACTGGCAGATGGTGATTATTGCTTATAGGACTCAAAAAACTCAAATGTCAACAGGTATTACAAGCCAAGTGCTAACAAGACTGTTGGATTTGACAAGTCTAAGTCAAGGTGTTTCAACTGCAATAGCTATGGTCACTTTTCAAGAGAATGCAAAGCTCCTAGAAACAAAGGATGGAATGGCCAATCGAGTTCAAGCAATCAGAGGTTTCAATAATCATCTCAGAAGACATTCCAAAAGCCATACAAAAGCTTACCAATGCCTGAACTTAAAGATGAATCTAAGTCATCTGAAGAGCCAAAGAAAGCTCTAGTTATTAGCATTAAGGACGGATATGATTGGAGTGCTTATGCAGAACAATTTACTGCTGATCTAACTTCTAGTTTATCTCTTATTGTAGAAGTTCAAGGAGAAGATTGGTCAGAAGATAGTGATCCAAAGGCTAAATATGATTCTGAGAATGAAGAAGAAGAATATGATTGGAGTGCTAAGTCTGATCCTAAAGAGGATTCAGAAGAAGTTGCATTGATGGCAAAGTCAGATCAACCAAAGGTTGAAAATTCATCTTCCAACTCTAAGACTTCTTCACCCAAATTTTCTGATATACCAACTGAAGTAAGGGAAAAACTATGCACCAAATCTTGCTTTGAACATGTAGAGTATTATCGAACTTACTCGTACAAAATTTGTGACAAGCTCAAGCAAGAAGAATTAATGCATAATAAACTCAAAAATGACCATAAAATATCTGATGAAAAGATCATTTCTTTACAAACTTCATGGAACAAAACTTTGAAAGAACTAGAAATAGTTTCAAAACAACTTGAAGAATGACCAAGAACTTAGAACAGGAGAAAATAGCACATGCTGCTACTCAAGTTGATCTTGCTAAAGTTAAAAGTTCCAAAACAATCATGGAACAACTGGTAAATGAAAGAAAGGATAAACAAAAAAGCAGGATTAGGTTTCACTCACAAACCAATGCCTGAATCTATAACTAACACTTTGCCAGAAAATTTTAATACGCATGATTACTCTCCTGAAAATAAGGCAAAACTCAAAGATTTCCAAAACAAAAATAAGATTTCTGATAATGAAGAAGAGAAAGCTAATGTGGAAATCTTTGAAGAGAAAGATACTGAAAAAATAAAAAACGGTCATCCGGTTAAAGTCAAATCTTATGAACCAAGACCGAAAAGCAAGAAAATGTTTGTTCCAAAAAAATCTGTCTTTGAGGAAGTAATCACTAAAAATGATAACCAAAACTCCGAAACCAAAGTAAAGCTAAACAATAAGAAGTAACATCAGAAGATTCTAACTCATATGGTCTAAATAATCCTGAATTTATTAAATGGCAAAAGGGCCAGAAAAAGAAAGAAAATGAAAAAGAATCTTCAACTGAAGATGTTCAATCTCAAGTAAAATCAAGTTCCACAAAATCAAGGAACCAGAGAAGAAGAAGAAAAATGAATAAATCTAAAAATGATCAAATTAAAGAAAATCAAACACAGACAACAAATCAAATAAATAAATTTAAACCAATAAAATTTGTGTCTGCTGGTATGTTAAACATCAATTCAATTCAAGATGTTAAACAAACTCCTAAGAACAAATCGAACTCTGATCTGAAAATAGGTTCAAATTCGAAGACTTCCGCTATCGTTAAACGATTTGTGTCTAAGGAATCAAAGATTGAAGTTCATATACAAAAGCCAAAACCGTATATGCAAAAGAACAAACTATCAAATCAAAAGCAACATATTAATTTTTTGACGCCTAAACCTAGAAAAGGATCAAACGTTGCATTAACATCGAAAGTCAATAAACAGTTGTTCAAAACTCCACAGAGGTACTGCGAAATCTGTGACATGTACAATCACAACACTGCTGAATGTTTTTTTTAATAAGTACTGTCACATATGCGATATGAAAAATCACTCAATATCAGAGTGTTATTTTAATAAGTACTGTACCTTCTATGATGAACGGACTCACAACACAGAAAATTGTTACTTTAGAAAGACTTCTCCAAGGAAAGGATTTGCTAATGCATAATTTAGCAAAGGTTATGTTAATCCTCAGTTTAAAAGAAAACAAACTGTTGATTTTCAAAGATTAACTAACCAACCGTCATCAGGCTTGAGATCTTTCAAAAGAAATGACTCTGTAAGACCAAAACAATACATTCACAATCATTTCATTCCAAGGTCAGTGAGAATAAACAATAAAAATTTTGGAAATAAAATTTTTTCAAAATTGATCAATTCAATGGTATGAATTTTCTTAAAAATGATCAAAAATTTGTGAATCATAGAATTGACAATTTCATTAAAAACAAGCCGGATGTAAACAAGTTCATTTTAAACAATTTACTATTGTTGACAAGTTTGGCAAGCCCAAGACCATCTCGGCTTGGGTTGATAATTCAACTTAATTGTTCTTGAAATGCAGGTGCACCCTAGAAGACCAATTAACACATGGTATGTGGATAGCGGGTGCAGCCGGCACATGACGGGCAATCATGCCTTACTTCAAGATTTTAAGTTAAAAGATGGTACACACGTCGCCTTTGGTGGTGATGCAGGAGGAAAAATCACAAGCTAGGGAACAGAATCCAACGGGATAATAAGCTTCGATAAAGTCAACTTCTGCTCACAATTGAACTTTAATCTGTTAAGCGTTTCAAAAATTTGTGATAAATCATATTCTGTACTTTTTGATGATTCTTTTTTCTACATTTTGAAGCCAGGTTTTTAGATTATCAAAGACTGGGTGGTTGTTAAAGCTGTTAGGGATCGAGATGTGTACAAGCTTGATATGTCTCAAGTTGATCCATCTACAGAAACAACATGCCTTATTGCTCAAGCATCAAATAACGAAAGTCAGCTTTGGCATAGACGTCTCGGACATTCCAACTTCAAGAATATGAACAAGCTTGTAGCGGGAAATCATGTTATCGGCCTTCTAACAAAAAAGTTTGCCACTACCGATCTCTGCTCAGCATGTTTAAAAGGGAAGCAACATAGAGCGTCTTATAAGCCCAAGAAAATAAACTCAAATTCCAAACCTCTCCAAATGTTGCATATGGACCTTTTCGGACCAACCAACGTGAAGAGTATTGGAAGAAAATCTTACTATTTAGTTATCATTGATGAGTTCACAAGATTTTCATGGGTTTTTTTTTGAATGCTAAATCTGAAACGACTGAATTATTAAAAGAATTCATCACAAAAGTTGAAAATCAATTAGAACAAAAAGTAAAAATAATAAGAAGTGATAATGGAACGGAATTTAAAAATGCTAATATTGACATGTTCTATGCAGAAAAAGGAATTGCTCATCAGTTCAGTGCTCCAAGAACTCTACAACAAAATAGAGTTGTTGAAAGGAAGAACAGAACTTTGATTGAGGCTGCACGATCCTTGTTAGCAGATGCGAAAATTCCTATCACTTTCTGGGATGAAGCCATATCTACTGCGTGTTTCGTACAGAATCGTACTTTAATTGTGAAAGACAAACTGAAAACTCCTTATGAGATGATGTTTGGCAGGAAACCAAACATAGATTTTCTTAAATCTTTTGGTTGTCCAGTTAGGATTTTAAATTTTGTAACACCCGGATATTTTAAAGTGGTGCAAAATGAAGAATAAAAGTGGAGTATAAGAAAGAAATGCAATAAAACCCAAGTAGAGGGGTTATATGTAAAAAGGAACAAAATTTATTATTATTTTGTACAAAAGTAGCATAGCCGCCCATGCCCCATGCACCCACTTTTCACCTTTCTGCTGATTCTAGAGAGAGAAAGCAAAGAAAACTTCGGTTCTAGAGAGAAGAAGAAGAAGGATTTGAATTCAAGGTAAGTTTGGTGTTTTTAAGTTGTTCTTGCCGGCCTATGCCTCGGTTGTATGCTTATGTGTTTGTTTGTGTGTTCGGTTGTGTGATTTGGTGGGTTTTAGGTGTTTGAACTCATTTGCAAACGGGTTGAAGAAATCATACTCGAAGGTTGTCAAAGGTGAGTTCTAGAACCCCCTTTTTACATGTTTTAACTGATTTTGGGGCTGGAAATGCATGTATGTATTTTATGAAAATGGGTTTTGTACCCGTATGAATGTGTATGTGTGAATGTGGGTGGTTATGATTTGGGTGATTTATGATGTTATGATAATGCCATGTTAATATTATGATGCTTTATGCTGGAACTAAGTTGAACATTTGAATTGATGATGTTGGACTGGTTTGATGCTGATAGTGATTGGTTGCCCATGCGCCTAAAATTGGCCCATGCGCCCAAAGGTCAAATTACCTAAGTGTAGTCCCATGCGCCCAAAACCATGCGCCCGTATAGTATCCATGCGCCTAGAATAGGATGAGTTTGACTAAGTGTTCCAAGCGCCCAAAACTGCCCATGCGCCTAGCACTCATGCGCCTGCATAGTGCCCATGCGCCTAGAAATTTGCCCAGGAGACTATGTTTTGGGTCATTCGCCCAAATAGTGCCCATAACCCTAAAAGTTCCCCATGCGCCTAAGTGTTCCCAGGGCCTGAAAGGCCATGCGCCTGCATAGTGCTCATGCGCCTATGCCTTAGAATATTTTCTGACATTTTGGGGAAAATGTAAAGTGTAGGCTTTGACTTGGGATGTTCCCGGGGGTAATGTAAGCTGACTTTATGATGTCATATGTGATGTGATGATGCTACGTATGGTATGGTTATGTTTACGTTATGTTCCTTATTATGTATGTTTATTTTCCGTGGCTTTACGTGGTATGATTATGAAAGTAAATGGAAAGTATTATGTAACGTAAAGTGGAAGATAATGAAAAAGGGAATGTTAGGAATGAATGAATGCATGCATTAATGAATGAGATAATGAAAAGTCTTGCAAGCAATGTATGGAGGTTCACACCCAATGAAGGGTGTTAGCTCAACTGTGTGCGGGATAGCTACCCCGGAAGGATGCACACTAGGGGTCTAATCTTTGTGATTGACCATATGTATAGGAGCCTTGCCGCTTGCCCTAGGTACTGGAGTCAGCTTCGCGCACAATGTTCGAGGTCTATGATAGACCTCAGGCTCAGTAACCAGCTTCGTGCATAATGTTCGGGGTATAGCACATGTCATCGGATGTTAATGATTACGTATAGTACGGTATAAAGAACGAATGGTAAGATGACGTACAATGATAATGAACGGAAGTCAACGAATGACGATTAAGATAATAATAAATTATTATCTATGTGTGTATGATGCATGATCACATGTGAAAGTAAAGAAAGAATGGTTTTAAACGAAAGAAAAGTATTTTATTTTTATAAAACTAGAACTCACTCAGCAACGCTGACTTTTATGTGTTTCCAGTTGGCAGGTAATGTTGCTGAGGATGGCACGGGGCAGCTACTTGGCATTTTTGGATGGCATCCGTTGTTTAGATTATAATGTTTTTATGATGTAATGCAAATTATGATATTTTGTAACAGTAACTACATGTATTATTTTGCAAAAGCAATTATAATAAATGGTTTGTTTAAAGAATTCCGCTGCAATATTTTGGTAAATTAAAGTATATTTTATGCTTTATGTGCAATGATTGACCAGCTGTAAGCGTTCGGGACGGGGCCTTACAAGTTGGTATCAGAGCCAAAGTTTAAGTGAAACGGGTTAAAATTTTCAAAAGAAACCTAAACTTAAACTGGAATGGGACAAAGGAAGGATGCCAGTCCGAGTAGCTACGTGCCATCAGGTATTTTTTTTGATGTTACCGGTATTATGTGTGCATGTTATGTGGTTTATATGCTTCTTAGTAGATTTAGATACTGATGTAGTCAGGATAGGAAATGCTTAGGGTATGAAGAGTAAAGTAAGTGGCTAATCACAACTGGCCACTGTAATTAGGGACTTACTATACTTGACATAATTAGCTATTACCTTGAATGACTGTGTTAGTGTTTGAATCTTATAGCGTGTTAGAGGATGGCCGGTGGTAGATCTTCAAAAGCTTCTCTAGGTGGAGGTCGTGGTGGACGTGGTGCTGGACCACGGGTCACGAGGGGGAGGCCTAGGCTGAAGAGGTGGCTCATGAAGAGCCCGAGACCCCTCATCCATAGGGCGGTGACGAGAGTGCTAACTTAAGGGCCTAAGTGAAGGAGGCGGTGGTGGAAGAGGTTCACCAGGTCATGCAGACGATCTTACCGTCTGTGGTGACTGAAGTGATAAAGCTGTGCGAGAAGGAGAAAGGAAGAGAGAAATAGGTCCTCGGGAGTAAGGGAGCAACCGGGGTCTGAGACGGTTGTCTCAACTGAAGAGGAAGAAGAAGAAGAGCTTGTGCTGAGGCAGCACGAGGCTGTAACTATGGGGCATTTCAAAGATGCAAGCCCCCGACTTTTGACGGAAATGGCACTGCTGCTGCTGCTCACCGGTGGGTGAGAGAGATGGAAGTTGTACTTGATATCAGCGAGTGCCGGGAGGATCAGAAGGTGAAGTTTGCCACTCATTCATTTGTGGACTCGGCTCTGGTTTGGTGGGACAATATTTCCCAGGCCGAGGGTAGTAGGGCGATTGGAGGATGAGGTTGAAGTGAGTTGAAGAAGCTGGTGATCGAGGAGTTCTGTCCTCATAGGGAGCTCAACAAGGTTGAGAAGGAGTTCCTGCAGCTGGAGGCGGGAACCATGACGCATCAGCAATACACCACCAAGTTTAACGAGATGGCACGACTGGTGCCGGATCAGGTGACACCTCTGTCACGAAAGATCAAAGGTATATTCAGGGCTTGCCGGCGGATATTCGCAGGCACATGATCGCCGCCCGGCCAAATACATTAAGGTCGGTGGTCGATCTGGCGGGAGGCTGTACCGAGAGGAAGTGGTGTTGGCTGAGGTGAGCAAGAAAGGCGGTGGTGACCGAAACTGGAATGGGAAGAGGTTTGGTCGGTGGTGCCCGGCAAACAACAAGAATGCACGGGTGGATGACCGGCGTGTGGTCACATCCGGTGCGGAGTCGAAGAGGTGTGGCAAGTGCAGGAAGGAGCACACCGGGAGTGTAGGTGGGTTTTGAACGTGTGCTTCAAGTGTTGAAAGCCTGGCCACATGGCAAGAGAGTGCATGGTGGCAAGGTGTTTTAACTGTGGTGGAAAGGGCCACATGAGTCGAGAATGCAAGAAGCCAAGGGCTGAGAGTTCCGGGGTGACAAAACAGCCAACTGAGGGCAGAAGCTAGCGCCAGGGCATTCATGATGACTCAGGAGGAGGCTAGGACGACCCCGATGTCGTGTCAGGTATGTTTTTAGTAAACCAAACTCTTGCTTCTGTGTTTTTTGATTCAGGTGCTAGTAAGAGTTTTATTTCTGTTGCTTTCTGTGCTAAGTTGCCTGTTAGTAGTAAAGTATTGATGAGCCCTTCGATGTAGAAACTGCCATAGGTAAGTCTACCAGATTGTTGACCTGATAGAAGGCTGCGATATAGAATTAGAGGGTCATAAATTTCCTGCTAGACTGTTCGTGATGACCTTAGGCGGATTTGACGTAGTCCTAGGAATGGATTGGTTGGCGGACTACGAGGCGAATATCATATGTCGTAAGAAGATGATTCGACTGACAGCGCCCAACGGGAGTTTGGTGACGATCTTCGGTGATCGAGTTACGACTATCCCGAAGGTGATTTCGATGGCGGTGGCGGGAAAATGCATGAGGCGTGGATGTAGTGCCTACTTGGCCTACGTGAAGGATGTAGATACGCCAACACCACAACTGTCGGATGTACCGGTTGTGTGTGAGTTCCCAGATGTGTTTCCCGAAGATTTACCAGGTGTGCCACCGGACCGTGAGATTGAGTTCCAGATTGACTTGATACCCGTGCTCAACCTGTTGCTAAGGCACCGTATCGGTTGGCTCCAACCGAGATGAAGGAATTGATGGAGCAACTACAGGAGTTGCTTGATAAGGGGTTCTTAGACCGAGTATCTCTCCTTGGGGTGCTCCGGTCTTATTTGTGAAGAAGAAGGATGGTAGTATGAGGATGTGCATAGACTACCGCGAGCTGAACAAATTGACGGTGAAGAATCGTATCCATTGCCGAGGATTGATGATTTTGATCAGTCCAAGGTGCCAGTTGGTTCTCGAGGATAGATCTTCGATCTGGTTACCATCAGTTGAAAGTGAAGGAACAAGATATTCCTAAAACAGCTTTTCGCACACGTTATGGACACTACGAGTTTCTCGTTATGTCCTTTTGTTTGACCAACGTGCCAGCTGCTTTTATGGACCTGATGAATCGAGTGTGTCGGCCGATGTTGGATAAATCAGTGATTGTGTTTATCGATGATATCTTGATTTATTCGAAGAGTGAGGAGGAGCATGCCGGTCACATTCGGGTTGATGGAGACGTTGAGAAAGGAGAAGTTGTATGCCAAGTTCTCCAAGTGCGCATTCTGGTTACGCGAGGTTCAGTTTTTGGGTCATGTAGTGAATCTGGAGGGGATCATGGTGGACCCGCAAAGGTGGAAGCGGTGATGCAATGGAAGTCTCCAAAGACGCCATCCGAGATTCGTAGTTTCTTGGGTTGGAGGGATATTATAGGAGATTCATTCAAGACTTCTCTAAGATAGCTTCTCCGTTGACTAAGTTGACCTGCAAGGATGTGAAGTTTGTATGGGGTCAAGCTCAAGAGAGTGCTTTTGAGGAGTTAAAGGCAAGGTTGACTCAAGCTCCAGTTTTATCATTACCGAAGGAAGCAGGACTTAGTGGTCTATTCGGATGCTTCTTACTCGGGGTTGGGTTGCGTGTTGATGCAGCGAGGAAGGTTATAGCTTATGCATCCTGACAGTTGAAGGTTCATGAGGTGAATTACCCTACTCATGACTTGGAGTTAGCAGCTGTGGTCTTTGCACTAAAGATTTGGAGGCACTACCTATACGGACGAAGTGCACAATCTTCACGGACCACAAGAGTTTGAAGTACTTCTTCGAGCAAAAGGACCTAACATGAGGCAGAGGCGATGGTTGGAGCTCATAAAGGATTATGATTGCGAGATCCATTACCATCCGGGCAAGGCCAACGTAGTTACGGATGCCCTTAGCCGAAAGGAGAGACCCGAGCCGATTCGGGTGAAGGCTTATCAGTTGATTATGACCTCTGATGTGATGAAGCAGGTCAAGGAGTTTCAAGACGAGGCATTGAAGGAAGATCGTCTTAACCCAAAAGGATGAGAGGTATGGTTACGGAATTGGGCGAAAACACTCTTGGTGTTAGAACCCGATTCGGACGGATGTGGATCCCTCGTTACGGGGATCTACGTGGGAGGATTATGGATGAAGCTCATAAGACTCGATACTCTATTCATCCCGATGCTACAAAGATGTATCAAGATATGAAGAAAGATTATTGGTGGCCGAGTGTGAAGCGCGATGTAGCGGAGTATGTGAGTAAGTGTCTTACTTGCTTGCAAGTGAAGGCCGAGCATCAAAGCCGTACGGGAAGATCCAACCTTTGGATATACCAGAATGGAAGTGGGAGTATATCACCATGGACTTTATCATGAAGTTACCACGTACCGTGAAAGGGTATGATGCCATATGGGTGATAGTTGATCGTTTAACAAAGAGTGCCCACTTTCTACCGATTCACGAGACGTACTCCTCTGAAAGATTAGCGGATCTATTCATCAAAGAGATTGTAACTCATCATGGTGTGCCGGTATCTATTGTTTCTGATCGTGACACCCGGTTTACATCCAAGTTTTGGAAGAGATTTCATGATGCAATGGGGATGAGGTTACACATTAGCACGACTTATCATCCTCAGACGGATGGTCAGTCAGAGAGAACCATTCAGATGCTAGAAGATATGCTTCGGGCATGCATCATTGACTTTGGAGGAAGTTGGGATGACCACTTACCGTTAGCTGAGTTCTCGTATAATAATAGTTATTATGCCAGTATTGGTATGTCCCTTTATGAGATGCTATATGATAGGAGTGTAGATCACCTGTTTGTTGGGGTGATATTGGTCAGAAGGAGTTGGGAAGTATTAAGATGATTGAGGCTACGACTGAGAAGCTCGAGAAGATCAAAGCCTTTATGAAGGCAACTAAAGATAGGGAGAAGTTGTATGCTGACAGGAGACGTAGACCGATTGAGTTCAAGGTGGGTGACAGAGTTAAGTTGAAGGTCTCACCTTGGAAAGATATCATTCGGTTCAGGAAGCGGGCAAGTTAAGCCTGAGATACATAGGGCCTTTCCGAATCATTGCTCGAGTAGAGAAGTGGCCTATAGGTTGTGTTACCCGATGAGTTAATGAAATTCACCCGACATTCCATGTATCTCATCTACGGAACTGTTTAGCTGATGAGGATATGGTTGTACCACTGGAGGATATTGAAGTTGATGAAAGGCTCAATTATGTGGAGTTACCAATGGCAATCATTGACCGCAAGGAGAAAAGTTAAGGAATAAAGTGGTTCCCCTTATGCGTGTATAGTGGAAGCACAGGAAGGGATCCGAGTCTACGTGGGAGACTGAAGAGAGATGAGGCAGCATTACCCACATTTGTTTGAGGAATAACAGGTTTCGAGGACGAAACCTATATAAGGGGGGTGGACTTGTAACACCCCAGATATTTTAAAGTGGTGCAAAATGAAGAATAAAAGTGGAGTATAAGAAAGAAATGCATAAAACCCAAGTAGAGGGGTTAAAATGTAAAAGGACAAAATTTATTATTATTTGTACAAAAGTAGCATGGCCGCCCATGCCATGCACTTTTCACCTTTCTGCTGATTCTAGAGAGAGAAAGCAAAGAAAACTTCGGTTCTAGAGAGAAGAAGAAGAAGGATTTGAATTCAAGGTAAGAATTTGGTGTTTTTAAGTTGTTCTTGGCTGGCCTATGCCTCGGTTGTATGCTTATGTGTTTGTTTGTGTGTTCGGGTTGTGTGATTTGGTGGGTTTTAGGTGTTTGAACTCATTTGCAAACGGGTTGAAGAAGTCATACTCGAAGGTTGTCAAAGGTGAGTTCTAGAACCCCCTTTTTACATGTTTTAACTGATTTTGGGGCTGGAAATGCATGTATGTATGTTTTTATGAAAATGGGTTTTGTACCCGTATGAATGTGTATGTGTGAATGTGGGTGGGTTATGATTTGGGTGATTTATGATGTTATGATAATGCCATGTTAATATTATGATGCTTTTATGCTGGAACTAAGTATGAAGATGTTGAATTGATGATGTTGGGACTGGTTTGATGCTGATAGTGAGATTTGGTTGCCCATGCGCCTGAACTTGGCCCATGCGCCCAACGGTCAAATTACCTAAGTGTAGTCCCATGCGCCCAAAACCCATGCCCCGAACAGTATCCATGCGCCTAGAATAGGCTGAATTTTTCTAAGTGTTCAAGCCCCCAAAACTACCCATACGCCTAAGCACTCATGCGCCTAGAAATTGCCAAGGAGACTAAGTGTTAGGGTCATGCGCCCAAATAGTGCCCATGCGCCTGAAAGTTCCCCATGCGCCTAAGTGTTCCCATGTGTCTGAAAGGCATGCGCCTGCATAGTGCTCATGCGCCTATGCCTTAGATTTTTTTGAAATTTTGGGGAAAATGTAAAGTGTAGGCTTTGACTTGGAATGTTCCCGGGTAATGTAAGTTGACTTTATGATGTCATATGTGATGTGATGATGCTATGTATTGTATGGTTATGTTTACGTTAGTTCCTAATTATGTATGTTTATTTTCCGTGGCTTTACGTGGTATTATTATGAAAGTAAATGGAAAGTATTATGTAACGTAAAGTGGAAGATAATGAAAAAGGGACGTATGAAATGAATGAATGCATGCATTAATGAATGAGGTAATGAAAAGTCTTGCAAGCAATGTATGGAGGTTCACACCCAATGAAGGGTGTTAGCTCAACTGTGTGCGGGATAGCTACCCCGGAAGGATGCACACTAGGGGTCTAATCTTTGTGATTGACCATATGTATGGGACCCTTGCCGCTTGCCCTAGGTACTGGAGTCAGCTTCGTGCACAATGTTCGAGGTCTATGATAGACCTCAGGCCCAGTAACCAGCTTCGTGCACAATGTTCGGGGTATAGCACATGGCATTGGTCCGGAATGAATGATGAACGATAATGATGAGTGTACTTGCCCTAGGTACTGGAGTCAGCTTCGTGCATAATGTTCGAGGTCTATGATAGACCTCAGGCCCAGTAACCAGCTTCGTGCACAATGTTCGGGTACAGTACATGTCATCGAAAGTTAATGAATGTACGTATAGTACAGTATGAAAGATAATGAATGGTAAGATGACGTACGATGATAAATGAATGGAAGTCAACGAATGACGATGAAAGATAATAATAAATTATTATCTATGTGTACGTATGATGCATGATCACATGTGAAAGTAAAGAAAGAATGGTTTTAAACGAATGAAAAGTATTTTATTTTTATAAAACTAGAACTCATTCAGCAACGCTGACTTTTATGTGTTTCCAGTTGGCAGGTAATGTTGCTGAGGATGGCACGGGGCAGCTACTTGGCATTTTTGGATGGCATCCGTTGTTTAGATTATAATGTTTTTGTGATGTAATGCAAATTATGATATTTTGTAACAGTTAACTACAATGTATTATTTTGCAAAAGAAATTATAATAAAATGGTTTGTTTAAAAGAATTTCCACTGCAATATTTTGGTTAAGTTAAAGTATATTTTATGCTTTATGTGCAATGATTGACCAGCTGTAAGCGTTCCGGGAATGGGGCTTTACAAATTCAAGTGATCAGCTAGGAAATTTGATTCAAAATCTGATGAAGGATTTTTCGTTGGTATTCATCTGTTTCAAAAGCCTATCGAGTGTATAACTCTAGGACAAATGTTATACTTGAAAATTCAATGTTAATTCCTTGAAAATTCTTTTCCATCATTTCAAATGGTCCAGCTTGGTTATTTGATTTAGATTCATTGTCAAACTCTTTTTCAATCTAACTTGTTTGATCAATCTAACTTGCTTGATTCTACAGGTAAGAAGATATCTCAAGGAGATCTCGGTTCTTTCAGTGATGATTCAGATTCTGATGATATGGATGATTCAAGCCCAGATTATCCATTTTTCTCTTTTGTCAAAGATTCTATAATTCGATTTGAAAATAATGATGATCACTCTCTACAAGATGAAGATCATTCCGTTTCAAAAAATCAAGATGTTTCACAACCTATTCCTAATGATGGTATAGAAATTGTACAAACTGAGTCTGGAACTTCATCCATTTCTGGTGATGTAGTTGACACCGGTAATCTTGATTACTTCATCAACTCACAGAATCAAGTTTCTAATTTCAATCCAGATTCTTTGAACCTATTGCATCAGCTTTCTAACTTGAACCAAACCAATCTGGATGTTAATATTCAAGGAAATGAGATTCCAACATCTTGTATTCACAAGAACCATCCAACATCTCAGATCATCAGTCCATTGAATGAGAGAACTACGAGGATTAAATCCGAACAAGCAAATGTTTGTTTATACTCATGTTTTCTTTCTCAAATTGTTCCTAAAAGCATTACCGAAGCATTAAAGGACAATAGTTGGATTGAGGCTATGCAAGAAGAATTACTTCAATTCCACAAACAAGAAGTTTGGAATCTTGTGGATTTACCTGAAGGAGAAAATGCCATAGGCACACGATGGTTGTTCAGAAACAAAACAGATGATCGAGGAATTATTATTTGAAATAAAGCGAGACTCGTTGCACAAGGATACACCCAAGAGGAAGGAATAGATTATGATGAAGTATTTGCTCCAGTTGCAAGACTTGAATCAATTCGTGTCTTCCTGGCTTATGCATCATTCATGAGATTCAAAGTGTATCAAATGGACATTAAAGGTGCATTTTTGTATGGTCCAATCACTGATGATGTGTTCATAAAGCAACCTCCGGGTTTCGAAGATTTGGAATTTCCTCATCGTGTGTACAAGCTTAGCAAAGCTTTGTATGGACTCCATCAAGCCCCTAGAATCTGGTATGAAACATTATCATAGCACTTAATCCAACATAGATACATGCGAGGGAAAATCAATCCAACTCTGTTTATCAAGAAGGATGCTAATGATCTTTTATGTGTACAAGTGTATGTCGATGATATCATATTTGGTTCTACTAGTCCAGAATTGTGCAATGAATTCGAAGAAATCATGAAGTCTCAATTTCAAATGAGTTCTATGGGAGAAATAAATTTCTTTCTTGGACTTCAAGTCAAGCAATCTGCAGATGGAATATTCATTAATCAAGAGAAGTTCATTGACAAACTCTTGAAGAAATTTAAACTGCAAGATTGTCAATACATAAGAACTCCAGCTAATGTAAATACCAAGATTGAGCCTGATCCTAAAGGAAAATATGTAGACCAAACTTTATACAAATATATGATTGGTTCATTGATGTATCTTACTGCATCTAGACCTGACATAATGTATGTTGTTTGTGTCCTCAATCAGACCCAAAGAAATCTCACTTAATTGCTGTCAACGCATATTCAGATATCTCAAAAGAATACCCGTAAAACTCCAACTCTCAATAACCCTGATTCACTCATTTCTGTTTGATTTTGTTATTATCTTGCATTCGATAGTGGTTTTATCAGATTCTAAATGTAATTTATGATCAAAATCAAAAAAATTCCAGTTTAATAGGTTGAATTTGATTGGGCGTATCGAACCTATTTGGGCGTATGAACCCTAGTTGATTAAATCTGTTGAACTTGTGAACAAAAGGGAATAATGAATTGAAATGATGATTGAATGTTAATGGAAACATGATTTCTACCTCATTGATGCATTAAAATCTATTGTTCATCGAACTTGAATATGTGATGATTCTTCATCAGTCGACTGATAAAGATGAACAGTCATGTTCAAATTTTTTTTAATAAAAAAAAAATCATGTTACAAATTTGCTTTTGAGATAAATTTAAGAATTAAAGTGTGTTTGAATCATTAAGACACTAACTTGGATGAAATTTTATTATGGAACGGAATGATCAAAACACTTAGAAATTGTGTTTTAAGTGCAAGTTAGTATAATTTTTTAAAATATTCTAATGGTTAAATTTCAACAAATTTAAATTGATTTGAAGTGTTAAAGATCAAAGTTTCTAAATTCTTGTTTAAATTTTGCAGATGGCTGAATTAAATTTGAGCCTAAACACAATGTTGTAGCATTATTGAATGATGAAGTACGAGATGCTATAGGATATGAAGAAATGATTAGGTTCTTATTGAGAACGAAGTATGTTTATGCCGTGTTATCAGCCAATCATCTATGCAAGACTAATCAGAAGTTCTAGAACACTGCATATGTGGATGTTAATGATGAAG
The DNA here is from genome assembly GCA_025506505.1 of Flaveria sonorensis. NCBI lineage: Eukaryota > Viridiplantae > Streptophyta > Magnoliopsida > Asterales > Asteraceae > Flaveria > Flaveria sonorensis. The sequence continues at coordinate 32,068,666 of CM046435.1, read as the reverse complement.
GTAGGAAAGTAGTGAGGATTCATTACCAACATTAGAATGGTTGAAGTATCTGAAGATTCTATAAGAGAAGTTTTGAGATTAGGACCAAATGAACCTGAGGATTTAGCTGAATTGTCATTTAATGAATGTAGAGAGACATTCATGACAATGGGTCATCCTGATCACTTTCTCAAGAAGCAATTTTTTCGAGCACGAGTGTATAAACATTGGAACCTAATATGTTATATCTTTCAGCACTGCATGTTAAAGAGAAGTGCAGGATGAAATTCTTTTCTAGTTGACATAGCATCTTCGATTGCAGCTCTTGCAACAAACAGAAGGTTTAACATGTCAAAATGGATTCTTAATGGTTTTATTTTCAATCTGAAGAAAGGAATCAGGAATAAGTACTTGATGTATCCTAGATTCTTACAAATGATAATTAATGAAGAGTATCCAGACATTCATGTTCATGGTTTTAGTGAGAGACAATGATACTGGAGCATATGTCAGAAATTTCTTATAAAAGACTTGCTCTGATCACAGGTGCTCAAAATGTACACATGTTTGAATACATGAGAAATATTGCTAACGATGAGGTAGATATTACTATAGATCACTTTCATTTGACTGAGGAAGAACCAATTGATCCAAATGAACTTATTGAAGAATTACCTCAAGAACATTCTGATGATGATGATAAGGAAGGAGATGATGATGAGAATGATGATGATGATGAAAGTTCAAGTTCTTCATCTGATGATGATGATGATAATAATGATGGTGGTAATGATGATGATGAAATGGAAGAAGTTCATGAAGATTTTGCTCATGAATCTCCAGAGTTGATGATTATTTCAGAGATTAATCCGATAGATGTTGAGAAAATTTCTGAAGTGGATAAAGGTAAGAGAAAAGTTGATGATATTGATGTGTTAGTATTACCTGAATCATCATCCAAAGTTCAAAAGATGATTGATGAACCTGCAAGTGTAGAAGAAGAAGATTCAAATATTCAAGAAACCATTGGAGCTGTAGAAGATTTAGAAGGTGAATTTGATGATGACTGGTATAATGAAGTTTTATAGGAGGAAGACTTGGTAGAAGCAAATGTTGATGAGCATTATTTACCAATTGATATAAGTCATGATGATATACCTGTGGATGTGGAAGAAAAGTATAATTATCTGATTAAAATGAAGTACAATAGAGTTTTTTCTGGATGGTTTAACTGTGTCTCAGATTAATGAAGAATTTGAGAAGTGCATTACAGCTGAATCAGTTGCACCAATTGATCCAGATGAGATTGTCATGGAACACGGGGAGTGGAATCCATTGCAGGAGAGCATTAACATTGAAGAACTATCTACTTCTGAGTTGCATCATCCAAACCCTAATGATATGAATGTTACATCACTCAGAATGTGGTTACAGTCTCGAAATTATCCATGAAAGAAACTTAATCGATTACAAGCTGAGTCATTAAGGAACTTAGTGAGAAGTTTCCAAGCCACTGAAAGACAAACAAACAAAATGATTATGCTAGACATGGACAATCGTCAATACTTAGAAATCACGAAAAGAACGAGGATTCTGAAACCTCAGGAAGTTCAGTCTATGGCTATGAAGAGCACAGTGTATAAACGAAGAAAGGAGCTTATGAGAATGTTTCCAGAGACTGAAAGGCAAGGTTATTAAGTCTCAATGGAACAAAAGCAATTATGGAATGAAGCTCGTTCAGCAGGAGATCTGGTACGCAATGTATTGCAGAAAGGGCAATCTATTTCAGAGCTATTAAATGCTATGATTATACCTGATATAACTAAAGAAGTGAGAATTGTGGCATGGAAATATGATGAGATTTTTGACGCATTTTTGATCAAAAGAGTAAATGCGATCTGTGACGTTTATCATTTTTTCTCAAGTATTATTATACTTCCTGTTCAAGATCTCAAGGAGTTGAACAAACTGCCATTGATTAATCCATCTAAAGCTAAGTGTGGAGAAAACTTCGTGCAATTGTTGAATAGAGGAATAACTCGGATGAGTTCATTTTTACAAATAAGGTGTGATCAGGAGGATAAGGAATACTTTCAATCATTGAAGAAGAAGAGAAAAGGCATTGAGAAAGATATTGGAGAAGAAAAGTTTTTAGATGCATTCAGTGATCAATACTTTGAAAAAGTAACAAATCCGGGACTCAAATTCATTGATGGAACACAACAATCAAAGCTAATCTTAAGGTGGTTTTTTAATGCCGATACATTTGAGCTGAAGTTAGTTAGAGATTTGGATGATTGGGATCACGATATGATTTCTTTATTTGGTGTTTTCGAGCTGAAACTTTTGCATCCCAGTTACATCTCATTTTTGTCTATACAAAAATTTGAAAAAGTTGTTACAGAAACGACTGAAAATGATAAGAAGTATTTTGTGTCGATTATTAATGTAATGAATGCGACGATGGAAATGATATCTCTAAGGAAAGCCTTGGCGTATGCTAACATTTTGAAAAAGAATATTAAAGAGATAGAGTTCATGAGGATATCAAGCAAAGGGGTTTTAGAAATTCATTGTACAGATAACCCAAACCCAATAGAATTTTCTGCTAACATGGATATTGTAGGTCTATCAAAGGAACTTTAGAAGTAATGATAGAATTGAGATAAAGACGAATGAAGCTAAACCGGAGCAAGGTATCTTAGCTAGCAAGTTCAAGTCAGCTATTACTAAAGCTCTGAGGGAACAAGATCTTTATAAAGAGAAGCCAGTATTCAAGATTATAGAAGAGCCTGAAGACTTCTTTGATTTATGAAGACTGAAGACAAAGAAAAAGCATGGAGACTGAAGATAAAGACAAAGAATGAAGATTGAAGAAGATCAAAGATTGAAGATAGAAGATACGAAGACAGAAGATTGATTTTTAAGACCAAAGACAATGTCAATCTTAGGGGGAGTATTGCAGATGCTTCTTAAAGATTAACATTAGTCTTTATGTGTCTTGTAAAGTTTTTGTCATAGTATAGGGACTACTTTTGTAAATATGTTCCTTTTGTTTTCTTGATAGTATAAATAGCATAGATAAGGTATTATGTAGGCAGACTTTAGAGACTTCAAAACTGATAGAGACTAGATCAGTGAACGACTTGTAACTGTTTTTACTTACACTTGTACTTTCTATGCTTACTAATCAATGAAAATCTATGATTTTTTGTGATTTGTTTGCATTGAATTGATTGCATGTGTTGTTTGATGATTGAATTGTATCACAATATCATCACAAATCGATCCATTTTGATCTTATCAAATGGTATCAGAGACGTTGGTTCAGTGATTTGAGTTCTTCAAACTGTCGAACTTTTGAATCACTTGAATCTGGGATTGATAAGCAATTCAATCTAACAAAGACATGCAATCAATTCAATGCAAACAAATCACAAAAATTCATAGATTTTCATTGATTAGTAAGCATAGAAAGTACACGTGTAAGTAAAAAAACAGTTACAAGTCATTCACTGATCTAGTCTCTATTAGTTTTGAAGTCTCTAAAGTCTGCTTACACAATACCTTATCTATGCTATTTATACTATCAAGAAAACAAAAGGAATATATTTACAAAAGTAGTCCCTATACTATGACAAAAACTTTACAAGACACATAAAGACTAAATGTTAATCTTTAGAAGCATCTACACTTTTCAATGCAAATATCTGAACAAAGATTAGAATGTACCTCTTTGGTTGCTTCTGATTTCTTTATCTCTTCAGGCACAACTTGTACCATGAAGGCCTTCAGAATTCTTGTTTCTTCTGCTTTTGTTGCTGGAGTGATCTCAACAGCACTTTTCTTTTCAGCACAACCAGATGCTGTAGCAAGCTCAACAGTTTCAACCATTTCTTCAACTTTGACTGGAGTACTCTCAACAGTCTTTGCTTTGCCAACACCAACTTTTGCTGGAGTTGACTCAACTGCACTTTCACCACTTTCAACCATTGCATCGGTTTTCACCTCTTCCACCTGTTCCTTCTTAATCTTTTTAACTATTTCTCCTTCAACCTTCTCTACCTTAACTTCCTCAAACACGCATTTTAGCACCTTTTCAAACGCAAACTCAACTAACATATTCTTTTCAACCAAACCTTCATCACCCTAAACTTCTACTAACAAAGCAGTAGATAGCTTCATACCAAGTATCTCCATCTGATCAGACCAATCATACTCACTATCTGTCTGAGATACCAAAGATTTGTTATTTGATGAACTGGCTTGATCTTTATTTGTTTCTACCTCTATTGTTACCAATTTCTTTCCATGATCAATCTGATTTGATCTGGGTTCAGCATATTCTCTGGCAAAGTGACCAGGTTTGTCATAATTGTAGCACCTTAAACTGGACTTATCAAACCCTATTTTGCTGGAGTTGTTTATACCAAACACCTTCCTTCCAGTTCTTCAAGAAAAATTCTTGGCTCAGTACACCATCATAGCCATCTGGTATTTGATGTCATTTTCTTCTATATCATCTGGGTTTACTTGCTGCAAATCATCAACTATGATGTTGGGTGCACTAAGTCTTCCAGCTGAAAATGCTTCATAACTGTTCATGAAGGTAGTGAATAAAGCTAGGTGTTCTTCAATTATTGGATGGTTTGTTTGCTGGGTTGGGAGTTAACAACAAAAGCTTGTTGTGTCAGTTGAGAAGCTTGAATCTATGGGTAAGTTAGAGGTTGGGATTGAGTTTGAGCTTGGACATAAGGATTTTGATGAGTAGCTTGGTATTATGGTAAGATTAGGGTTGACCTTTGATTGTTGGAAGAGCAGAAGTTACTGACTGTTGTTGTTGACACAGTTAAGAATAGCTGACATAATAGTTTGGAGTACTAGCCATCTTAGCATACAATGCTGATGCTTCTGCTCCCAATGACTTGATATACTTTGCAGCCCTTTACTTATCATCCATATCATAGGATTTGATGGTTGAGATGAGATCAGTGAGTATCAAGGTAAACAAATCCTTGGTTCTCTTGATAGTAGTGTAGTTGTTGTTCCAGCTGTATGGTAGAGAATTGAACAGCTTTTTGTTTACTGTTATATTTTCCAAAGTAATTCCTGCACTCTTCATTTTGGTGACTAGCTTCATGAACCTAGACATATGTGCCTCCAAAGTCTCACCCAGTATATGATTAATTATATTAAACTCTTGGTTTAACATGACTTTTCTACTCTCTCTCATATCTTTGTTGCCCATGATTTGTTCTTCCATTACATCCCATAAATCCTTAGCCTTTGTAAAATCTTTGAACTTTTGTGCTATCTCAGTAGTGAGTGCCATCATGATGGCAACATAAGCTTTATCATCAAGTTCCATCTTTTTCATGTCCTACTCATCCCACAAATTCTCAGGTTTTGGAATCAATTCATCTTTATCATTTGTATACATCAGAATATATGGACCTTGCTTGATAGATCTCATCATCCGGGGTTTAGTATACATACATGGTTCTTAAACCAAAACGCCCAATCTGGGTAATCTACTTCACTGAGTAGGCGATGTGGCTTTATGCTTGTACCAATTTCATTGTCGAGATTCAAAGCGGCAGTGATGTGCTTTAGATTAGCCATTGTTACTTGAAAATCAAATTCTTCACAAATTCTTCAAACTCAAAGTTCTCGCCCGAATGATCAACTTTCACGCAAAATCTTCAAAAGTTCTCGCGCGAACAATGCCAACTTCTTGCGCGGAAAGTTTTGCAACTGAATTTTGTGAAACTGAAACTTATCGCGCGAATTGATTCTGTTGGAACAAACTTTGAACAAACTTTTGCAAGATCTTCAACTTCTCGCACGAAATGTAACCGTTTGCACGGAAAACCAAGTTTTTGCCTGAACTATTTTTTTTATTCCGAGTGTCTCAGCCTCAATTTTTCACCCAATTGATTAAACTTTGATTAATTAAGTGTTCAACTAGTGATTTAGTTCAAATTAGATCCTAATTGTCTCTGATTGATTCAATTAATCTTGTTTTAAGCTCAAAAGGTCATCAAATCAACGAACATCAAGTTTAGTAGCTTCAACATCTTCAAATGATCAATCTCAGCAGAATTAAGCAGTAAACTTCGAATAACCGTTAATTTCAATGCTCACGAACTCTTCAAAACACTTCTTCAACCTTTAACCAATCGATCTAGAGCAACAAGGCTCTGATATCAATTGTAAGGATTAGTAAGTACAATACAATTAGATAGATCTCGTGATAAGAATGCAGAATGTAATCATCACGAAAGATAAGATTGAATATTGAAATGAAAAACACACGAGTAAATAAACTTCACAATCTATTGCTCTCTGATTTGATTACAAGAACAGTAAGTACAAATCAAGAAAAGCAAAATCTCTCTATCGAAGTTCTAACTATTACAAAGCTAAACTTCTATTTATAAGCAAAAAGAAGTTCTCGCATGAAATCATTAGTTCTTGCGCGACTAGTAGTTGTCGCGCGAGAAGCAGTTTTCGAGCGGTAACTCTAGGTTCTCGCGTGACTTGATCTTGATCTTCATCTTGATTTGATTTCCGAGCCTCTAGGTTCAACCTCTATAGAGTTCATAGACCCTTTTTCTTTTGTATTTTGGGGTGGATACATGCTCTTTATATAAAACTAGGAACTCAAATTCTAAAGTCAAAACTAGTCTTTTGCAAACCAATGACAACTTTCTTATACTAGTGAAAATAAAATGATTATACATGTTGTTATATTCTATGACACTTTTACTACAAAGTCCCTCTATTTTTCTAAAATCAACACAACCATTAACTTCGGGGAATCCATGGGAGTACGTGGATAGATCTATTGGCCTGACAAGCCCATTCAGTACTCGGTTAATGCATGCCAATCAATCCGAGCGTCTTTTGAGTCAACGTATTCTTTTTGACTTGGAAGGTGCTGGATGTTTAGATTTTTCATACTAATTAACGTACTATTAGTCCGACCTCTTGTGTCAGGGGGTTAGAAGGGAGGGCATTCGATCACTAGGGTTGGTTATGGACTCATGTATAATAGTTTACTTATATTTGGAAAATTGTTTATTGGTTTGTACATTGTTATCTATTATCTGTATACTTCTAAACCTATGTTCTCACCAAATTTTTAGTTGACATATTTTAGCATGTTTTCAGGTAATGAACACTAAGTTTGTTACTTTGCTCAAGGTAGGTTTTAAGGATAAGCTTTAGTTAGGCCTAGTTAGACTTTGAATAAAATGAAGATTTATATATTTGTTGGTTCATTTGATTTAGAATTAGATGTAATCAATTATTTGGTTTTAATAAGTAATTTCCTTTAGTACTCTTTATCCTTGTGTTATGATTCAATTTCATCACGCCTTGATGTTTTCACTTTAGCCTGGATGTGATAGATTGGTAGCTCTTTATAATCTAATACACATTCTCATTCTACCATCCTTCTTCTTTACGAACAACACAGGAGCACCCTAAGGAGAAATGTTTGGTCTGATGAATCCTTTATTGAGAAGGTCCTGTAGTTTGGTTAGCAATTCATTCATCTCTGATGGAGCTAGACGATACGACGCTTTAGCAATGGGCTGAGTTCCTAGCACAAGGTCGATATGAAACTCTATCTCCCGATCGAGCGGTATCCCCGATAGGTCCTTAGGGAATACGTCTGGAAAGGCACACACCACGGGTACATCTGTTAACTTTACTGTTTCAACTTTAGCAACTTTAACGTATGCCAAGAACGCTCCACACTCCCGCATCATACAATTTTCTGCCTTTATCATGGATACCATCTTTGGAATTTTGCAGACTTTATCGCCATATACCATAACTGGGCTAATATCAGGCGCTTTCATTCAAATCATCTTCCTTCAGTAAACTATATTAGCCTCGTAGGCGGCTAACCAATTCATACCCAACCCAACATCAAATCCTCCTAGGGTCATAACAAACAACCTAGAGGGGAATCTATGACCTTCCAATTCTATGTTACAATCTTCTATGACCTCGATTATCTTTGTAGTCTTCCAATAGCAGTTTCTAATTCAAATACATGATCTATTTCCTTAGCCTTACCATTTATCAAATCACAAAAGGTAGCAGCTAAACTTTTACTCGTACCAGAATCAAAGAGAACAGAAGCAAGTTTGTTGTTAACCAGAAATATACCTGACACCACATTAGGTTTAGCTCTGGCCTCTTCTAGTGTCATCATGAAAGCCCTGGCCTTGGCCCTTGGCTTGTCACCAGCTCTCTTCTCTTTCTCCGCCTCCTTCCCTTTACCCGAGTCAACCACTTTTGCCTCCTTGCACTGTCTGCTATATTGTCCCGGCTTGCCACAGTTATAGCACTTTATTAGATTAGGGCAATCCTTGGAGAAGTTCCCAGTCTTTCCACATCTGTAACATAGGATTGAACCAAGCGTGCATTCACCAGCATGCTTCCTCCCACACTTCTGGCACTCACCGGACGGTTCCACCCTCATCTTCTTTGTCTTACCAACATACCTCTCATTCCTCTCCTTCTTCACACCACCAGACCAAATCTTCTTTCCCACCCCCTCAACAGGATCATCGGTAAGCACGTCATCCTACACTATCCTACTCAATTCTACAATAGACTCAAAAGTCTTTGGTCCACTTGCCGTAACATATGTTCTGACCTTTGAAGGCAGACCCTGAATATAGCACTTCATCCTCCTCTCCTCTGTACTAACCAATTAAGGCACCAACCTAGCCATCTCATTAAAGCCAGATATGTACAACATGTGGGTCAAAATCTTAGCTTTAAATCACAATAATTCACTTACCACCCGATCTATCTCATTTTGAGGACAGAACTTCCTCATCACTAGCTCCTTCACGTCATTCCACTTCAGATGCCTGAACTCACGAGGATCTTTGGTCTGCTTGATGGTATTCCACCAATGAATAGCTTCATCAACAATGAGTGTGCTGCAAACTTCATAGCTGGATCAGCTATACACTCACTGATCTCAATCACTACCTCGATTTTAGACACCCATTGGAGAGTGGCGATGGCACCACACTTTCCATCTAGGGATGGGGGATTACACCCCTTGAAGATGCGATATGAACATCCTTTAGGTAACTCCTCATCATTCACATCCTCATCATCCTTTCCATCTTTTCCTAATCCTTCGCCCGTACCCTCACTACCTTTCTTCCTAGCTTTGTTCTATGCCTCTAGTGTGTATTCCTTGGTCACTATAGGGCATGATGAAATGAATAATCTTGTGGACCTTTAAAGCAATAGCCCCTCTAACAACAGGCTCCAAGGTAATCCTCTCTTTCGAATGATGAGAGGTTTCCTCAGTAGCAGTGTGAACAGAGTCCACATGCACATGATCAGCTGTTCGCTTTCGATTCCTGGTGACTGGTGGCCTACCCCTGACACCACCCCGAGCACTTGTATGAGTAGCCTTCCTTCCAACCATTGCTTTTTATAAGATATAAAACCCACATTGTCATTCTAGGTAATAATTTAGATTATGTCAAGTACTACAAGTTTTTAATGATAGTGGCCAGTTGTAATCAACTACTTACTTTACTTTACATGTCCCAAACATTCCCTATCCTGAGTCACATCAGTTCTCAATCCTACTATGAGCACTATAATCATTATGAATCTTTATTGTCTTTAACATTTACTTTAAACTTTAACCTTACATTCCTTGCATGAAGCTACTGGCACTGGCATCCCTTAATCGATCCCATTCTTAGTTCAAGTTTAGACATCGAAGTGTCTTAGTCCTCAAACTATGGCTTTGATACTACTTGTAGGCCCTATTTCCAATCACATCATACTTGGTTTTGACATCAGAACACAAGTTCTCGAACTCAAAATTTCATTAATATATGCAGTGGAAAATAAATCATTGCCATAATTCAACAATTACATCAACATTGATAACTTTAAACTATCTATCTTTACTCTATGCTAGGATCTAGCCTTGATCATATGCCAAGTAGCCTTCAAATCCATGCTAAGCCCACAACATATTTTTGTAGCATACCTGTCATGCTAATATACGTACAAAATTCAGCGACGCTGAGTGAGCTCTAGGTTTACTTTATAAAATTTCTTTAACCGCACTTTATCAAAAACATACTTTAGTAACATATACGCTTTAACTTTATGCTACGCTAGGATAAGACTCCTCTGGCTTCTATTATACATACTCTTTAACCATACTTTAGCTTTTACTTTAACGTTTTCTTTATCACTATTTTATCTTTACTTAATCGGTATTTTGTCTTTAATTTATTGTGAGCCTGTACTTCGTACAACACTCCTTTAGCCATCACTCGTGTAGAACACAGACTTTACTATTGCTGTCATTACGTAACACTCATGTCTGGCTTGTAACACATGCAAGACTCCTGTCGCTTGCCATTACGCAAGACTCCTGTGTCGAGGCTTGAAATACGTCAAGACCTTAATGCTTGCAAGACTTCTTTAGCATACTTTAACGTTTTCACATTTGTGGTTTAACGGGTAACTATTCTTGAATTTGTTAATCAAATTCTTTAACGTTTCATATCTAACTTTACTATATTTACCGTCGACCTTCAACTATAGTATACATATACTTTCTTTATTTAGCTATACATTCTTTATATTACTATCTTTATTTACACACTATACCATGGTAAATACTAACTATACACATTCAAGCTAGAACCCTATGAGAAACTAACTATGCGAGAACAAGATTCACGCGATAACTTCTTCTCACAAAAACTATAACTTTGCACGAGAACCATTTCAAACGAGAACTACCCCTCGCATGATAACTTCATGAAAGTTTTGCCATTCGCACGATAACCTTTGAGAATAACCGCTCAAAGCGAGAATATGCCATTTGCGTGAGAACTATACAGCTGATCGAAACTTCAGACCTAAGTTATCGATTTTCAAGCTACCTTAGTGCCCAAATATAACCAATAGTATTATACTTTATCAAAACATCATTAAGGTATGCATATTAGCCCCAAATCATGGAAAACATGTAAAAGAAAGGGTCTAGAACTCACCTTATGATATTTGCACAAGAACGACACCAAACCGAGAGCTTTTCGATCGGGAGTTACATAATCATGCACTAATATCATTATCAATCCCCATAAGGCATAAGGGCATTCACATCCCATTCCTTAAAAATTTGTGAGTGGTAATCCTTATATTATATGGTATGATTTGAGTGTTATGAGTGGAAGGAGAGAAAATATTACTGTTCATCTGTCTTTGAAGATTCCATTTTTCAACCTTATAATTTTTGTAATATTTTTAAAAGTGGTTTGGAGTCAAGGAGAGAGAAAAGGTATGAAAAGGTATAAAATATTATTTAATAGAAAGGAGAGAGAAAAAATAGTAGTTTTTAGTGTAATTATAAGGATAAAGATAGAGATAGCTGGATCAGCTATACACTCACTGATCTCCAATCACTACCTCGATTGTAGACACCCATTGGAGAGTGGCGATGGCACCACACTTTCCATCTAGATGGGGATTACACCCCTTGAAGATGCATATGAACATCCTTTAGGTAACTCCTCATCATCACATCCTCATCATCCTTTCCATCTTTTCCTAATCCTTCGCCCGTACCCTCACTACCTTTCTTCCTAGCTTTTGTTCTATGCCTCTAGTGTGTATTCCTTGGTCACTATAGGCATGATGAAATGAATAATCTTGTGGACCTTTAAAGCAATAGCCCCTCTAACAACAGGCTCCAAGGTAATCCTCTCTTTCGAATGATGAGAGGTTTCCTCAGTAGCAGTGTGAACAGAGTCCACATGCACATGATCAGCTGTTCGCTTTCGATTCCTGGTGACTGGTGGCCTACCCTGACACCACCCCCGAGCACTTGTATGAGTAGCCTTCCTTCCAACCATTGCTTTTATAAGATATAAACCCACATTGTCATTCTAGGTAATAATTTAGATATGTCAAGTACTACAAGTTTTTAATGATAGTGGCCAGTTGTAATCAACTACTTACTTTACTTTACATGTCCCAAACATTCCCTATCCTGAGTCACATCATTTCTCATCCTACTATGAGCACTATAATCATTATGATCTTTATTGTCTTTAACATTTAACTTTAAACTTTAACCTTACATTCCTTGCATGAAGCTACTGGCACTGGCATCCCTTAATCGATCCCATTCTTAGTTCAAGTTTAGACATCGAAGTGTCTTAGTCTCTCAAACTATGGCTTTGATACCTACTTGTAAGGCCCTATTTCCAAGTCACATCATACTTGGTTTTGGACATCAGAAACACAAGTTCTCGAACTCAAAATTTCATTAATATGCAGTGGAAAATAAATCATTGCCATAATTCAACAATTACATCAACATTGATAACTTTAACTATCTATCTTTACTCTATGCTAGGATGCTAGCCTGATCATATGCCAAGTAGCCTTCAAATCCATGCTAAGCCCCAACATATTTTTGTAGCATACCTGTCATGCTATACGTACAAAATTCAGCGACGCTGAGTGAGCTCTAGGTTTACTTTATAAAATTTCTTTAACCGCACTTTATCAAAACATACTTTAGTAACATATACGCTTTAACTTTATGCTTACGCTAGGATAAGACTCCTCTGGCTTCTATTATACATACTCTTTAACCATACTTTAGCTTTTACTTTAACGTTTCTTTTCTCACTATTTTATCTTTACTTAATCGGTATTTTGTCTTTAATTTATTGTGAGCCTGTACTTCGTACAACACTCCTTTAGCCATCACTCGTGTAGAACACAAGACTTTACTATTGCTTGTCATTACGTAACACTCATGTCTGGCTTGTAACACATGCAAGACTCCTGTCGCTTGCCATTACGCAAGACTCCTGTGTCGAGGCTTGAAATACGTCAAGACCTTAATGCTTGCAAGACTTCTTTAGCATACTTTAACGTTTTCACATTTGTGGTTTAACGGGTAACTATTCTTGAATTTGTTAATCAAATTCTTTAACGTTTCATATCTGAACTTTACTATATTTACCGTCGACCTTCAACTATAGTAATACATATACTTTCTTTATTTAGCTATACATTCTTTAATATTACTATCTTTATTTACACACTATACCATGGTAAATACTAACTATACACATTCAAAGCTAGAACCCTATGAGAAACTAACTATGCGAGAACAAGGATTCACGCGATAACTTCTTCTCACAAAAACTATAACTTGCACGAGAACCATTTCAAACGAGAACTACCCCTCGCATGATAACTTCATGAAGTTTTGCCATTCGCACGATAACCTTTGAGAATAACCGCTCAAAGCGAGATATGCCATTTGCGTGAGAACTATACAGCTGATCGAAACTTCAGACCTAAGTTATCGATTTTCAAGCTACCTTAGTGCCCAAATATAACCAATAGTATTATACTTTATCAAAACATTCATTAAGGTATGCATATTAGCCCCAAATCATGGAAAACATGTAAAAGAAAGGGTCTAGAACTCACCTTATGATATTTGCACAAGAACGACACCAAACCGAGAGCTTTTCGATCGGGAGTTACATAATCATGCACTAATATCATTATCAATCCCTCATAAGGGCATAAGGGCATTCACATCCCATTCCTTAAAAATTTGTGAGTGTAATCCTTATATTATATGGTATGATTTTGAGTGGTTATGAGTGGAAGAGAGAGAAAATATTACTGTTCATCTGTAAATTTGAAGATTCACTGTTCAATCCTTATAATTTTTTAATATTTTTAAAAGTGGTTTTGAGTCAAGGAGAGAGAAAAGGTAATGATAAAGGTATAAAAATATTATTTAATAGAAAGGAGAGAGAAAAAATAGTAGTTTTTAGTGTAATTATAAGGATAAAGATAGAGAATAGGATGTGAATGCTCTGAATACATCTAACATTATTGAATACAAACCTTAAACACCACCTTGTACTACTTCTCTTTCTAGCCTTTCTCCTCTCTCTCTCTCTAAGATTAATGGGTGAACTTTTCGCGTGAAGTGGAGGCAATGGGTGCTCTGGCCCATTTATAGGGTTCCATCCTTCGCAGGTGTTGTCGCGTGATAACTCCTAGTCGCACAAGAACCCCCTTTCCATATGAGAACTTTGCTTTTCTTTGAAAAATTTCAGGGTGTTACATATCACCATCAAACCTAGACCCGGGGGACCCTCCTGAGTGCTAAAACATCCCTTAAACCATACCCCTTATTGTTACGGGCTTAAGCATGCCCTACTAAGCATGGCTAATCTGCACTAATCTGTGACACAACGATTATTAAATCTTAATGGCAGGTTTCCTTGTTCTAAGGGCCTATTGTGTGTGGGGGATTCCCCAAATAGTACTATCCACAAAGCACGCAGCTTCTCATGTAGTTATTGATTGTGCTCACGTTCAGGGACAAAAATATGTAACATTGAACCATAAAATAAGTTTTAAAGTGTATGTATTCCACCCAAAAGTTTAAGTAAAAAGGGTTCATGAGACTCTCCTTAGCTTGTTCTTGAGGTAAGTGTTCGGGATCTAGAATTCTACCAACCAGCAAGGTTCCTAGATTCATTTAATATGTATTAGCTTTATATAAATCAGTTATCAAAGCTCAATCCTTAAGTTTAGATCTATCTTACGTGATTTGGTGATTTACATTACGTATGTATAATTTTGGTTAAGTCTTGAAGTTTTGAAGTCTTGACATGGTCTTTGATTTAGCATAATTCGGTTCCAAAACAGTAAGGTTTCATTAGTTGGCAAATTTGGTCCCCTGACTTTGCTAAATTGATATTTTAAACCTGAATGTTTGGAATTTTTCACTTTAGTTATTTATGATGGCTTTTATTGTTTTAAGTAAGCTTGGCTACTAGAATATATTGGCATTTTTATTACTTGTCCATTATTAATAGTTTTAAAGGCATATTTTGAAGTTGTCATTTTATGTCGGTTAAAATAGAAATTTCTTGCTTAAAGTTGTTACGTGGTGAAAATGGTGTTTAAATTTCAAAGATAAATTATTTTAAGTATTAACTAGTCTCTGGAATATTAAGGTTATGGTCATAGGGTCGATGAGTTGTCTATTATATTTTCAAATGCGTATCGGTTCGCGTTTCGGGTGTGTTATGTAGTGTATTTTTAAATTCATTGGTTTTGTTTAATTTTTAGTTGTGCTTTAAGTTTGTGGGTCAAAATTTAATAGAAAGTATTAACTTTATTAGTTTAAAGATTTTTAAATATTTTTATTATTTTCTATGCTAGTGAGTCGTTAACTAACTTATATTAGCGGTAAATTTTGTATAAATTCTTAAAAAATTCTATAAATGCTAACATTTGGTCTTTAGCTTATTATTAACATTATTAGACTATTGGATGCTGAAAAGTTTTATGTGTTCAGTTATTTTTGTCGGTTTTAGTTATTTAACGCTCGGGGTTTTCATGATTTTGGCTTAAGCTTGTTTTATTAATTTTTATCATTTTAGCATTAATAACATTTATCTGTTTGTTTACTAAGCAAATAAACTCTAAAATTTATGACATTCAATTTCTAAGCATTAATTATCATTATAATACTACTGGAATTTTGTACATTTGGATAGTATGTATATTTGGTAATTTCGTTATATTAAGCGGTTAGTTCCGTTAAGTGTGCGTTAAGTCTCGGTTTTGGATTACTAAGCATTTTAGTCATATTTTTCCCTTCCCAAATAATTTTATAACATAAGTAACTTCCAAATAATCCCATTATTTTAGTAACTTAGGTTCCCAACCTATTTCCTTTATTATTCTCAAAATCATCTATTTTCAAGTTTTTGTATTTTTTTAAAGTGTGAAATACACATGCTTAAATCATAAAACTTTATTTTAACTTAATATAGTCACTAAAAACTTACAAAAATATTTAGATCATAGTTTTTGAACTTATATAATATACTTTTATATTTTTATGAAAACCAGATGTTTGGTTGAGCTAGATTTACCAAAACCGTGCTTGTGATGAAAGAGGGTTTTTAGAAAGCTTATATATATTTTAGTTACTGAAAAATGAATTTTGTCACTAAGGTGACGAAACACGATATTTCGCGTGTTTTCGGGTCGTGATGAGGTACCTTGACGTAAGGAGTGATAGAGAGGGACACAAGAGCAGCTTTTGGTTCTTGGAATGATGGAAGGTAGCTGTTCAAAATGTTAGATTAGTCTAGGTTTCAGAATGACAGGAATGGAAGATGTGAGTTGATCAAAGTGTAGGTGTGTGTGTGTGTGTTGTGTCAGTACCTTGACTAGAGATGGTTGCTATAACCCTTCTACTTGGTAGATCATGGCTTAAATAATGTTGTAATTTGTTGCTCTTTAGGTGTGTTAAGAGCTTGAACAAGTAGGTGATTCAAGAGAGAAATGTAGAGAGAGTTTTGCATGAAGTGTGTGAAGAAATAAAGTGTGAATGTTGGTGTGTATGTGTTTGGAAGATTAGAGAAGGAAGAGGATTAAGAGGACCCACAAGTCTTAGTTAATGGAAGATTTAGTTAGATTGTTTGTAGATTTTGGGTAGTAGGACAAGAAACTAAGATTTTGGTGGATTTCAAATTTGTGGATTTAACAGCTCAATATGTTATATAATTTTCTAGTTGTTTTTATAAATTAAGTAATTAGTTTTATAAATATTTTGGTGGGTTTTTATAAAAATGAATGGCTTGAGATGGTTCATGAATTTGCATGCATGTAGCTACGTACATATATGTATTTTTTGTGTATCGTGAGTGTGTGTTATATATATTTGAATGCATGCATATAATCTTATGTAGGATCAGTGTTGGTCGCACAACACAAGTTTTATCTCTCAAACTCACTTTAACTCACTTGGTTGATGAAGCAGAATCTCTAACTAAGTTGACAAGAATATAATAAGTTAATGAACACAAGAATGGTTTTCAAGATACTTGTATATATTATTTCTCAACTTAGTATTACAAGACTCTTACAAGCATATTACTTAAGTTACAATGAGAAACTATATATACTACTATCTATAGCTGGTTATACTTGGATAACCAGCTAGAATTTACCACTAGACAAATACTACATTACTAGAAGTAAAGTATCTAAGATAAAGTACTATCCTAGATTAGGTAGTCATGACAGGTCCATGACTTACCTTTTGTCACCAACTAAGAATGGTAACTGTACTAACTGATAAAGGTCAACAGTGGATGAAAGTATGGTCAACTACATGGGCATGGGAAAGCGGCATGCAGTATATCAGAGTTTGCAGCAGATGTCAGACAGGCCATACTTATGTCCACTGGTTCATAGTGGTTCTTCCAAAGGTAAATGGATTCGGAAGAATAAGTTCTTCCAAGGCGATATATACTTCGGAAGAATCAACTTCTTTCGAGTCTTCTGCAAGTTTTCATGACTTCATTCTTTGTTTTGGATCTTCTAAGTGTGAATACTTAGTAAGGAGAACTACTTGGTCTCGGAAGACTTGGTTCTACCTTCAGAAGTTCTTCATATACTTCGGAAGGAAAACTACTTAGTCTTCGGAAGACTTAGTTTTCCCTTTGGAAGTTCTTCATACTTAAGTTTCGGAAGATCTTCAACTTGTCTTCGGAATAGCAGGTTTGTCTTTGGAAGACTTCTTCAATTGTACTTCAAAATACTCTTAGTGTTGTTTTGGTTGAACTAGCCTCATATGATCCAACAAACTCCCCCTAGGCTGATGCTACCAAAACTTCACTTCCTTCTGCTCCTTAAAGTCTTCAACACCAGGGAAAGAAGATATTTGTCTGTCTCTTTGTTCTTCCCTGATGTAGTGGTGAGGAGCTTATACAAGTCATTCATAGATAATAGATCAAGTCTGTTGCTCTGAATGACATGCACCCTTTGCTGCGATCCTCTGAAGAGAGTTAATTGATGGGAATTGTAGTCATATTCCCATCTACCTATTAGTTCCGAAGTTGGACCTTCAGCCATCTGCAGGAATGTTCTTCCTTGTCTGGTTGCTCATTCTTCTTCTTCCTTTGCTCTCCTCTTCAACTCTTCTTCAGTCTTGGCTTTCTTTGTAAGCTCAACCAAATGAAGATTGCTCAGATGATTTCTGATGTGAGCTGTAACCTGAGAGTTGGAGGGATTGGAGAATGGTTTCTCTGTTAGCTCAGCAATGTCAAATCTGCTGTAGAGTAACAAAGATGAAGTATCAACCCTGTTTACTTCACCATTCTCCCTTTCCACAGCAAAGCTGTATGAAGGTTCATCAAACCTCCACTTGACTATTTCTTTTCTAGGATTGAGGGGTTTGGTTGAAAGCTTGCCTCCCTTCCTAGTGTCCAACAGAGTCTTCAGTCTCATTCTTAACTTCTTCTCTTCTTCTTTAAGAACATCTAAATTGGTTACAAGAAGTTGAAGAGCTTGGTCCAGTGTTCCCCTTGGTAGATAAAGGAATGCATTTCTTGTGAGGGAATAAAAAGAGCCATCAATATATTTCAGCTTAATTGTCTCTTCCTCACAAGAGATGTCACTCAGTATGGTACAGTTGATGAGCTTCTTCTTGATCTCCTTGAACTCTTTTAGAAGATGGTCAGGGGCTTAGATGTTTTAGAAGATGGTTTGGGTGGTGAGTGGGTTCGTGGTTGTGTTTTGGGTTTAAGGATAGGTCGTGGTGGTGGTTGTTGGGAAGAAGTGGGTAAGGCTGAAGGTAAGGCTGATGGTGTGGGTTCAGGGGTGTAAGGCTTAGTGGTTGGTTCAGTTTTGATGGGGAAGGGAAAAGGTGTGGGTGTAGGTTGTGGTTTGGGTGTTGGTGTTGATTTGGGTGCCATCCTCTAAACACTTGATGTTTGAATTAACTCCTGCCTTTTTCCTAAGCGAAGGCCAGCCTTGATGTCGCAACATGTCGCTGTAGGGTCTTTAGAGACATAGGACCCACTTTCCTGCTGGTGAATCCGTGAGCTTTGAGGTAGACTTTCATCAGTCCCTGTCACCTTCATTCTTGGTAGATGCAAGCTTTGCCTCTTCCTCCTTCTTCTTTTTCTCCCTCAGCTTCTCCCTAGCAGTCTTCTTCCTTTCTTTGTTGATCTGATCATGTTCTTTGTGGAAAAGAAACAAGATCGTATCATAATCGTGAGGTGCCAGCTCCTCTTGAGAATAGCCTCTAGAGTAGAGAAAGGCTATCCTCTCCATCCTCTCCCTTTCCATTGCTTCTTCCTTCTTCTTCCTCTTCTCCTCCTCTATGGCCAACCTTGCTGCTTCCTCTCTTTCCTTTTGAAGCAAGGTTGCCTTCTCCATTTTCACAAGCTCATCATGTGGGAGTAGAAGGATTTCTTCACTCCCAGATGAGCCTGTCAATGACCTCTACTCTCCTTTTATTGTTGATACTTTCTTGAGCGGCTGCTGCTGCTTTGCTACTTGCAGCCAATAGTTTCCCGGTATCAACTCTTCCCTTCTTCTTGAGCTTTTCCAACCTTTCCTCCTCTAAAAGCTCCTCAGTAGTGAGCTTCCTCTTCCCCTTAGGATTAGAGGAAGATTCAGCCTTTGGAGACTCAGGCTTAGAGGTTTTAGGTTGGGGAGAGGGAGTTTGAACTTGTGGTGCTTAGGAGATGGGAGTTATAAGGAAGTCCTCACTATTTACCTTAGAGGACAGGTTAAGAATGGCATCTGTGATGAACAGGTCATCAGACAAAGAAGATAGTTCAATTATTTATTCGGCAGCTTGAATTTCTGCTTCGGAAGTAATTTGAACTGCACTACTTGTCCCTTCTAAATTGGTTGCTTGGTCATGAGTCTGTATATCTCCTTTAAAGTTAATCTCAGGTTCAATAGAGACCTTAGATTGACCAACTTCCTTTTCAAAGGTAGGTGGTGCACTCAGCCTTTTAAGCTCCTCAGCTCCAAAGTAGGCAATGGTTACATCAGGGGAAGGTTGTTCAATAGATATGCTTATCAGAAATGTGGTTAAAAATCTGTTGAGGTCTATGAGCATCTTTGGGTTCACTTGAATAGTAATAGGAGTTGTTTGAGGTAAGATGGTTGTAGGGTTTTGCTGTGTAGGGTAAAAATAAGATATGGCATCAAAGGAAGTTGTTGTGATGGCAAGGCAGGGTTCCTCATGTCTTTGTTTCTGTATATTCTCCCCCTTTTTGGTAGCATCATCATCAGAAGTAGATGAGCTGGAGGAGGAACTTCAAGAAACCTGGATAGGTACGTGCCTGATAGACTTCTCAATCTGTGTCTCAGCTAGTTGAGCCTTGAGATTTTCTATCTCAAGTTGCTGAGTGGCAGACCTGTCCTCAATGAAGGATAGGGAGGTTAAATCTAATGACCCGAGACCTTGGTCGATACTTAATGGCTCTTCTGCCAAAGTAGTTGAGCAAAGGATATGGCTATCCCTTTTGGCTGCTCAGAGGAGTGTTGGGACTCACCCTGAGGGCTAGAGGCTTAGGTTGTGGGCTCATTAGGTTGAGACTGAGGAGACTCAACAGTGATATTAAGGTCAATGGTGGAGGATGGTTGGACCTCTGGTTGAGTGGGAGCCCTGAGTTCCATCGAGCCTTTTTAGTTTGAACAGAGGGGACCTGATCTATCAGAGTAGATTGATCAGGGGTTTGTTTGGGCCGTCTTGTGTAAGTTATCTTGATTGGATGGGAAGAAGTGATTGGCATTTGAGTGGTGGTGTCTGGTGTGGGTTCACCACCTGCTGGGCTTGCTGGGATGTCACCAGGAGCCATTGGCTCGAGCATACCTGGAAGAAGATCAGTGAATCTTCCAGTGAAGTTGGTGGACACCTTCTTTAGAGTTTTGAAGATGCCGGGCCTCATGTGAGGGACCAGTAGAACATCTGTACATTCTAATCTGTCCTGGTCCAGCTCACAATTGATTATGTGCTGAATGAACTGGGGATACATAAAGAATGGATCCCGGGTGAGATTGCCTCTTAAGTTGTTTAGCACAATGCATGAGTAGTTGAAGCGCAGGCCCTTCACCAACCCCTAGACTAGGCGGCCCAAATCATATGGGATTTGATCCCATCCCCCGGACTTGTTGGATAGGCAGCGCAGGATGATGTGCAGCAAGAACTTCCAATTGTAGGAGAAGTTGAATTTATAAACTGTAGACTTGCTCATATTGCAGCCATATCCCATCTGAGTATATGTGTATTCCAACTCAGATTTGGGGAATTCAGTAGGGGCGCCCTCATCATGAAGCTCTAGTGCTCCTTGATGGTTGATTCAACAATGGTGATCTCCTGCTAGCAGATCCTCAATCTGATGACCCTTTCATCATTTAGTGTTTCACTTTGAACATTGGCCCAGAATTTGGCCATATGGTTAGAGTAGATGGTGGAGTTAACAGTGAGGGCAGTGAAGTATGCCGATTGGGACAGAAATTCGACAATAGGGGCAAAGTCGGCATCCTTTGAAGAATCAAGGATAATGACCTAATTATGTTGGGGATATAGGGCCATTGTTAAGATGTACTGTTGGATTGAAGGAATTTGAGAGTGAGTGAAGAAGATAGTGGAAATTTGAGGCTTTTGTAGTGGTAAATAAAGTAAAGAAAGAGAGTCAGTAATTTTTAAATAGGGGTTAAAAAGCCAAACCAATAAGGTGAAAAGACTGTTTGGGTTTTGATTTGACAGGGGCGGTAATATAAACCATTTAAAATATTCCGACAATCATCAATAAAATCTTACTTTTTACAGAGTGGGGCCCAAAGATTTCTATTACATAGTAAAAGTTTTCTTCCGAAGGTGCTTCTGAGAGAAAACACTTGTGTTTCTCAGTATTGTCTTCCGAAGCCATTTTTACTTCCGAAAGCAAACCATGTCTCAATGACAAGTTTGCTTCGAGAGTACAGTATTCTTTCGAGAACAGAAGTTAGTAAGCTTAGGAAGTAGATTTGATCTATGATTGTTAGGTCTAGATCTTTTGTATAGGTTTAGATGATTTGTAATCTCTTGTAATGAAGATCTGTAATTCTTTAACATTATGTAAGGCAAGATATATATGTTAACCCAAATATTATTTGTGTTGATTTTATGTAATTGCAGGAAAACATCAT
The DNA here is from genome assembly GCA_025506505.1 of Flaveria sonorensis. NCBI lineage: Eukaryota > Viridiplantae > Streptophyta > Magnoliopsida > Asterales > Asteraceae > Flaveria > Flaveria sonorensis. The sequence goes on along the minus strand of CM046435.1, from coordinate 32,046,607 downwards.
ACTTGGTTAATTTGGAAAATTGACAAAGTGTAAGAACTCCAGCGGATGAACAAGTTGTTCTTCCGTAGATGTTCTGCGGAGCTTAAATGACCAAGTCCAACATTCATCCGTAGATCTCCTGCGGAAGCACAATAACATCTGGTTGTCGAGACTCGATCAAAAACAAGTTAATTTATCGGTCTTAGCTACCTTTATTGTGTAAGGGTAAGTAAGGTCGTCTCCACTGGGAATATGTGAAAAGTGTTTAACAATTGTAACTCTACTAACTAAAAGACACAAACTTTATAATGAACATAATTGCAAAAAGTAAGAATCTTTGAAACAAATTTGATTAAATAATAAGAAACAATTACTTTCGGTTTTCCAATTCCGCAAGATCCACAATTGATACTTATAAATTAGGGTTTGTAAGAAACAATACTTCAAGATCTTAGCATTTGATTAAAGTGGTAACAAATGAACAATCTTTTAAGACTCGTTCATTCACAAAGTCACCAATTCACCTATATCACATTGTCTACTTTTCTTAATGAGCTCACGATGCAAGGAAACCGAAAACTGATAATCAAGCACACAACTTTATTTATAACTAAACCTTTTAAATCAACCAAAACATAAGGTTTCATTCAATAATTCATTGTTCAATACAAAAATCTAATCAAACATACCAATTATTTCACTTGACAAGAATTGTACTCCCGAAAGCAATTACGAAAAGCCTAGCCACTCATAGTCTTCACCGAATCTTCAATCATGTTTTGATGATGATCAATGATGAGTTGGTAGGAGTTGGGAAGCTTGAAAGCACCCAAAATCACCTTGAACTTGCTAGATTTTGGCTGGGAAAAGTTTTACTTCGAATTGGGGTTGGATAGGTTTAAGTATACATCAAAATTCACAAAATCCAGGTGTTTGTTGAAGACCGGCGTATGATACGCCCAGGTCGGCGTATCATACGCCCCCTTACTGTTCCTACGCCCAACTTTCTGTAATTTTTGTCAAATACACCCACAAATACGCCGTCAATACACCGACCGACGTATTATACACCCATATTCAGCGTATGATACGCCAGTATGCCTAATTTTGTGCCTTTTTTGTAACTTTTGATGTTTACATCTTTAATCCTTGTAGTTTCGTGTTTGGCTCCTTATTCTCCAAAATAAGCCTCTTTTAGCTCCAATTACCTATAAATCAAAACACAAACAACTTGAAACTATTCCACCACAATCATGACGTAAAATCAAGCATTTAGATCAATTAAACCTTGAACTATTAGCACTTGATCATGAATCCCTCTGTCTATAAAGATAAGGCATGGGTGCACTCATTCAGGAAGAGATATACATCATAGGAATAGATATATCATAGGAAGAGATAAACACTGAGAGAGAGATTGAGAGAGATATCGATATACAAATAGAGATTCATATTCTTAGAAACGATATCACTCAATCAACATAGCAAAACACTAAGAACATCATAGCAATCATCAAATCATCAAAGCATCAATATAATTGTAATCGATTCATTGTCAATGAAAACAAATTGAAACAATCTTTTTGCTGCAATGTTTATTCTGTTTTCAAGTTGTTTTATTTGTTCTTTGTCGATTTCAATTTAATAGACAATAATTAAACAACAAGTATTAATAATTCCGCGATCTTTATTTGTTAAATCAAACTGATAATTCTTCCTTCGATCCTTGGATTCACAGGTGGTATCAGAGCCACATGCTTATTGATCTAGATCAATTGATCTATCAGTTTGATTATGTTAATTGGTTGTTTATTTTTAATTTGGTGTAATTGGTGAAAATCATCAAAACCTTGTTATATTGATCATTAATCACTGTTCCATTGCTCGATTAAATTCGGTTTGCATTAGAATCGCTTTCGATTCGTGGATTTGTGTTATTGTGCGATATCCCAAGGCTGTTCAAACAAGTTTGAACAAAACCCATCATCATTTAACATTTTAATTTCAAATCATCTGTGAATTTATTGAGCGATTTGACTAATTTTGACCACAATTTCTTATTTAATTAAGAGTGTGTTATTAATTAGTCCATTCATAACAGAAGTCATTAATTCTAAGGAATTTTTGTCTTAGTTGATTTGAATATCAATATTATCAGTGATTTGTTATTGCTATGTGAGTGTGTCTGCATTGCATTTACTTTTCATATTCATAGATCTGTTGATAATTTTGATAATTAACAAAGTTAATTAAAATGAGCAATTCAGCAGTTAGAGCTAATCATCCTCCAAAGTTGGAGACTAAATCTGAGTTTAAAACTTGGAAAATCAGATTTAGGAACCACATTAACTATACAGATTTTGACTTATGGGTGTCCATCACTGAAGGTCCTTACATTCCACCTGCTTTAGGACCTGATTATAAAGACAACAATCAGCCCATAAGTTTGAAAAATCTATCTCCTGATGATGCCAAGAAAGTCAAAATCAACATTAAGGCCTATATTATGCTTACTATGGCTTTACCTGAAGACCTCTTGATCAGGTGTGAAGCATACAAAACATCAAACTCATTATGGAAAATTCTTCACACTTTGTGTGAAGGTAGTGATGACTCCAGAAGCATCAGGAAGGATACTCTTCATTAACAGTATGAGACTTTTCATCATATTGTGGGTGAATCAGTTCCTCAACAACTCCACAGATGCATGCAACTTATTACTGAGATGAATATCTTTGAGTTGAAGTATAGCAATGAGGAGTTGAACAAAAAGATACTTCACTCATTGCCAGAGAGTTGGACTCAAACTATGTCTATGTTCAAGAATACTCTTGATCTAAAGGAAATTGGGTTAGACACTTTGGTTGCAAAGGTGGAAGCATTGGAGTTGGATGAGAAAACAAGAAACAAGAGTGTAAAAGCATCAATAGCACCATACCAATTCAAAGAAACAAAGGGTGCTGGAAGTGCTTTTATTTCCAATGGTGATGAAGGAAGCTCTTGTGTTGAGAGTGATAATGAAGAAGCTGGTTTCTATGCAGCAAAGGGAAATATGATGATTCTAAAACTTCAGCAGCAAAGGAATCATCACCCATCAAAAGCAACACCAAATCTGAACCAATCACTGTGGTTCTAGAATCAGAAGAACAGAAAGCAGCATTTGCAGCATTCAGTTCAAGCTTTCAAGCTTACTTGGGTAGTACTCTGACTCCTGCTCACATCTGCCAACAAGACCTGGAAGAACTTCATCCTGATGAAGTGGAAGAGATGGATCTATAATGGAAAATGGCCATGATTGCTTACAGGGCCAAGATGTATACAAGAAGAAACAACGGACTATCTGTTGCTGGAAGAACAATAAATATTGGTGTTGATAAATCAAACATGAGGGGTTAGAAATATGATTTGTATGGTCACTTCTCAAGGTAATGCAACAACATTCAACAATCAACAACAGACACAAGACAAGCACATCAGAGAAGCTTCAAACAACCTCAACTTACAAACTCGTCCCCACCAGCCACAAGTTCTGCAACAGGTACCAGTAATTGATGGCAAACCTGGTTTGATTATTTTGCAGGATGGTATTTGTGACTGGAGCATGTATGAGAAGGAAGTCCAGGAGGAGAATCAAGCATTGATGGCAAACCTGGAGAACAAAGTTCCACCCATGGCCAAAGAGGAACATCCATGGAGGACTAACAACAAGTGGTATGTTGACAGTGGTTGTTCCAGGCATATGACAGGAAAGTGTTTTCTCCTCCATGATTTCAAATATAAAAATGTTCATATGTGGCATTTGGTGGAGATAAGAAGGGAGGTAAAATTGTTGGTGAAGGAATGGTAACAAATGGTGTACTCAAATTTGAGAAAGTTAACTTCTGTGAAAATTTACAATTCAACTTGTTAAGTGTATCTCAAATTTGTGATCAAAATTATACCACTTTATTTGATAACACTTATTATTACATTCTTAAGCCAGGTTTTCAAATTCTAGCAGACTGGATCATTCTTAAAGAACCAAGAAAAGGCAACACATATGTTTTGGATATAAACAACACCTCTCTAACAAGCAATGAAACCTGCTTGATTTTTAAGTCATCAGAAGATGAAGCTCAACCGTGGCATAGAAGAATGGTTCATTCAAAAATGAAGAACATGAATAAGTTGGTCAAACATGACTTAGTCATTAGCATTCCCAAGAAAGAATTTTACTGTTCTAATCATTGTTCATCATGTTATAAAGGAAAATAGCATAGGGTATCACACAAGTCTAAAACAATCAACACAAACACAACACCTCTCAAAATGCTTCACATGGATCTTTTTGGTCCAACCAATGTGTTGAGCATTGGTAGAAGGAAATATTGTTTGGTGATTGTTGATGATTTCACTAGATTCACATGGGTCTTTTTCTTAAAACATAAAAGTTAAACATCCGAAACACTAATGGAGTTTATCACTAAGATTGAAAATCAACTTGATTTAAAGATCAAAATCATAAGAAGTGATAATGGATCTGAATTTGTTAATCATGTTTTAGATTCCTTTTACAGGAACAAATGCATAGCCAGACAATTCAGTGCACCATGAACTCCATAACAAAATGGAGTTACTAAAAGAAGAAACATGACTCTAATTGAAGCAGCAAGAACAATGCTAGCTGATTCATAGTTGCCTATCACATTTTGGGCAGAAGCAGTAAACACAACATGCAATGTTCAGAACAGAACTTTAATTATCGAAGAACATAATAAAATACCTTATGAACTTTTGTTTAAAAGGAAACCATTTATAGGTTATCTAAGAGCTTTTGGGTGTCATGTGTCTATTTTAAACACCGAAGATCAATTAGGAAAGTTTGATGAAAAAGCCTATGATGGTTTCTTTGTTTGTTACTCATCAACATCTAAATCATATAGAGTCTACATTCCTCATCACAACATTGTAGAGAAAACACCTAATGTATCTTTTGATGAATCCTTATTTCCAAAATCTGTAAAAGGATCATCTTGGTTGTTTGATATAGATGTATTAACAAACTCATTTAACACTGGCTATTTGAATGTTGCAGGTCCTGCGGATACTTGTTATCCTTATGTACCTCCAACTTTGAGTAAAATACCACTGACTGCTGATCCTCCAAGATTATTTCATTCACACACTTCAAGTGTTGCTGATCCAGGAGCTTCATCTCAACAAGCAATGACAATTCTGATGGACATGGAAATTCAACTTCAGCAGAAGTTAACAATGCTTCTGCAGAAGTTCCTTCTACATCCGTAGATGTTCCATCTACTTCCAGAGATGACTTATTTCCTTCAACTGATGTTCCCAATTCATCAGAAAACATTCCAACAACATTCACATCTGCAGATTAACAAACTACAACATCCATAGTTGTTCCTGTAACTGCTGCGGAATTATACCTGCATCTGCGAAAACACAAAATTATGAAGATGGAATACATTCAACATTAGGAGACCAAAATGATGAGGATTTTGACCACTTTGTTGATTCCCCATCTCAGCTCGATCCATCTCCATCAACCAACATCACCAACTTAGAATCATCCATTCCAGTTGAATTAATACCAATAACAAGAATTCATAAGTATCATTTAATAGAAAACATTATTGGTGATCTTAATGAAAGAACCACAAGAAGTCAAGGGGGAGCTGCCAATATTTGTCTGTTCTCCTGTTTTCTTTTACAAGTGGTTCCACCCAACATAACTGCAGCATTGAAAGACAACAACTGGATTGAAGAAATACAAGAAGAGCTTCAGCAATTCAGAAAGCAAAAAGTTTGGAATCTAATTGGTACAAGGTGGCTTTTCAAGAACAAACTAGATAACAGAGGTCTTATCATCAGAAACAATGCAAGGCTGATAGCACAAGGCTATACTCAAGAAGAAGGAATAGACTATGATGAAGTCTTTGCCCCAGTTGCAAGGATTGATGCCATTAGAGTCTTTCTAGCCTATGCTTCACATAACAAGTTCACTGTTTACCAAATGGATGTAAAATGTGCCTTTTTATGGTGCCTTTTTATATGGTAAAATTGATGAAGAAGTCTATGTTGCCCAACCACCTGGCTGTGAAGATCCTGATTACCCACACAGGGTATGCAAGCTTGACAAATCTTTGTATGGTCTTCATCAGGCACCAAGAAAATGGTATGAAACATTGTCATCCTTCTTGCTCAAGCATGGTTACAATAGGGGAACCATTTATCATACTTTGTTTCTCAAGCATGACCATCAAGACCTCTTGGTTGTCTAAATCTATGTGGATGATATCATCTTTGGGTCAACAAATAAAAGATGGTATCAAGACTTTGAATCTTTGATGAAATCTGAGTTTCAAATGAGTTCTATGGGGGAATTAACATTCTTCCTTGGTTTGCAAGTTCATTAGATAATAGATGGCATTTTCATCAATCAGGAGAAGTATGTGAGTCAAATCTTGAAGGACAACGTTCCTAAGTCTTCTTCATGCAAAACACCAGCATCAACAATAGATAAGATTGTACCTGATTCTAAAGGGAAGTCACTTGATCAAAGATTATATAGATCTATGATAGGATCATTAATGTAGTTAACTGCCAGCAGACCTGACATAATGTTTGTTATGTGTGTTTGTACTAGGTACCAATCAGACCCAAAGGATTCATATTTGAATGCAGTTAAGAGGATATTCAGATACCTTAAAGGGAAGCCAGCTCTTGGACTTTAGTATCCCAAAGAAGGAGACTTCAACCTCTAGTCATATTTGATAGTGACTTTGGAGGGTGTAACAATAACAAAAAATCAACCACTAGAGGTTGTCAATTCATAAGACCAAGACTGGTTTCATGGCAATGCAAAAAGCAAACAAATATTTCAGTATCCACAGCTGAGGCTGAATACATAGCTGCTTCAGCTGGTTGCTCTCAAGTTTTATGGTTCCAAAACCAACTACTTGATTATGGTTACAATTTTCTTCAAACACTAATTCACATAGATAACTCAACTGCAATGTTCATCACTGCTAATCTTGTGCAACATAGTAAAACAAAACATATTGAAATCAGATACCATTTTCTGAGAGACTGCTCAAGAAAGGTTTAATCAAGTTGATCAAAGTGGGTACAATAAATCAGCTTGCTGATTTATTCACTAAAGCCTTTGATTCAGTTAGATTTAATTTCTTGATTGAGTCTTTACGCTTGATCAACTTAGATTAGTCTTCATTATAAAGAAAAGCATGTTTTGTCTGTCAAATTCATTATATGAAAAAGCCAAACACATTTATAAAACATATAAAAATCCAAAAATATTGTCTTATTAATATGTTTTTCTTGAAAAAGCAGTTCTTATTATGGGAAATGATATTACACTATACCTTTGTTTACTTTCCTATTTTTAACACAAACAATACAAGCTGATCAGATGTGATTTGATATACGAGTAGGTTCAGCTAGAGTTGAAAATAAATAAGTTCATGCATAACATAATGTCAAGGTGACAAATTGTGGCCAATTCCATTTTGAGGAGCAAGCAAGTAAGTCTTATCCTGCTATGATCAACTTACTCACCTAAGCACACTATGTTGTTAGACTTTATAACCTCTATCTTTGCGCATCATGAACTCTCTGTTTTGCATAAGCAAAGACCTGAGTTCGTAGGCACCTCTGTTTTACGTGAGTAAAGGCCTGGTGTCCTGATGCTGATCATCAAAAGGTTCCAAAAAGGAACAGCTCTAAAAGAATCCATTGTGATCAATTGTATATTAATTCAAGAGCATCAAAAATCATATCAGATTAATAAGATTTCAAAGAAATATTAAGATAGAGCTTATAACTTAAGAAACATAGTTTTAAGTGTAAAAAAGTGATAAATTGACTCATAAACGGAGGACAAACTCTAATGTGAACTGAATGTGAAGTCCATATTTGTCTATCTTTAATAAGTAGCAAAACATGATAAACAGCATGACAAGTTGAAACTACACTCTTACTTGAATTTATGTGGATCATAATACTTGCAATCAGCACTAGATCTATGTCTACTATCATCTAACAAAACTGTTTCAGGAAGTTGCTTAGTGTATGATGTAAATGCTTGTAAATAAGTTTAAGTTTCTGCTTATAAACAAAAATAGAAAAAGATTTTGTTTTTTTTCTTTTATTTACTAATAAGATTGACAGATAATTGCTTTTCATGCTATTCTCTTAATAAATTTTTGATAAATGCATAAGTTTATCATTAATCACAAATTTAGGGGGAGTAGTCATCAGCATGAAAACTGAGTTTAATATTTTTACATGAAGAAAATTGGAACTTGAGCACTAACTTGGCTGCAGGATATCTGAAGTTTTTAACTAAATCAATTTTGCATATTTTCCATGAAGCAGAGTCAACAAGGTCCAACAGCAAACAACAAATGATCTAACAACATGATGTTAAGATCATACAGTAAAAAGAACAACAATTGACTTTTCGTAGATTGGTACCCCACAGATTAAACAGCAAAAACATAACAAATTCTGCCTTCTGTAGATGTTCTGCGGAAGAATTAACTAAACATCAAAAATAATTTGTCTTCCGTAGATGTTTTGTGGAAGAAAAAATTTAAAACAAATCAAAAAAGGAAGTTTTGCCTTTCGTAGATGTTCTGCGGAAGACAACTTGTGGATAACCACAGAAGGGTAACAAGGGTTAAGGGTCCCACATCATTAAATAAAAGGATTTAAATTTTCTAAGTGAGTATAAATGATAACTTGACCATTGTCATTTTTATTCACTTTATCAGAACCCTTTCAGACCTAGAAAAACGCTCACAATATAAACCCCTTCTCCGCCAAAATTCAAATCTTTCATTCCACACAACAATCCTTACCTAAATCACCACTCAAACTACATAATCAATATGGCCAATCAATTTGCAAAAGATCATAATGTCTGTGCCATTCTTAATCTAGAGGATACAGTAGCCGAGGGATGAAGGGATATTATCAGCTATCTGAGAAGATCAAGATTATTCTATGCTTTATCTTCGGATCCTGTCATCTATCAATCGCACATTGTAGATTTCTGAAACACAGCTAGGATTGATGAAGAAAATGATGAACAGGTGATTTTCGCTTCAATAAGAAATGAAGAGTTGAGGGTGGATGAACGAACAATCAGGAGGGTGTTGGAGTTTGAAGATCAAGAGAAGGGTCACCCTGATGTATTCGATCATGAATACATTCAAAAAGTATTTCACTTAAGGGGTTATGATGGTGACTACCAAAATGGTGAAATCAAGAAGGGGAGGTTATGCAGGCCCTACAGATTCCTGTGTCACACGTACTTAAAATGTATGTCCAACAGAAAGTCTGGGTTGGATAGATTCTCAAGGCACATCTCATCAGGAATCATTGGTGTATTTTTAGGGAGGACATATAATTATGCTAAGTACATTCTTGGATGTTTATATGACCATATAAGGGTGCAGAAGGAAAACAAGATGTACGTGTTTCCCATATTCATTTAGCTGATCATTAATGAAGCAATGCCCAATATTGAAAGAGAAGGTGAAGTGTTCGTTCAAGCTCACCTTGGAAGATCTATGCTTAACAAGATAAGTGGGCAATACCAAGGTGAAGAAATGGAGATGTTTGTATATATGGTTGATGAGAATGCTGACATTCCTCAAGAGCTGCTATACCTAGAACAACAACAAACATCATTAGCAGAGTCTTTTGATCAACAACAACAACAAACACCACCAGCTAAATCCCCTGAACCACAACATCAAGAACCCAATCCTCCTTCACCACCATCCTTTACCAAGATACCAGATACACCACCTGTCCATCCCATATCTCCACCAAGTGAACACACACAACACTTATCTCCTCCACTTTCCCAAACATCAATGAACTCTGCTGCAATAGAAGTGTTCACATTTGATGACATTCAACAATCACTATGACACCCAACACCACAACAAGAGCCTCAGCCTCTTTCACCAACTCCTGTGATAGACTTAACAGAATCATCTTCCAGTTAGCATACCCAACCTATCTCACCTACCCAATCTCAATGATCTTTGCACACGGATGCCACAGAACCTTTCTCACCCTTTCTCACTCAAACACCTTCATATCCAACAACACAACCAACTTCCTCACCCATACCTATTGAACCAACATCACCTACTAAAAGCCTAACATCCATTGAAATAGTCAATTTTGATAGGAAAAACATAAGGTATTGAAGGATGGTGCTACAGAAGAGATGTGTCTAGAAGTTGAAGAGGAGCATGCACAGGAAGTTGAACAACAACATGAAGTTTTTGTGATTGAGCAACAAGATGAGAGTGAAAGTTTTGTTGACATCATTGCTTATGATGAGAATGATTTGAGAGAAGAAGAAATAACTATGAGCAAAAGCTTTCTGGTTGCAAAATACAATAATCTCATCATCAAAAGTAACAAAAAATTGGAGAAGTTAAGGCAATTGAGAATGGAGATGAAAGAAAAAGATGAAAAAATTGCTTCTCTAGAAGAAACAATCAAAAGGTTAAAAGAAGAGATTGAAACAAGCAATGCAGTGATTGATACTATGGATCAGTTTGCAACTGAGTCATGTGAATCTGCAGAGAAGGAGAAACAAGAAAAGGAGAAAGCAATGGCTGAATTCAATAATGCATTAAAAACTATCTTTGAGCAGTTAAATCTGTTGAAATCTATAGATGATGAGATAGAGGCTTTAAAGAAGAAGTTGTTTGGTCAAGAAGTGGGTAGTCATAAAGTTCAACTCAAGGAAACTACTGATATTCCATTTTTGAAAGCAAAAGAACCAATAATTAAATACAACAGGAAAAGGAAATATTTAGGAAAAACTGAAGAAGAAGCCATTGAAACAGAGAAATCCCTAAAGAACACTAAAGTCATCTCTCCAGAGCTCACTCTATCAGCTGATCTTTCAACTCTCAAACAAATTGAACATCCTGAAGAAGAAAGTGATGTTGCATGGGTAGATTTAACAAAAGATGATGAAGAAGCAAGGGAAGGTGACTTGTTATCCACTGATGATATTTTTAAGGAAAGAGCACAATCATCCATGTTTATGGATTTAATCAATAATGGCTTTCTATATGACATGGTTGAGAAGATGAACATGACTAAGATGATTCAGGTGCTGAAAGAGTTTGATGCTGCTAGATTGATGCTGCCAATATGCAACTATGAAACCTTCTCAAAGTTCAAAGCAATTGAGAATATCAAGAAAGATTTGGGTCACTGTGACACCAAGAAGCTGACAAAGTATAACATGACTTGCTAGTTGCAAAGTCATAACTATGGGTCTCATGAGCTTAAGGGAAGATCAGTGGGAGAATTAAGAGCAATGATAGATCATGTGATGCAGGTTAAGCTAGAAACTGGTGTAAAATTCAGAACTGGAGCTCAAACTCCTATTTACAAACAACAATCAAAACAATCTTCTGCGGAGCCAATAGTTGTAGAAAGCAAAGACATGCACAAGGGAAAAGAGAAACTCATCAGGGAGCCAAGGGATGTAATCCATAACAAAATCTGGCCTCTGGGAACTACTATGAGAGAAATAACAGAACAAAAATCTACTTTGATTTAACTGTTTGATCATATGACCACCCCAAGATCATCAGAAGACAACAAGATTGTAGCATGGAAGTTTGATTTAGAATGGGATTGTGTGTAGTGATAAAGAGAGCATCTGGTATGGTGCAATACTTTCATTGGATGGAGACAATCCTATCACTCCCAGATGAAGACCTGTATACTTTGCAAAACATCCCTATCACCAACTACCCAATCAGTCCAAGGGGAAGAGATTTTTCTGTACTGATTGCAAAACTCAGAAACAAGTTTAAAGGTGATGTATTGAAGGAAGCAAAGAGAGAGGATACTGAACATAAACAAAGAAGACAGAGGTAGAAAAGGTCTCATTCCAGTTATTCTCAAGCTGTTGATGATGAATTTTTAAGGAGAATTGGATATGAAGACAAGATTGAAGCATCAATTAAAACAATCAAAGGAAATCAGTACTCACTCCCTATCACTGAATGGGGATATGTGGAGAGAACAAAAGAGCTTGTGCTGTAAAGGAATGATCCTCACAAGAAAGCATCTAACATAAGATTATTTGATCCAATAGAGATAAAGCTGCTTCATCCAAGCTACACATCCTATCTACATGATAAATACTTTCCAAAACTGAATGACAAAGTAGATCAATATGACTTATGCGTGTATGTGCACATCATTCAAGTGATAGACAAGCTGCATGCCAAAGCATACAAAAGAAGAAAATTTGAGGCTGGTCAGCTTATGGGATCTGAAATTCCCATTATTACTGAGCTCAAAATGTTAGAACAAGATGAGCTGAAAGTGGTCATTCACAACAGTGTAGTGGCAACACTGACCACTGAAGAGGACATACTTGGTCTGAATTACAAAACATTGAAGAAAATGGGCAAAATGAAGATTAAGTAACCATATCAAAATCAAAGGGAAGCTGTTGGATACTTCAATACAAAGATTTTGGCCAGAGTTCAAGAATTGAAAGATCTAAACAGATAATTACAAGAATCTAAAGCTAATGGGGAGTATTGTTAGGCCTAGTTTTTTTATGTAGGTTTAGATGATTTGTAATCTCTTGTAATGAAGATCTGTAATTCTTTATCATTATTTAATGCAAGATATATATGTTAACCCAAATATTATTTGTGTTGATTTTATGTAATTGCAGGAAAACATCATACTTGGTTAATTTGGAAAATTGACAAAGTGCAAGAACTCCTGCGGATGAACAAATTGTTCTTCTGTCGATGTTCTACGGAGCTTAAATGACCAAGTCCAACATTCATTCGTAGATCTCCTGCGAAAGCACAATAACATCTACTGAAGAACAAGTCAGATCAAGTTACTGCTGCTGCTACTACGAAAGAAGGAAGTTTGCTCAGGATGTTCAAGAACAAAGTTCAACTCCTACGGAAGGCTTGCTCCCACTGAAGAACAAAATACTTGTATGATCTCATATCATCAAGTTTGCAACATAAAGTCAACAAGTGAACCAGTCAGAATGACGACATCAAGTCAACGACCAAAGAGACGCTATTTATGTCAAACAAATATTCCACGTCAGATCAAGAATATTCCTTTTGTAAAGTGAATCCCTCTGCCTATAAAGATAAGGCATGGGTGCACTTATTTAGGAAGAGATATACATCATAGGAATAGATGTATCATAGGAAGAGATAAACATTGAGAGGGAGATTAAGAGAGATATCGATATACAAATACAGATTCATATTCTTAAAAACAATATCACTTAATAATTCAATCAACATAGCAAAACACCAAGAACATCATAGCAATCATCAAATCATCAAAGCATCAACATCATTGTAATCGATTCATTATCAATGAAAACAAATTGAAACAATCTTTTTGTTGCATTGTTTATTCTGTTTTCAAGTTGTTTCATCTGTTCATTGTTGATTTCAATTTAATAAACAATAATTAAACAACAAGTATTGATAATTCCGTGATCTTTATTTGTTAAATCAAACTGATAATTCCTGCTTCGAACCTTGGATTCATAATGATCAATTGTTCTTCCGAGGCTAAAAACTCTTCGAAAGATAATATTTATGCAGAGGAATTTTCCTTTGGAAGATGGATAAAGATCTCTTTCGAGGGTAAATTTCTCTTCGGAAGTGTTTACACTTAGAATTATGAAGAAAGCCTTTTTGTAACAGGGCTTAGATTGTATTTAGAAAACATAGACAAGACATATTTAAAAAGGTTTTTTTTTTTCAGAAGAGAAGAACTTAATCATCCCAATAGCTGTAATTAAATATTTAAATCTTTGTTCATCAAAGGCTTTGGTGAACAAGTCAGTATATTGTTCATTTAAATTCACTTGGACTAGCTTTATTAGATTTTTCTCATGAATATCTCTATTGAAATGATACCTGATGTCGATATGCTTTGCCTTGGAGTGCTTGACCGTATTTTCTGTGATAGAAATGGCACTCTTGTTATCTATGTGGATAAGAGTCTCTATGAAGTTGAAACCATAGTCCAGCATCTGATTCTGAATCCATAGCAGTTGAGCATAGCAGCTCACAGCAGCAATGTATTCAGCTTCAGCAGTTGATGTAGAGACACATGATTGCTTCTTGCATTTCAAGGAGATAATCCTTCCACCAAGAAATTGACATTCTCCGGATGTAGATTTCTTATTGATGTTGCAGCCACCATAATCACTATCAGTGTATCCATAAAGATTGAACTCCTTATTCTTAGGATACCAGAGACACAATTTGGGAGCACCTTTAAGATATCTAAGAATTCTTTTAGCAATAATTAGGTGAGACACCTTGGGAGCAGCCTAATATCTTGCACAGATGCAGGTTGCAAACATGATATCAGGTCTACTTGTAGTGAGATACATCAAAGATCCAATAATCACCCTTTATTGATACTGATCAGTATCCTCCCCCTGGGAATCAAGACAAAGATTATGATTTCTAGGTATAAGTGTCTTGGCTGGCTTATAATATTTCATCTCAAATCTCTCTAAGATATCCTTAACATACTTAGATTGATTGATGAAGAACCCTTCTTCCATCTGCTTCACTTGAATTCCAAGAAAGAAGTCCATCTTTTCCATGGAACTCATTTCAAACTTCTTCCACATGATGCTTTCAAAGTTTTTGCACATTTGTCATTTGAGGAGCCAAATATGATGTCATCAACATAGACTTGAACAAGCAACATGTCCTTCCTAGATTTCTTTATGAATAATGTCTTGTCTATGATGCCTTTAGTGTAGCCATTCTTCAGAAGAAACTGAGACAGCTTCTCATACCACAACCTAGGTGCCTGATGTAGGCCATAAAGAGCTTTATCGAGTTCGCAAACATAGTTGGAGTGCTGTGGATCTTCAAATCCAAGAGACTGACACACATAGACTTCTCTATCGATATCCCCATATAAAAATGCACATTTGACATCAAGTTGATAAACATTGAAGTTCTTGGATGCTGCAAAAGCAAGGAAGATTCTTACAGCCTTAAGTCTTACAACAGGTGCAAAGACATCAGTGTAATCTATGCCTTCCTCTTATGTGGATACTTGAACAACAAGTCTTGCTTTGTTCTTGATGATCAAACCTCTATCGTCTCTTTTATTTCTGAACAACCACTTAGTGCTAATGGGGACTTGGCCAGGTGGTAATGGACACAGGTTCCATACCTTTTGCCTCTTAAACTAAAGCAATTCCTCTTGCATTGCTTTAACCCAATTGTTGTCCCTAAGAACTTCTTCTACCTTCTTTGGTTCCATCTGAGAGAGAAACCATGAGTAGAAGTAGACATTCCTATTGTGGGTCTTACTTCTTGTTATCACACCTTCTGAGACATCCCCAATGATGTTTTTAGCTGGATGAGTGTTGTGTATCCTAAGCCTAGGAATCATATCTAGTTGTATAGATAGATCAAGGTTTGAGAAGTTTTGCTCAGGATTTTGAACACCATGACCAGCTGATGTCTCATGCTCATTCAATGAGGACTAATTGAATGAATGTGTGACAGCAACAGTGATATTTTTCTGAGAAATAGTATCAACAGTTGCCTATTCCTCCAGATCACTATCTTTATCATCTTGGTGTTGAGTGCTTGAGTTGTCAACTGCTGAGTTATGAGGCTCAGTTGGTTGACAACTTGTTGAAGCTCCATTGTTTCCTGAGATAGTCATGCTTTCAGGACTTTCAATAGTAGGAGCTTGTTCTTCAATTCTTCTTGGAGAACTGGGAATAGGTCTGGGTAACTCAAACAGTTGATCTTCATAGGGGTCACTTTTTTTTTTGTTCCAGCTGAAACACTCTCACAAGATGGTTTAGAATAGTTTGGAAACAATTCTAAACTGAAGATATGATCAGGACCATTCCCCTTAACACAAGGAGTATGCTCATTAACAACAATGTCGGATGATTCCTTAAATTGTTGATTTTAATATTATACACTCTATAAGCAATAGAGGTTGAGGAATATCCAACAAAGATAGCATCATCTGACTTTTCAGCAAACTTTGCTAAATTGTCTTTTGTGTTAAGTATGGTACACCTGCCGCCAAATGACCTAAGAAAGCCAATGAACATTGGCCTCTTGTTCCATAACTCATAAGGGGTCTTTCCATAGGGATTAATAATGAGAACCTTGTTCTGCACATAGCATGCAGTCCTGACTACCTCTGCCCAGATAGTTAGATACAGCTTTGAATCAGCTCACATAGGTCTTGCAGCCTTAATAAGTGTCTTGTTCCTTCTCTCAGCAACACCATTCTGTTGAGGAGTTCTGGGAGCACTGTATTGTCTGGTAATCCCTTTTGAGTTATAGAATGAGTCAAGAACTTGATTCTTAAACTCAGTCCCTTAATCACTTCTAATGATTTTTACCGTGTGATCCTTTTGATTTTCAATTTTATGAATAAAAGATTTTAAAGTTTCAGCCGTTTCATCTTTAGTTCTTAAAAAGAATACCCATGTAGATCTTGTAAAATCATCAACAATCACAAGACAATATGATTTCATTCCAATGCTCATTATACTTGTGGGACCAAAAAGATCCATATGCAAAAAGTGTAATGGAGTGGTGATGGAGTTAACCACTTTGGATTTGTGAGTAACCTTGTGTTGCTTTCCTTTCAGGCAAGCAATACAGTTTTCTTTACAGAAAAAGTCCTTTTTAGGCACACCATGTACCAAATTATTTTTAATCAGCTTATTCATAGTTTTAAAACTAACACGGTGTATTTTTTTATGCCAAAGACTTGACTCATCACCATTGGCTTTGGAAAGAAAGCATGATACTTCATCCAGTGGAGAAGCATTGTTCATATCCACTTGTACGTATCCCCTCTCTAGGGAGGTCTAAGAAGCACTAATTCCTGAGGAATTGTCATCCCGGGTTTGAGGATAATGCACTCATGTCCTATGAAAAGCATTTGGTTCTTTTGATCACAGAATTGAGAAACACTCAAGAGATTGTGTTGAAGCTGTTTGACAAAGTTTACTTTGTCAATGTTTAACTTACCATTGGATACACTACCTCTACCAGAAATGTATCCTTCGGCTTCACCTCTAAACTGTACAGGACCTCCATAAAAATGTTCAAATTGTTGTAGTAGAGATCTATTCCCTGTCATGTGCCTGGGGCATCCACTGTCCATAATCCACGCATTTCCATTCTTGTCATATGGATGTCCCTGCACATAAGGTGAAATAATTAGTTACTATTGGAAGCCCAAGCCTTATTGGTCTTGGGTTCTTCGAATGTAGATGATATATTTGAACCAAATTGTAGGCATATGGGTTCAATTATAGTTTGTGAAGAAGAGGTTTGGTCTGCATCATCTTTTTTGATCTTCCATTCCATCCTATGGTTGATCAGTGTAGATGAGCCTGAAGGGGCTTGAACAGCATAACTTTCTTCCGAGGCTTCTTTCTTCTCGAAAGAGGTTTTCACCACCTTTTCTTCCGAAGCAGTCTTCTTCTCAGAAGGTTTCAAAGGATCCCTTTTATTCCTTTGTTTGTTCTTTGGCTTGTCTTCCGAAGCTATTTTCCTTTCGGAAGAATGAGTTTCTTCCGAAAGCAACTTAGCTTCAAAAACAAGTTTTCCTTTCCTTAACACTTGGAGTGTATGGTAGGTCCAAATGTGAAACCATCCTTGACTCCTTCTTTATTAACATTGGTTGCATAATGTGTGCTTGCTGGATTGTAGTAACAATCTTTAGCCATGTGGTTATGCAGACCACAGATTATGCACTCAATGTTATTCTTGGTGGGACATGTAGGCTGTTGTTTCTTGCACTTCTTCTCTTCTTCAACAGCCTTTCCCTTTAATTTTTGATCCTTCAGCTGGATAGGAGTGCTGATATTGCACTCCTTTCCTGAATCAGAACTTCCAACCACTTGGAATCTAGCTGAGATGAATACACCCTTTTACCTGGGGTCTATCTTTATCTTAGTCTTAGCCACCTTTTTGGCAGTTTTTCTTGTTGCCCTGATCTTGTTCTTTCTGGCTTTGGTGGTTAAGGATCTATCAACTGAGGGGATGAGGTTTTCTACCTTATCCTTTCTTGTGGTAGTGATTATTATTACACCATTCTTCTGCTCACAAGGTAGTGGGTCAGCAGTTGGAACCTCTTGCTCATCAGTACCACATCTTGGCTATCTAACAGACACAAGAGAGTGTGGTGGAGAAATTTCATTAGATCCCAACCCACTTTTGTTTTGATAGCATACCTTGGAGTGGGTGGATGATTCTATAATGGTGTTAAAGTTATGCTCTTGAATAGTAAACTTCTCTACTTTAGCCTCAGCTATTACTAGCTGGGCTTGAGCTTCAGTCAACTTGGATATTAGATCTTTTATTTGAGTCCTATAGTTCGTATGTTCATGTTTTAAAGAGGTCACAGTTTTCTCTAACTCTTCTATTTTGAGTTTATAGTCAGATTCTGCTCTCTTAGCAATACAGGATAGAGTACAAAGATGTTCATATACCTTGATGTCTTTAGTTCCAGCCAGGAGAGCTTGAGCAGGGGTGACATCTTGCATCATAAAGCTCTTGTCAACCTCTTGAGAAACAGCTGTAGTTTTCAGCTCAGTGGGTTTGGTTGCAGCCTTTGAGGTAGTAGGATGTTGGGAGGCTTGAGCTGCTCCAGGATTAGATCTTGGAGCTTTACATTCCCTAGCAAAATGACAAAGCTGGTTACAATTGTAGCACTTGGCCTTGCTCTTATCAAACCTGAATTTGCTGTTAGTTGGGTTCTGATGGTACTGCCTTCCAGTTCTTTTAAAGAACTTCTTTGCTCTATAGGTTAAAAGAGCCATTTGCTGGACAATGTCCATATATTCAACAACATCTGGGCTAAAACACTCTAGATCATCAAAACAGAATTGAAAATCTCCAGAGTGCTCACTCCTTGAAACAAAAGCACAACTATCTTGGAAGGGAGTGTGTTGAGCCTGTTGAGAACTGTGTGTCTCAGGGAAAGTGATGTACGGCACAGAAGAGGATGATGGCTGCTGGGGGTAGTTCAGTTATAACTGAGACTGGGGATTTCTTGATCCTTCGGCAACATGTAGAGCATTGTTGACTGCAGGATTTGAGAGTCTGTTCATCTGGTGGCTCTTCTGAGTCTCCATTCCATACGGTATCTATCAAGGATTCCATATAGTTCAGTCATAGTAAGAGTGTTGAGATTTTTAGTTCTCTTGATTAAGACAGTAAAAAGTCCACTCATGAGGAAGTGCAGTCATGAATTTTCTGACTATGTCTCTTTTCTCAAAAATAACTCCCATAGTCTGAAGAGAGGTGATCAAGTCCATATACCTGAAGCATTGTTGGCTCAAGGTCTTACCAACAAGATAAGTGAAGTTCTCAAACTTCTGCTTTAGCATATCTTTCTTATTTTCCTTTGATTCAGTAGAACCAGAGTACATCAGCTTCAAAGCGTCAAATAGTTCTTTGGCAGTCTCGTATTGCTGGAGGCCTACCATTATGGAGTTTGGTATAGCAGTAAGCAACACAGTCATGGCTTTGCAGTTGATGTCTATCTTCTTGAAGACTTCATCAGAGTAGTCTTCAACAACTTTCTCAATCATGGCGCCATTACCAGCCAAGGCTGCCACCTTTGGCTTGTAAGGACCATGAGTGACAGATCTCCACATGCGGCAGTCTTGATACTTGATGAAACCTTCAATATGTTTGCACCAAGTTCCAAAATCATCAGGGGTGATGATAAGAGCCTTGGTCATGGTTCCCATCTCAGATTCAGAATTTTTTTTGTTAAGAGCCATTTGAGTGAAGTGAGTAAGTATGAAGAAACGAGGGTGATTTTGGATGGTTAGATCTTATAATTAAGAGCCTAAAAAACTCTGATACCAATTGTAGGATCGGTTTTGGTCGAACAACACAAGTTTTATCTCTCAAACTCACTTTAACTCACTTGGTTGGTGAAGCAGAATCACTAACTAAGTTGACAATAATAAATAATTTAATGAACACAATAATGGTTTTCAAGATACTTGTATATATTATTTCTTAACTCAGTATTACATGACTCTTACAAGCATATTACTTAAGTTACAATGAGAAACTATATATACTATTATATACAGTTGGTTATACTTGGATAACCAGCTGGAATTTACCACTAGACAAATACTACATTGCTAGAAGTAAAGTATCAAAGATAAAATACTATCCTAGATTAGGTAGTTATGACAGGTCCATGACTTACGTTTTGTCACTAACTAAGAATGGTAACTGTACTAACTGATAAAGTTGAACAATGGATTAAAGTATGGTCAACTACATGGGAGTGGGAAAGCGCCATGCAGTATATAAGAGTTTGTAGCAGATGTCAGACAGGTCATACTTATGTCCACTGGTTCATAGTTGGTTCTTCCAAAGGTAAATGGATTCGGAAGTGTTGGGTCTGAAAAATAGTCTAATATTATCAACGCAGTCAAAGTCAACAAAAGTCAACATTAAAGTCAAAGTCAATGCAAAAATCAAGACGACATGTTCGAGACAAAAAACCAAGACGAGACGTTGAAGATATATTTGACTAGGAGTTTATTGTTAATAAATATATTTTGTGTCAACAAAATATATTTATTTATGTTTAAGTCATTTTTATGTTTTAATGATAGTCTAGGGGGCTATTTGTCATTAAGTCTAATTGTTATTAGACTATATATAGCTAGAGTCATTAGAATGTTGTAGAGCTTGAAGGAGCTAGATTTGAGGGTTTTCATGCAAACAATATCTTTGGCAAATCAATTCAGATCAAACAAGGGTTTTATTTGGTTTTCTTGAGTGTTCTTCATATATTCATTCATTTTATATTTGTTTGATCTAGATTTCACACAAATATCATTGATATTTGTGTTTTCTGTGGGATTTGTTTGTGTTTATTAATCAATTGCACTGTTATATCGATCGTATGGACCAACAATTTGCTATCAGAGCCTTTGTGCTCTTGACTGATTGAGTTTTTGGGTATTTCCAGGTTTAAGTCATTGTTTCATTCATATTCAATCTGACCAGAGTGTTTTGGATATGGAAATTGATTGAGGACTGCTTGATTTTGGTGTGGGAAGCTACAAGAATCATCAGATCTCAAATTCATTGAGATTTGGACGAATTTCAGTTGATTTCGTGTTGAAAAAGTTTTTCAGACTCGTCGGGCGAATTTACAGATCGTCCAGCGAAACTAGAGCATCATTTAGCGAAACTACACAGTTTCGCCAGGCGAAACTAGGGTTTATTCAGCGAAATTTCATAGTTCTTGGTTTTTGGATCTGGTTTCTTAATCTCAGCGAAAGTACATGCGTTGATCGAAAGTTCATGGTGTTTGTACGCCAAACCCAGCGAAATTGCTGCCAAATTGATCTCTGAAAGAAAGTTAATCTAGTTTCGGGCGAAACTATCCAGCGAAACTAGCATCAGTTTGCCATTGCTAGGCGAAATTGCTGTTGAAATTATAGGCGAATCTACTAGCGAAACTACCAGCGAAATTACCAGCGAAATTAGTGAAAATTCAGTGAATTTGTCAGTGGATTTAGTGAAATTTCAGCGAAATTAGTGAAAATTCAGCTTGACCCCAGTTGCTTAGAAACCATTTAGTTGACATTAAAAGTATTTTTCCTGGGGGAGAATTAATCAACAATTTTTGGAAAAAATATTTTTCTGGCGTGAAAGTGAATTTAATATTTTAAATGAAAATATCGTTTTCTGACGATCTCGAATCAGACAATGCCATAATGGTACAAAGTCGGTTTGATTCTTTTGCAGCTATGAAAGATGAAAAGATATCTGTTTTGGTTGATCGATTTCTGATGGTGGCAAATAGCCTTAAGAAGTATGATGATCAGCTGGGAAACCATGAACAAGTAACAAAACTTTTGGACTCTCTTCCTCCACAGTGGAGTCCACAAGTTAGGTTGTTAAAACATGAAGAAATTTTGTTGACTGCAAACTCATGGAAGTTATCAACAAGTTGAACTCATTTGATTTGGATATGAAAAGAAAAGAGTACAGTCAATTCATGTATGGTGGTGTATCTTCAAGTGTTGAGATCAAAGAAACTAAAGAAGAAGTCAACCATGTATTGATGGCTGAGGTGGTAAATAGTGATGAGAATTATGTTGAGGATTTTGATCCTTTCAAACAATTCAGTTGTGATACTCAAGGTGAGAGTGTTGGTGATGTTGATGCCTGTGCAAGCTGGTGTAAAATTCAGAAGCTACAGGATAGTGAAACAGATGAAGTGAATAAGGAGGTTTAGGATGAAGGAAATCCAGAGGGAGATGAAGCTGAGGAAGCTAAGAAGAGAGCTGCTAAGGAGGGAGAATACAAAAAGAACACTCCTGTCTGTCAATGTGAAAAAGCCCTAGCTGCTGAAAAGATAGTTATGGGGCTTTCTTATGAGGTTTTTCAAGACATGTGTTCTCTTTCCTGCAAAATTCATTTATTCGGGGTTTATAAAGCTAACAGATTATTGTTAGAAAATGAATAAGAATTAAAACGAATAAACAAAGAACTTAAAATCAATGAGTCCAAATATTTTATTACACTAAGAGAAGTTTTAAATGAAAATGATCTTTTAAAAAGAAATCTTTTAGAAAAGAATGTCGAGATTAATGTTTTGAGCGAACGAGTCACATTAGCAGAATTTGAGACTAGCAAGCTTAAAACTAAACTTGATAAATGGACGATATCAGGGACGAAATAGGAAGAACTATTCTCTAAGCAAAGGGGAGCTAGAATCAAAACGGGTGTGGGATGTGGTGAAACTTCATATGTTTATCCTCCTCCTAGCACTTACTGTTACTCTCCTATGCCTCAACCTCATCCATCTAATGTTTAATTGAAGCTCCAGATACTAATAGTTTACATGCAGGTTTAAGCAGCGTTAATCATAAAGAGGTTCGAGATGAATATGATTTTCCTGCAGGTTTGGGGCTCATCAAGCAAGGATCTGATCTGCAAAATGATAATTCCACCTATGATGCTTCAAAACCAGTATCAGTTGTTTCCAGTAACTTCTTTAACAAATTCAAGATAGGTAACATCCTTTCGTTTGTTCCTGTCAAGTTTGTCAAAGAAGGAACATTTGTGGAATCGTCAAGCACTCAGAACTCAACAACACAAACCGACATGACAAGAGTCATCAATCAAGATCCATTGGAAGCTGACTTGTGTATACAGGACTGGACAAGTTCCGATGATCAACAAGAGATCATCAAGTCACCTGAAGTTATCAATTGTCAAATGCTTCCAAAAGTCGAATCAAGACCTATATGGATCTCATCTCCAACTGCTAAGCAAATAAGCACTTCCTTCAAAGCTCAGCAAAAGCACTCACCATCATCATCTACTATCCATCAAGCTTGTTACAAATCTGCCTCCAAGTCTGCCAAGTCACCAGTCATTAAAAAGGGTTCTCAAAAGAATGTTCAGATCTCATCTCCTGGAACATCACACATCAAATCACAACCCAGTTCGAAATCCACATTGACAAAGCCTCAAAAGGTTCCATTTCAAGATATCCAAAAGAAGAAGCTTCAAGGTTGTCAGCAAGCTGCAACAACCTTAAAGCAGGCTCCACCCTCTCCTACTCTCCACGGGACAACAAAGAACCAAAATCCTTTCAAGGCTTGCTTTAGATGTGGAAAAGAAGTTCATGTGCTAAAGAAGTGCCCTCATGTTCAAAGGCAAGCTTCGGGAGGTAAAGATAACACAGGTTGCTTCTCGGGTTCAAAAGGTAAAAAGTACATATCTTTGAATGGTTGGATAAAGAAAAATCTATCCAAACCTTCTCATGTGAAGCCGGTTTCACATGATTCAAAGATGAAAAGGACCAATGTTTCAAAATCAAAATCTCTTCCTTCGGGTCTTAAACAAAAAATGATTTCCAAATTCAATTCTTTCAAATCAAAAGTAATTGAACAGAAACAAATTTGGAAAGTAAAACAAAATGAAAAGGATAAAGAAATAAATGATTTTTCAAAAGAGTGTGTGCTTAAACAGGTTACATACACTGATGAAAAAGGAACTCCCAGGACCACGATGGCCTGGGTCCCCCTCTCTAACTAATCTGTTTATGAGTGCAAGAACAATTCAAGAGGCCTATCAGTAATCCGGTTTACTGACTGGGATTGTTCCTAATTCAAATTTGAGGCGGAACAAACAGGTTAGGGTATCTCATCCATATTTTGGATTCTTATCTACCATTCACAATCACTGCATTTTTCTTGTTACTTCATTTCTCATGTTTTTGCTAGTATAATTTGGAAGACTTTCTTTAGTAAAATTCTTTTTTCAATTCCGTTTATTATATACTTAAAAACAAGGGGGGAAATTTCTTTTTTCTGTTTCATGGCAGCTAAAAAGAAATTTCAGGGGAGAATAAAAAATTAATTTCATGGGAACTAAGAACTTGATTTGGGATGACTGAGAAATGATAGTATGTCTTCTTGGTATGCTTTTCTGCATAACTTGTACTTTGTGAGAAATGATAGTAACTGATGTAGATGTCTATATCACTTAATATTTTAAAATCTAAAAAAGACAGTTTCATTATATGATATGCTTGGTAGGCTCAGCCTGAAAACGAAGTAAACAGTGATTCTGTAGCCTAACTAAAGCTTTAGAACTCGGTGATAAGGATTATTCTCCTGACATTTAGGCCTGCACAAAGTTATAAGTCTCGTCAAAAATGGGTTGAGAGTATCTGACTTCTGCCTTGATTACTTCGATTCCCAAATTCCCTTACCCATGCTTCTGAATTGATGTTTCTTGTAAGCTCTTTAGAATCCTTTTCGTGCTTATCTCCTTTGCTATGCGGAAGCATTGACCTGGAGTGATGATCTTCTCTGTTATACATGAGTATAGACCTGAAGCTCTCATCAGCACACTCAAATGATCATCTCCTCTGTTATACGTAAGTATAGACCTGGAGCTCTCATCATCTGTTCTCCAAATAAAGGCGCAGTGATTCTTAAATTAAGATCATTGTTGAAAACTTAAAAGAAAATCAAGCAGAGTTAATCATATTATTCAATAAGCCCTGATGATGGGATAAGTTCTTTGGCGGATGTCTATGGGAACCAAATCACCTGAGCTTCTCTAATTAAATCTAAAACATGATAAAATCAATTGCAGATCACTTGTTGAAAAGGATAAGGCATTCGTTTAAATTGGACAAATATACCAACAATCATTTTTGAACTGTTTTATCTTTCAAAAATTTAAAATTGTGACCAGACTCTGTATCAGTGTGATCTCACTAACTTGTCGACGTTCAAGTACATCTTTGTGCTTTCGTATATCTTGAGGATGTGATCTCATGATCAAATTAGTTCTTGGTATAATATGATAAAACAATATAAAATAAAATATTCATTTCAAATCATTTTTCAAGTCTTCCATATTATGCTATTAGAATGTTATCATTTTCACATGCATTTCACGGGAAATTGCAAACACGGGTTTATTTGTATTGTTGAAATGATCTAACAAGAATTGTGTAGATCGTGATTGTGATTGTGTTATAGATTTTTGCTTCAAATGATGGCCGATCATCAGCTGAGCAAAGTACCATACCAGAGAACCTGTTCCTCAAGTTTGTAGAAGATACCGAGCTAGGATTCCTCCTCCTACATCTTCTGAAGCACTCAAGAATAGAGAGTTGGAGATGCTATTCCTGATCATTCTCATGATGCACACAAAAGGAGGGAGCATTCAAAAAGGGGGAGCCTATAAGATGAAAGATTGTCGATACCAGATCGTCAATCTAGGGGGAGATTGAAGATCATTATATAGTTGACTTATCGGTGCTGATCACGATGAAAGACGTTGATAATAATAGACTAAGGGGGAGTATTGTTGGGTCTGAAAAGTAGTCTAATATTATCAACGCAGTCAAAGTCAACAAAAGTCAAAATTAAAGTCAAAGTCAATGCAAAAGTCAAGACGACACGTTCGAGATGAAGAACCAAGATGAGACTTTGAAGATATATTTGACTAGGAGTTTATTGTTACTAAATATATTTTGTGTCAACAAAATATATTTATTTATGTTTAAGTTATTTTTATGTTTTAATGATAGTCTAGGGGGCTATTTGTCATTAAGTCTAATTGTCATTAGAATATATATAGCTAGAGTCATTAGAATGTTGTAGAGCTTGAAGGAGCTAGATTTGACGGTTTCCATGTAAACAATATCTTTAGCAAATCAATTCAGATCAAACAAGGGTTTTATTTGGTGTTCTTGAGTGTTCTTCATATATTTATCCATTTTATATTTGTTTGATCTAGATTTCACACAAATATCATTGATATTTGTGTTTTCAGTGGGATTTGTTTGTGTTTATTAATCAATTGGACTATTATATCGATCGTATGGACCAAGAGGAAGAATAAGTTCTTCCAAGGCCATTTATACTTCGGAAGAATCAACTTCTTCCGAGTCTTCTGCATGTCTTCATGACTTCATTCTGCGGAAGACTTTTCCTTGGATCTTCTAAGTGTGAATACTTAGGAAGTAGAACTACTTGGTCTCGAAAGACTTGGTTCTATCTTCGAAAGTTCTTCGTATACTTCGGAAGGAAAACTACTTAGTCTTCGGAAGACTTGGAAGACTTAGTTTTCCCTTTGGAAGTTCTTCATATTTAAGCTTCGGAAGATCTTCAACTTGTCTTTTGAAGTGAAGCTTTGTCTTCGGAAATCTTCTTCAACTATACTTCAAAATATCTAAGTGTTGTTTTGGTTACACCGACCTCATATGATCCAACATCTTGTCTTATTCTATATATATTTTCTTGTTTTTATTATTCACCTAATTTAGTTTCATAGGGTTTGTTAGCTAGAATTTACTAGGATTTTATGATATCTTATGCAAAGATTCTATAAGGTGTGTATGCATGCAATGCATGTGTGAGTGTCTATATATATATATATATATATATATATATATATATATATATATATATATATATATATATATATATATATATATATATGTGTGTGTAAATATATGCATATATGCCGTATGAATGTGTATGGTGTATGCATGGGTTTTGAATTTTTGTCTTATTCTAGATTCATAAAGATTTTATGTGGATTTTTAATGGAATTAGCAAGGTATCTAAATTTTGCATGGAAGGGTTAATGTGAATTGGTTAGATTATAGGTGATTTAACCATACTTAGTTTTATAATATATTAGTTATTTTATATATTATTCATATCTTGTTTTATATATATTTAAGTCTTGGGTTTTTATATATTTAATACTTGTCTTATTTATTAAACTTGATTTGTTTATAAATGCTATTAAATTTTAAGTAATGCTTAATAAAATTGTTTTGGTGAAGTAAGTATATTTGGCAATATTTTAATATGTTAGAAAAGTTCGTATTCATAATTATAGTTAGTGATTTTTTTTATGTTTAAAATTTGTGATCTCATGGTTTTTATTAAATAAATACTTTTATTATTTTATGTATATTTTTGTATTTCATATCTGTATATTTTTATTTAATTAAGTGATCAATACTTTATAAGTTTACAGGTTCGTTTAGTTATGATTGACGTTTATTTGGCATCGTTGATAAATTTTGGGTTTTATTAATGTTGGAGTTATATGTATTATTTTTATTTAATTGGGTCAAACTCACTTTGCTTTGTGGGCCAAACCCTATTTAAGTTTTATTGAATTCTAAGCCTGTTAAGGTATTGGACCCAAGGCCTATATCAATTTAATGGGTCAAAGCCCATAATACTGTGTTGGTCGTGTTGTTTTCTAAAAAACATTTCCGGGCCTAAAAAGCAGAGTTATCACAAAATCTACCGCCGCCTAGCCTTATCAAGTCTATTTTTTTGTGTTTAGCCTGTATCGTCACCAGAAAATCCACCTCCACAAGTTAAGTGGTTCATGTTTCAGGGTTCAGAAATTTCAGATTGACATCCAATTGTAGATTTCAACATTTTGTTTAGTGTTTTAGCCACATAAGCAGCTGCATCATCAAAAAACTAACAGTGTTAACTTTCAGTTAGTAAGTGATCGTTAAAGTAAAATAAGCTTAAAGTTTAAAATGTTTGTAAAATTTTTTTGAGTTAACATTAATCCCGACCAATAAATGAAAGTTGCATTATTAAAATCCAATAACTTATTTTTTAAACATAACGTACAAATGTTTTATTCAACATTTCATATTTTTCCCCAGCCCTATAATAAGCTTCTTCAATTAATACATTATTTATTCATATTATTAACAGATTATTAAATAATGTAAGATTATTATTTTTATTTTAAACATCCATATTTTAATTTAACATTTAAATTTATATTTATTATTTATATTTTTAATTAAATACTATTTAATTTAATTACTATGTTAATTAAATACTTAAGCATATAATTAATAAATATTATCATAATAGTATTAGTAGTAATAATAATAATAATAATGCTTGCTTGGGGCATTTTGGGTATTTAATAGTTTAGTATTTATGATAAGTTTATTAGTTAATAACATATTATTTAATATGTTTCAAAAAAATAATTATGGTAGTTATATAAATAATAATAATAATAATAATAATAATAATAATAATAATAATAATAATAATAATAATAATAAATAATAATATATAATAATATATAATAATTGCAGGACCGGTTATGATTGTTTAACAATAGTCTAACAGTTGGAGATAACACACTTACTAGATCAAATAGGAAACCAGGTAAAAAAACAAAGTACAAAAGATAAGAACACTCAACATGAGATACTTTATACTACATCCTACAGCCGGCCATACTTTGAAGGCCATCTGGACACTAATCTAGACAGCAAGGTAAATGTAAAGTTAAAAGATAGATTGCCTTTTTATATGTGTCTATGACAAGCCATAACTCATATCCTATTGTATTACAAAAAGGATAAAAGTTGGAAGTTATAGACAAGGACCCCATACTGAGCAGTTGACAAAAGTAAAAAGGTAATCACCAACTTATATTAGTTGGTGAGTCTTTAGAGCTGACAGTGGAAAGGTTTCCTGCTTTTGCCAAAAGTATGTCTGAGAAGCATGTCTTCTCTGTCTTCGGAAGAGTTCAGTCTTTAGGCTTCTAAAAACTTTGTCTTCAACCATCAGAGACTTCATTTTTGGCTTCGAAAGATTTCTGCCTTTAGCTTCGGAAGATTTGACACTTAGTTATTTTTCTTTGTGCATGGTCAAATCTTCCGAAGATAAACTCTTACAAACTCCCCCTAGGCTAATGCTACCAAAACTTGAAGATTACTATGAGTCTTGATCCTTCACTTATTTACAGCCATCATCAGAATCAGGGGCATTCCTCTCTTCATCAGTTGGTTTGGATTCTTTAGGCTCTCATGGTATCTCCTTATGTTGTAGAGATCATGCTAAGGAAGGTCAAGTATATTCTGCCAGAAATGTACTTGTAGACCTCCTTGATCTCTTGTGACATACCATCTGTCTGGGTTTGGAGAGTACACCCAAGATAGGATGGGTCTCTCAGCGGCTAGAGGCTTTACTTGTAAGGGAGTTGGTTGAGCTGCCTCTTTTGGTTCACCCTCAGGATGTTCTAACTCATCCTGACGTGCAGAGGTGGATGCCTTAGGCTTCTTCTTCTTTGACTTTAAATCTCTTCTAATGGCCATCCTTTTCTTCTTTCTATACTTCAATGGAGAAGGTTGGTCTTGATCATATTGTCTTCCTTTTTTTCCTTCTAAGTTTGGTCCTTCCCCTTTAGATGTTCAGAAGAAGTTTTAGGACCCTGTTGTGCGTTAGAAAATGAAGCTGGCTGTGGATCAGCACTAGGTCTTGGTTGTGTTGTCTTGTTTGGTTCAACCTTGACCTCAGCTTCAGGTACAGCTTGACTTGGTGGAGAATACAAGTCTTGAAGCTCACCCCTCTTGATCTTCTGCTTGATCACTCTGATGTGCTCATCTATTGTGGATAGAGACATGGGACCAAGCCTCCTTCCGAAAAACCTATACAGCTTCAAGAAGCTCACCATCCTTTGTCTATCTTTAGCTTTCTTCTTGTTTGCTTTAATGGTGGCCCATGGTTTTGCATCTTCCTCCCTCATCTTTCTCTTAGCATCTTTTCGTTCTTTGATATCTTCTTGTTACAGCTGCTTAAGATACTCAAACTCTATGTACTCATAAGATAGAGGGAGTAAAGCTTCTACCTGGTAGAGGCCTGTGGCACTCAAGTAGGAAATCATGTTTTGTTTGTCTTATTCTTTACCTACTTGAGTTTCTTCCTCTACAGTCACAGACTCTACCTCAGGCCGCCTTTCTTGAACTGGAGAGAAGACAGGGGCTTTATATAATTTTCTTCTTTTTCTTTCTTCTTTGTCTTAAGGAGCAAAGCAGCAACCTCAACCTCCTTCCTCTCTCTTGACACCTCTGTATCTGCCAGTTTGTTTAATTCCTCCAAGGGAAGAGTGATTAGATTTTCTATATTTTAGTTCCTAGTTCCCAGGTAGTTCAATTTGGCTGCCTTTTAACTCATCTTCCTGAGCGTTTGGCCTTTGGGCAGCCCTGATTGCAGCCTGCATAAACTTGGAGTCTCTCTCATTCTTTCTTCCCTTGCCTTCCTCTTCCTCTCCCTCTTTTCCTTCTCAATATCCTTAGAAGTTAGAACTTTCTTTCCTTTGTTAATCACCAGCCTGTGTGACTCAGGGATGAGAGATCTTTGGCCTTCTTGAACTTGTTCTGCACTTGAGCTCTGGCCAGGGAGAGACTGTGAAGCACCTTCACCAACCGGTGTCTTATTGAGGGTAATTGGTGGTGAAGGAGTATAAATCTCAAGGTTCATAGGGTCCATAACTGGGCCTTACACTGAGGTTTCCCCTTCGAAGCTAATCGTAGGGTCCAACTCAATATCTAGTTGACCAACAATTTTCCCTGCTAGCTTCAATCTATATAAGCTTCTTCTCCTTTTGAACTCTTTAGACACCCTCATTTGAATCCTCTCTACCAACCTATCAGTATGTCTACTTTGACTTGGGTTGACAAATGGAAGGGTTGGCAGAAGGAAGCTTTCATAGAACCCAGGTTATAGATGTTGAAAACTTCTTGTTTACCCTGGAATGTAGAAAGCACCAAGGCCCTTCTATCACTATCATACCCCTATCCTATGATTGGATTATCAGCAGGATTGGATGCAGGTGACATGGCCCTTGGTATGAAAGCCTCCTCAAATATGTTTTAAAGAATGGCATCCATATTGATGTGGGCCAGAGGAGGTTGTTGATTCTGGATAGTTGCAAGTGAGGGTGGTGAATCCTCAATGTCCATACTCTGGGTAGTGCTCCCTTTTTCTATGATTGTGGTGACTTTCTCTCCCTTTTTGGTAGCATCACTTACTTGAACAAGTGAGCTAGAGGTTAGGTCTACCATAGCCACAGGTTCTTGTGTACATGGTTGAGCATGATTGGCAAGCCTATTAGCTTGCTTACCCTTGAGATCTGTGATCTCAAGTTGTTGATTTAGCACCTTCATTTGTAAGGTAGCCACCTGAGGTTCTAGGTGACTAACCATAGAGACAAGATATGTGCAAGTTTTTGTTAATTGTTGCACCTTTTAATGCATACTCCCCTCATCTTCATCAGAAGAATCATGGGAGAGGACATAACCAAAGTCATCCCTGTCACCACCAGATATTTGTTCCTTGTCTCTGGATTTCCCCTTCTCAATGGCAGCTTCATGAGAAGTGTCAAGGAGCTGGGTTGTCGTGGTTGAGGTCTTAATTATGTAATCACTTGCAAAAGTGAGAACCTCTTCCACATGGACCTCTTGAACTTGTTAAGAGAGGTCCACCTTAGTAGTAGGTGGATGATATGAGCAAGACATAGGAGTGGTAGGAGCACTCATCTCTCCTTGAGTAGGGGAGGAGAAGAGAGACTCATGGTACTCACTGACTCCCATATCTTAATCATCATAGAATTCTACGTTAGGGATTGGTTGGTTAAGATCTAACGACTGGGGATGTTACCTTTCCTCTGAAGGTTGTTCATCTGAGTTTTGAGACTCAGGATGAAGGCCTGAGGCTAGGATTGTGAACTCATCAGGCTGAGCATGAGGAACCTTAGCACTGATTATAGAAGGAATGGGAGTGGTCTGCTCCTCTAGAGAAGTGGGAGCTCTTGGTTCCACTTGCTCTTGCATGGGTGAGTATATAGGGGCCTACTCAGTCTTTGGCTGAGCAAGGGTTTGTTTGGATTTTCTTTGTAGGTGACTTATCTTTGGCTGTGTGGGTAGTGAAGATGAAGAAGGTGTGGGTTCAACATCGGCTGGGATTGCCAAGTTATCACCTTGAGCAGGTTGCTTTAACATTTTTAGGACAAGGGCTGTTTCTACCCCGGATTAACAAACAGTGATTTTCCTTATTATCTTAAAGATGTCGGGCTTCATCTATCCCAACTTTAGACATTAACTGTTACCTTTAACTGTGAGCCCAATTTACAGTTGAGCATGTGCTAAACATGTATAGGGAACATGTAATATTCAAGGGAATCTAAGTTAGAAAGTAAATTTGTATAAACAAATGTGGAATACCTAAACTTGATCCCCTAGACCATTCCATGGAGTATATATGAAAAATCTTTTGGAACTTGGTCCTATCCTCCATGCTTGTTGGATAGTGAGTAGATGATGACATGGAGGAGGTATTTCCATTAAGAGGAGAACTATCCTTTCCTGAAGGTCTTGACTGAGAAGTCACCTTCATAGCCCATCCGCTGGAATGATCCATTTACTGCCTCCTTGGTGAAGGATAGCTCACCTTCTTCAACATCCAGCCTAAGATGTTGGTTAATGGTAGCTGGAGTGATGAACACTGTCCTCCTCTACACCGTGGCAGATAGTGCCTTCTTCCTTCTATTATGACCTCTTGGCAGATCCTTTAAAACTCCAAGAGTTGATCTTCACATAGTGGAGGGTCAATGGTGAGGGTGGTGAGTTAGGAAGAGCGGGAAAGAAAGTTGCAGATCCCTAAAAAACTAGGGTCTTTCTCAGCGGATAACAGAGCAACCTGGTTGTGTTACCTATGTAGGTGCATGACAAAGGTTGGATAGTTTTAGGGTTCAGGGTTGGCTATTTTATAGAGATTTTATATGAGAGATTTTAAGAAAAACGAGGGTTTATGGAGTGATTTAGGGCTTGAAGATTGTAGATGAAGAAGAAGAAGAGAGAGTGAGACCCGTTGGAGAGGCTATTTATATGCTTGGATGTGAGACAAAGTTATTACAAAAGATAAACTTTGAAATCTGAATGTCGGTCGCACCTCTGAAAAAGTGCCCAAAATGGTAGTTATCTTTGAAGTTGAAAATCTTCTAAAGGTAATTTGTCTTCAAAAGCTTAGAGAAAGCTTCCAAAGCTAAATTGACTTTGGAAGATATTCCTTAGTTTAAGAAGAATTGCTTCAGAAGCAAATGTACTTATAGAAATTTTTCTTCAGAGATAGATTTGGTTCCGGAAGATATTAAACTTCAGAAGTTTTACTCAAGGAGTGAATAAAACTTCCGAGACTTCATTGCTTTTAGAAGAAACATCTCCTTCAAACATATAAGTACTTAGAAGCATATTTAAGTTTCGAAAGATATATTAGAATTTCTTCAGAGACTAACTCTCTTAGTAAGTAGTTATTAGTTTTGAAAACATAATATTCTTCCGAAGTCAAATTAATTTATTCCGAGAGAAAATTCATCCATAATTCTTAAAACTCTAAGTAATATCTACTTTTTTATAAAATTTTCTTCCAAGATAAATAGGGCTTATGTGAGTGATAAATTAGACAACATTAAAGACACATATTTTTAAAAACAGTTTTGAAATTAATTTAATATAAATCTACTCAAGATTAATCATCCCAATAGCTGATGCAAGATTTAAATCTTGTTCATCAAATGCTATTATGAACAAATCAGCACATTGTTCATTTGTGTTAACTTTGACCAATTTAATCAATCCTTTTCAAAATTATCTCTGATCAAATGATACCTGATGTTGATGTGCTTTGTCTTTGAGTGTTGCACTGGGTTCTCTGTGATTGAGATGGCACTGTTGTTGTCTATAAGGATAGGAGTCTTCTTGAAGTTGAATACATAATCTAGCATCTAATTCTGAATCCGAAGCACTTGCGCACAATAGCTTGTAGCAGTAACGTATTCAGCTTCATAGTTGATGCATATACACATGACTATTTCTTGCACTTCTATGAGACTATCCTTCCATTAAGGAACTGACATCCCCCAGATGTAGATTTTGCAGTCATATCGCAGCCACCATAGTCACTATCTATATTGCATACAGATTGAAGTCAGAATTATTTGGATACCAAAGTCCTAGTGTGGAAGCTCCTTTAAGATATCTAAGAATCCTCTTGACAGCAACTAGGTGTTGCACATATGCATGTAGCAAACATGATATCAGGCATGTTGGCTGTTAGGTACATAAGAGACCCAATCATAGCTCTGTATTGATGTTCATCCACACACTACCCCTCAAGGAGTGGTTTCTGGCTATGGAAGTCTTGGCAACCTTACACATAGTCAGATGAAATCTGGTTAGTATGTCTTTTACATACTTTGAGTAGTTTATGAAGATGCCATTGTAAACTTGCTTCAGTTGAATTCCTAGAAAGAAATTGAGTTTCCCCATGGCACTCATTTCAAACCTATTCTTCATCAGCATCAAGTCATTTCCTGTTATTTTGACCTACAAATAATGTCATTAATATAAACTTAAACCAACATCAAGTCATTTCCTGTTATTTTGATGAAGAGTATGATGACAATAGTACCTCTTTTGTAATCATGTTAAACTAGGTACTATGACAATATCTCATACGACTCCTTGGTGCATGACGCAGCCCATAGAGAGCTTTATCTAGACATAATCAGGATGATCTGGATCTGCAAAGCCTGGTGGTTGCTTGACATACACTTCTTCATCCATCACCCCATATAGAAAAGCACACTTGACATCAAGTTGGTATACCTTGAAATCCTTGGATGCAACAAATGCAAGGAATATCCTTATAGCTTCAAGACTTTCTATAGGAGCAAAGTCATCTATGTAGTTAATCCATTCTTCTTGAGTGTACCCTTGGATTAACAGTCTTTCCTTGTTCTTGATGACAACCCTCTATCATCTTTCTTATTCCTAAAAACCCACTTGGTACCTATTGGCATCTTCCCAGAAGGAAGAGGACATAGGTTCCAAACACCTTGTCTTTTGAAATGAAGCAGTTCCTCTTATATTGCTTTAATCCAGCTTCCATCTCTCAAATCCCCATCAACTTTCATTGGCTTGATTTGTGATAAGAAGCAAGAGTGCAAACAAACATTTTGATTATGGGTTTGTCCTCTTGTTATCACCCCAGTCCCAACATCACCAATGATGTTTGTGGTAGGATGTGAGTTGTTGATTCTTAGCTGAGCAATCACAACAAGTTGATTTTATAGATCTAAATTAGTGAAATTTAGATCTGGTGATTGAGTATAACCTACCACATCAGCACACCCATCAAGTGAGACTTGACCAAAGAGTGTGTAATATCATTGATGTTGTCTTCAGTCTAGTGGTTGTCAGCATCAAGATATTCTTGATCACTTTCACCATCTCTATTTCCACTTCATTGGAGGTCCCTTCATTTGAGTTTTATATCTCATGGCTGGAATTGGTTGGAACCTCACATGTATCATCTGAAGAATTTATCATGGTTGTGCTAAAAGGATTTCCACTTACAGTGTTGGTTACCACTGGTGCTGAAGAAATTTGAACATTTGGTCTTCTTAGCTGAAATCTTGGATCATGATATTCTACAAACATATTACCTGTTGTTCCTGAAGCATCTTCAAAAGATTTGTTAAAACAGTTGGTAACTAAATCAAGATCAAATAGCCAATCAGGACGAGAACCTTTCACACTTGGAGTGTGCTCATTGAAGGTCACATTGGCTGACACCTCAACTACTCTAGTTATGAGATTGTAAACTCCATAAGCTTTAGCTTGAGAAGAATATCAAATGAAATGTCCATCGTCTGCTTTCTCAGCAAACTTGGCTATGTGATCTTTAGTATTAAAGATGGTGCATGAACATCCAAATGACCCAAGGAAACCAATGAAAGGTCTCCTTTTATGCCATAGTTCATAAGGATTCTTACAATGAGTTTTGACTACTAATTCTCTATTCTACACATAGCAGTCACTGTTGACTGCCTGCATCTGCCTAGAAGGTGATCGACAGTTTAGAGTCAGAGTGCATTGTTCTTGCAACCTTAATAAGTATCCTATTTCTCCTTTCTATAACACCATTTTATTGAGGAAT
The DNA here is from genome assembly GCA_025506505.1 of Flaveria sonorensis. Classification (NCBI taxonomy): domain Eukaryota; kingdom Viridiplantae; phylum Streptophyta; class Magnoliopsida; order Asterales; family Asteraceae; genus Flaveria; species Flaveria sonorensis. Next base: position 32,010,168 of record CM046435.1, on the reverse strand, counting down.
TCTAGGAGCACTATATTGTCTTAAAATACCATTTTTATCACAAAAATATATCAAGGATTTGGTTCTTGAATTCAGTTCGCTGATCATATCTTATGATCTAACCTTGTGATCACATTGATTCTCAATTTTCAAAACAAAGGATTTCAAGATTTCAGGGGTCTCATTCTTACTTCTAAGAAAGAAGATGCAAGTATATCTTATGAAATCATCTATGATCACAAGACAAATTTCTTCCAAAACTTATTATACTTGTGGGACCAAAGAGATCCATATGTAATAAGTGTAGGAGAGTAGTGATGGAGTTCATTTTCTTTGGTTTATAAGACACTTTGTGTTGCTTTCCATTCAGGCATGCAACACAATAGTCATCACTTGTAAACTATTTCTTTGGCATTCTAGTTAGCAGATCATCTTTAATTAGTTTATTCATATTTTTAAAGTTTACATGGCATATTCTTTTATGCCTAAGGAAAGACTCATCACTATTCGCTTTAAATAGAAAGCAAGAAACTTCTCTTGAAGGTGAGGTTACTTGCAAATCCATCTTGTACATGTTCCCTTTCCTGGGGCTCTGAGCAGGATATGCTCTTGAGTAATGATCTCCCTGGGCTTGAGAACAATGCACTCATGCTCAGTAAAGAGCATGTCATATCTCTGGTCACAAAATTGAGATACACTCAAAAAATTGTACTCAAGCTCTTTCACAAAGTTTACCTTCCCAATGTTGAGCTTAACATTTATTACCCTACCCCTTCTATTTGTGTAACCACCTGATTCACCTCCAAAAGCAACTAGCCCTCCATCAATTTTCTCATGTCTTGAAGAAAAGAGCCATTGCAAGTCATGTGCCTAGAACAACTAGTATCAATGATCCATACATTTCTTTTGGTCTTCAGTTGTTCCTGAACATGAAAAGAGATGATTAGTTACATTTGGAAACCCAAGCCTTGCTAGTCTTGGGCTTATCAAGATAAACTGATGATAGTTCAACAATTATTGATCCTATATGCTAGCTTTGAGGATCCTTGGTTGTTGTTGATCATGAAACCTCAATCACATGGCATTCCTTTAACTTCCACACCATCTCTGGAAGATTAGACTTGGCTTTCCAAACTTCAAAAGTTTTTAAGACTTTGAAAGTTTTGGAGACTGAACCTTCGGAAGCCTTTGCATCCACTGTACTAGACTTCAGTGCTTTGGAAGCATTCCTTTCTTCTGAGACCAAACTTGCTTCTGAAGATAGTTTTCCACCTATCTTCTTTTGGTTCACCTTGATGCTTTCGAAGAAAAATGGTTTTCCTTTCGAAGCTATTTTCTTCCTCTTCTCAGAAGTCTTATTCTTATTCATGTGGATGGTACTCTTAGGATTGTAAATGCAATCCTTAGCATAATGAGTTGTACCACCACACATGATTCATTCCATAGGCTTCCTTCTAAGTGTCTTGTCTTGAGGAGAAGGTTTGTTTTGATCCTTTTCCAGCTCCTTCATCTTCTTGGATGATGCAACATGCTTCTATGGGTGAAGCTTGCCTCGATGTTGGATGGCTCAGCCTGTGCAGCAGTGATGCACATGGTTCAACCTTCTTCTCTGTACTAGGATGGCTTGGACTTGACTAGACTTCTAGTACTAGAGTCCTTTGTTAAGTCTTCAGTCTTTCTCACCTCAAACCTACCAGAGATAAAAACTTGTTTTTGCCTATGGTCAAAGGTGGCTTTGATCTCCTGCACTTTCTTTGATCTTCTTCTTGCAGCCCTGTTCAAGTTCTTTCTTGCAGACTTGGCGATCCCTGGTTTCTTCTTCTCTCCAGGGATATAGAGGATATATTGATCCTGCACTTTCTTAGAATGAACCTCTTCACTCACTTCTTGTTCATCCTTCACTATATCCTCTTCATCTTTATTTTCCTCTTGGATAGGATCAACAGGAGGTAGCTCATCTTCACAAGTTCCACACCTTGGTTCTCTGACTGATAGTAATGTGTGTGGATGAGCTATTTTATTTGATCTAAGTCCCTACTCGTTCTAATAACAAACCTTTGCATGCAAGGATGAAGATATAATGTTCTTGAAGGTTTCCTCTTTAAGAACACATCTTTCTACCTTGGCTTTGCTGATCACAAGCTCAGCCTGACATTCAGTTAACTTGGTAACAAAATCTTTGATCTGAGTCCTATAGTTTGTATGCTCATGTTTTAAAGTAGAAATGGTTTTCTTTAAGTATTCTATTTTAAGCTTATAATCATTTTCACTTCTAAAAATAGCTTTAAAATGTTTAAGGACTCAAGATCAAATCTTACTTCCAAGCTGTAGGACCTGTACATGTTAACTTTAGTAATGCATTTAGGAGTACAAAGATGTTCGAATACCTTAGTTTCATCATTATCAGTCATCAGGGCTTGGTTTTGAGAGACATATCCTACTTGAAAGCTCCAGTCAAAGCCTCCTTCTTCAACAGCAACTACAGCTTGCTACTTTGGTTGGTTGGGCTTCTTAGTTCTTGGAGCTACATCAGTGTAGTTTGGAATGGACTGTGTTTGGCCATCATTTCTTCTTGGTGCCTTACAGTCCCTAGAAAAGTGGCCTATTTGGTTACAGTTGTAACACTTTACTTTGTTTTTATCCAGCCCAAACTTTCCACTGGTCATATTGCTTGGGAACTTCCTCCCTGTTCTCTTGTAGAACTTCTTGGCTCTGTGAATAAGAAGAGCCATCTGCTGGACTATCTCCAAGTACTCCAGATCATCTAGATGGATGTAGTCCAGGTCTTCAAGGGTGAAGAGAAAGTTTCTAGAACTTTCATATGAGGGCACAAAGGCTTGAGAGGAGTTGGGCTCTTGGAATGAACTTCATTGAGTGTAGCTCTCTCTTGGTGTCTCCGAAAAGGTGATGAAATAACCCTTTGGTAAGTTGTCAAGGTAGCAGATGAGATGATCATGTGGTTCTCTGCTATCCCTTTCAACCACATGAAGGGCTAAACTCTTTTAGATGCTTGATGAGCTATGAGAAGGATTTTGCATGTTCATCTCTATTTGGTAACTGCTAAGGATACCATACAGCTCAGTGAGAGTGAGGGTAGAGAGGTCCTCAGTTCTCTTAATGGTCACACAATAGTGTTTCCATTTTCTAGGAAGAGAAAACATGAACTTCCTCACTATGTCCGTATTCTCAAGTTTAACTCCAACATCCATCAAAGTATCTATAATCTCAACATACCTGAAGTATTGTTGAGTCATAGTTTCACCTGTCTTAAAGGTGAAGTTTTTCAAACTGCTGCTTCATGATTTCTTTCTTGTTCTCTTTAGCTTCCATAGATCCTTCATACATCAGCTTCAGTGCATCCTACAGTTCTTTTGCAGTCTTGCACTTCTTGAAGCCTCTATAAATGGAGTTGGTAATAGCTGTTTGAAGAGCTGTCATGGTTTTCTGATCAGTGTCTATTTTCTTCTAATCTTCTTCAGATTAATCAGTCACTTCCTTTGGTATCATCCCACCTCTAGCAGTTGCTGAAGTAGTACTTGGATGTGAGGTCCAGAGACTATAGATCTCCACATCCTGCTATCTTGAGACTTGATGAAGCCTTCCATCATCACGCACCAAGTGTCAAATTCATCAGGAGTAATAAGTGGAGAGTTTGTCATGGTCCTGGTTTTTGTATCAGCTTTAGTGAGAGCTGCCATTTGAGTAAGTAAGTGTATGTGAAACTAAAGTGTGATTCAATATGGTGAGATCTTGCAATCAAGAGCCTAAAAAGCTCTGATACCAATGAAGGACCGGTTATGGTTGTTCAACAATAGTTTCATAGTTTGAGATAACACACTTACAAGATCAATTAGGAAACCAGGCAAAGAAACAAAGAACAAAAGATAAGAACACTCAGAACACAAAGATTGGTTTTCAAGAATGATGTATATTGCTCTCAAAGTTTTACAATTTTTACAATGCTTAGTCCTAAAACTAGTTACATGAGATACTTCATACTACATCCTATAGCTGGCCACACATATGATTATAACATGCCATAGCTCACATTCTATTGTATTACAAAATACTAAAGTTGGAAGTTACAGACAATGACATCATACTGAAACTCTCTTCGGAAGAGTTCAGTCTTCTGGCTTCAGAAAACTTTGTCTTCAACCTTCAAAAGACTTCACTTTTGGCTTTGGAAGATTTCTGTCTTGGCTTCGGAAGATTTGACACTTAGTTATTTTTCATTGTGCATGATTAAATCTTCCGTAGTAACTTCCTTGTACTTCAGTGCATGCTGAGAGTTCATTGACTAGCATCATCCTTTAAGAAATAATAATAATAATATAATAATAATAATAATAATAATAATAATAAAATAATAATAATAATAATAATACTTGGTTATTTGAAAATTTTTAATACTTATAACTTAATTTGTTAGTTAATGACATATTATATAGTAGTTTAAAAACTCGGTGTGAAAGAAATATTAATTGATAGTTACTTATTAAATTTAGAATAATAAAATAAGTTTTTGAGGTAAAAATTAATTGAAATTACGTATAATTAACTGCTTTAGGTAATAAAACTAACAACATGTTTCTAGACTTTCAACTTTAGAAAAATTTTGTTTTAAAAAAAATTTCTTTTTCTAAGCACTACAATTTTTTTTAAAATATATATGTGTATTTTAAATAATGTCATTTTTCTAAAAAGTTCTATGGTTTTTAAAAACCTGATGTTTCAAAAAATTTATTGTTTTAAAATTTAATAAAAAAATATGTTTTGTATTTTAAGAAGTATATATATAATCACATTAACATTGAATGTAGTTTAAATGGTTAACTTTTATTTTAGTAATGACACGTGTAAAAATCCTAAGTAAAGGCTATATGAACATGTAGAAAAAGATGTGTTTTCTAGATATTTTGTTTTATTAGTATAGATGTGTTTTAAAAAATTATAATAATCTATATCTATAACTTGTAATACTTATATAGGATGAAAATAGTAAAAAATAGGCATTTGAGACACAATTGAAGAAACTTTGACATTTTATTATTTTAACTATTTAATAATACCAAAAACCCTCTAAGCATGGTATACTAGTGGCCTAAGGATATTAAGCCTTAAGTAATTAGTTTAATAAATTTCATTAATTTAATATCATTAGATATTGACAATAATGAATTATAAATTGTTAAGTATTAACAATATAAATTATTATTAATTTATATAAATTATCATCTAAGTAAATTACACGGACAATCCCTGGGATATGCACGTATCACAAGTTTAGTCTCTTAATAAATTACAAATGCGGGCCTGATCTATGTAAAGAGTGTAAGCTGACGGTCCCTGTCACTAATAAATGTTAAGTTTCTTTGTTATTTTTTTAAAAGACCAAAATACCCCTTGTTTTTCATCTTCTTCTCCACATTCAACACCCACCACCGCCGCCTCTACCCTCAACCCACCACCGCCATCGCCTCTACTCTCAACCCACCACCATCGTTGCCGCCTACCCTCATCACTGCCTCTAGCTTTAACCCACCACCACCGTCGCCGCCTTCACCCTCAATCCACAACCAACATCACTGCTTGCACCCTCAACCCATCTCCACAACCGCCTCTACCTTTAACCCACCACCACTGTCGCCGCCTACACCCTCAACCCATCACCACCGATGCTGCCAACACCCTCAAGCCAACACCACCATCCCACAGCACCTCAACCCACCAGCACCATCGCATAGCACCTCAACCCACCACCACCAACGCCGCCTACACCCTCTACCCACTACTACCATCCCGTAGCACCCTCAACCCACAACCATCATCGCTACATGCCCCCTCAGACCTGAACAAAGAAATAGAGGTGGCTTTATGACCGGTGCTCTTAGGAGAGAAAGAGAGAGAGATAGAGAGAGAGAGCCTTAGACTAATGGTAGTGCTTGATTTCTCATATGGTGGTGGAGAGGTGATGATAATGGTGATGACGATGAAGATGGAATAAGAAGAAAAAGATGAAGATGAAGATAGAAGAAGATGAAGATAAAGATAAAAGAAGAAGATGAAGATGGAAAAAGAAGATGGCGGGAGGGGGTGAGATGTGGTGGGGGTAACTTTGGTTTCATTTAGAAATTATTAGTTTTAAAATATGGGGGTATATTGATAATTTTACACTAACTTAACAAAGAAACTTAATCTCAGTTAGCGTCGGGGAGTGCCGGTATGCATATCATGCATAGTTTAGGCCTGCATCTGTAATTTTTGAAAAGTAGGGACTAAAGTTGTAGTATGTGCAAACCCCAGGGGCTATCCATTTAATTTACTCTTATTATTTATTAAACTTTTAACAATATAATACTTTAAATGTAAAATTATTAAAAAATATCCAATATAAGTTATTATTTTATTTATTATAATTTGAATTTACATAAATTATTATTTATAAATTTATATAACAGTATCATGTATTATATAAATTATCATGTTTTAAATGTAAGAATAACTTCTCGTGATATATACATTTCAAAAAATATATTGGTAATTCATAGATACCAATATATATTCTACCTATCAATATATCTTTTTTGACTATCTTTCTCAGCTTCTTTATCAAAGTATTTTTTCAACAATTCTATAATCTAGAAAAACTAAAAATTATATATACAAACTTTTAAAAACTGCATGGTGAATACTAATGTACAAGTCATTGAAACCAAATCCTACAAATTTCAATACATCCGTCGCAACGCGCGTGTTCACACGCTAGTGCTTATATAAGGAAGAAAGGACAAAATAGGCATTTTAGACACAAATTAAGGTACTTAGACATTTATTTCCTTTGTACATTTGTCTATAAGACCAAAATTATCCTCTAATTAAGCATTTATTAATGAATTTAATCATTTCATAATATTATAGAAATTAGATTTCATTAATATTGACAATAATAAATTTAAAATTATTATATAAGTATTATTGATATAAATTATATATGAGTTTATATAAATTATTATTCACAGAATTTATAAAAATATCATAAATTATTATATGACCTATACATAATAAAAAATATATTGATAAATTCCAAACACCAATATCTTTTGTAAATCTCATTCTATATGTAACACCATTCTAAACGCGAACCCATTATGAACCATTACCCAACCAATCAACACGTCCAATTTGTCAGCTTTAATCTTTATTTTAGGGATGGACATGACCCAATGATTATGATATGATACATAAGAAACGTACTGTCTCCCTTTAGTGTTATTGTTTGAGTGTTTGACCTGTGTTAGATTAGATACCCAACCCGTTGTCCTGCACATTGCACCACTGTTTAACTACTAAGAAATCTATGGGGCTATGATTTTTTTTATTTGTTGATTCTTTTCATTATTACTGCTTTTAAAACATTTGGTAAATCTCAATCTTTTTGTAATACCATTCGGACCCAAACCAATTATAACCTATTAACCAACCCGACCAACACACCAAATTTGTCACTTTTTAAATTTTCTTTTAGGGATGGATATAAGCCAATGATTGTGATATGATATATATAAGAAGCATACCATCTCCCTTTAGTCTTATTGTTTGAGTGCTTGACCCGTATTAGATCAGATGACTAACCCGCTTGTCCTGTCCCATTGCCACCTCTGTTTAACTACTAAGAAACGTACAGATCATGCACATCCAAATTTGATATACCTTTGTGTTATATTGTTGTCCATAATAGCTTTCAATATTAATTACTATGAATAAGTAAGTCAAAGAAATTTAAAAAATATATTTTATTAAAGATTGAAAGGTTTTGGGTTATATAGACACCTATTTTTGTTATTAAGATGCCATAATCTTTCTATCTCTCTATGTATCTATATGTATTATAGAGAGAGATAGGGAGAAAAAGAATAATTAGGGTGTACTAATAACAAACCCCAATATGAAATTATTCTATAAATGTTAGAAATATACTTTCATGTTAACAAAGTTTGTTTTTCTGTTTGATCTCTACGTTTTGGAGGTGGGTTTACGTTCATGATTATATACAAAATGTCAAAAACTGATTCTACAGTTTAAGTGTAAGCACCTTTCTAAAAGTCATTACTTCTGAAGTCTTGGACTCAACAAGTGCATTAAAAGGATAATACTTGCCATAATCAAACATAATATGTTCTAACATTCAAACAATCACTAACTAACATATTAGTATCATTAACACTCATAACATACACTAATATAGCTTAAATTTCTTTTCCAGGATTGTAGATAAAAAGGAATTTTTGCTAAGTATTGGTAGCGGATAAAGAGTTTTACAGAGCGGATGACTAAGAGGATGCAGCAGATGAGGATCAAGTCCAAGTGCCCACAGCAGATGAACAACACACACAGCGGATGCTAAAGTCCATAACTAATGAACTGTCTACACCGGATGTTCATCCACAGCGGATAACATACAAAGCAAACACACACAAGTGTTCACAGCGGACGTTCATCCACAGCGGATGAACATTTCACAACGGACAACAAACAAAGCAAACACTCACAAGCGTTCACAGAGGACAGCATCCAAGACACAGCAGACAAGTTATCGGACTTTCACAGCGGGTAGCTAATCATCCACAGCGGACAGCTTATAGACTTAGGATTATTTATGTAATTTTCATTTACATAAGGGCAGTTTAGTAATTGTATATAGCTTTGTGTATAGGCTATAAATAGCATACTACCCTAATCCTTTGAAATCTTTGGAATAATCAATACAATCAAGCAGTTATTATCATACAAGCATTCAATCACTAGCACACACACACACACACACACACACACTGATATCATAGCATTAATCATGGGTTTCCATACACCATGATTAGTGTTTGTTGAAATCAAATATAACAATCTGTTGTTATATCTTGTTTGAGAGATCTGAAATGATCCTTGGGGGGAATCAACCTGTTTATGTTCTTATTGGTCATCAAGTTCATAATCAGTATTTGTTGATTAAATCAAGTGGTATCAGAGCCTTGGCTCAAATAATATACTAATTTTTTATCCTCTCAATCAACAACATGATATATGTGGTTCATTAGCTTCAAAACATACATTTCGAGTTGAAAATCATCACAAACACCTTCTTCTACACCAAACATTCATCAAGTGCTTAAAACATGATTTATTAATTTGTTTTTATGCATTGTGAAGATGATTCTATGTGTTTAAAGCTCAAAATATCATTCATACATGATTTTCGAACATGTTCATCACAAGACTCTCTAAACCTCGTCGGTTTCTAAGGGTTTTCGGATAAACAGTACACGGTTATTGTTCTATCAGCTCTCATCAAACAAACACTCAGTAGAATACTTTGAATCTGTTCATTGTATTTAACATCATATTTGAGTTGTTTTTTCACTCAAACAGGCGATTAAGCTTCTACAAACAAAAACCGATTGTTGTTTTGTTCAAGTTTTCATAGCCGCCAACAAAACCTAGGATAAACCCTAGTTATGATCATTCATAACCTTCACAATCTTTGATGAGTGTGTTGGTCATCATCATCAAAATCAAAGAAGAAACATAATCTTCTTTGAATTTTCTAAAAAGTTACCTTTTGATCCAAAAAGTTAACTTTTAAAACATTTCTGTGTTTGTAGGGTTTTTGACTTCTCTTGATTGATATTATTAAAAGTTGATATTCCTTAACAGAATATTCCTTGATTTTCACCGAGATTTGAAAGTGACATCATTTGACATTAATTAATTTGAAAATAAAATTAATTAATTTCCTTTATTCTGTAAACAACAAACACACTAACAAACAAATCCTATTGACTTAAAATGTTAAGTTAAAAATTAACAAACATGTCTGATGAAATTTCAAGAACAAACAGTTGTCTCAAACCACCAAGACTCAAGAACAAGGTAGACTTTAAACAATGGAAAATAACATTCAGAAATTGGATAAATTTCCAAGACCCGGACCTATGGACTTCCATAACCGAGGGACCATTCATACCTTTGACTCTTGGGCCTGACTACAACATGCAAAATCCAGTAAGCTTGAAAAGCGTAGCTGGTGATGACCTCAAGAGGGTCACAGACATGAAAGCATACGACATATTGGCAATGACTTTGCCATTTGAAATTTTGACGGGTTGAAAATTTGAAAACAGCACATGAACTATGGAAGGTACTTCACACCATGTGTGAAGGAAGTGAGGAAATCAAGGAAATCAAGAAAGAAAAATTGAGGACCCAGTATGAAACCTTCCACCACGTTCAGGGAGAATCCATACCAGAACAGCTCCACAAATTTGTTCAGCTGGTAAATGAAATGATCGTCTATGGTCTCAAATACAAATCCGTGGAGATCAACAAAAAGATGTTGCACACACTGCCATAGAGCTAGACTCAATCAGTCTCTCTGAAGAAAGAAATATTGGATCTTGAAGCATTGTCTCTAGATGCTCTAGTTGCTAAAGTTGAAGCAATAGAACCAGACGAAAGATCCAGGAATAACAGCACAATCAGACACGTAGAATCCTACAAGTTCAAGGAACTACAACAGACAGGTAATGTATTTTTGACAAGCACTGGAGAAGATGAAAATCAAGAATTTTTAGATTCAAGGGAAACATCCTTCTTCTCAGTTCCTAAATCATCTAGTACAAACAGAAGTCTAAAAAGACAGGTGTTCATGCTTCCTATGAAGCCACACCACAAAGCAAACATAATCCTCACACCTCCAGTTCCAGCAAACAACAACAACCAAAGAATCAAAACATACATAGATTCGAGAAACCCATGGATGCTCTCATAATCATATTACAAAGTGAAGAGAAGAAGGCAGTGCAGCTTTCTCAACTAGCTTTAAAGCATACCTAGGTGCAAGTCTAACGCCATCTCAAATCATCCAAGAAGATATGGATGAGCTACCACCATACATGGTTGAAGAAATGGATCTTCAGTGGTCTATGGCAATGATTGCTATAGATCGTTATCAGATAAACCGGTATCGTAAACATTGAGTATGGACAGGAAAACCAATTTGGTTTTAACAAGATGAAGGTGAATGCTACAACTGTCAATTGTATGGTCATTTCTCAAGAGAATGCCAACAAGCAAGAATTGACAGAAACAACAATCAAACACAAGCATCCAGCAGCTATCATTCAAACAGTCAAATCCCACCTTCAATCAGTATTCCTGCTGCAACAATTCGACCTCAAATCACACAATATAGTCCAAATCAACACTCCAAATCATCAACAATGATTATCAAACAAGATGGTGAGTGTGATTGGAGTATGTACGAGGCTGAAATCCAATCTCCAAATCATGCCCTCATGGTAAACATTGAAGATAAGATTTCAGAAATCCCGAAAGAGGTAAGGGAAAACCTCTGTACACAAGCATGCATTGACGAAGTCAACAGATACAGAGAACATACAGACAAACTTTCCAAAAAAGTAATTGAAACAAATATTTTAAATGAAAGTCTAAAATCATAACAAAAACAATATGGGATTAAAATTCTTTAATTACAAAATGATTTGGAAACATTAATGTCTGAAAAACTAACACTTGCAGCTCAAGTAGAGCAACTCTCTAAATCATTGACTAAGTCAAAAAAAACATACAAGCTTCAGAAGAAAACTTTTCCTTCAGAAGAATTTTTCAACACACAAGCATTGGAAGAAAAACAAACAACAATACATGCTTCGGAAGAAAACTTTTCCTTCGGAAGAATTTTTAAACACACAAGCTTTGGAAGAAAACAAACAATATAAGCTTCGGAAGAAAATATATTAAAACAAACAAAACATGCTTTGGAAGAAAATTTATCAAACATGCTTCGGAAGAAATCATTTCAAAACAAAGAAGATTTTTAATTTTTGACAACTGTTGTCACACCGGACATACAAGCATATATCCGTTGTAGCTACAGTAACCATCATAACATGCGTATTACACCAAGTGTTTATAGCAGACAAACAAACATACATCCGCTATGCACTTGTGAACATACAAGTGTTCACAGTGTATGATGTAGGTAAGGCATCTGTTGTGAATATAGTGCCATTCCACAGTGCATGACTAACATAAGTCATCCGTTATAGAAACAGTACAAGTGTACACAGCGTATGTACACAGGTAAACGTACACTGTAAATCACCAAGTAATCACAGTGCATGACAATAAGCCATCCAGTGTGAATATATATTGAACAAACAAGATTTCACAGTGCATAAACAAATGTTCCTCCGCTTTGGAAACAGTGGACAAGTGTCCATAACACATGACCAAGTAGTCATCTACTGTGAACATAGTACAAAGTCAAAGAGTCCACAATGTACAGTTTAAGGTTGTACAACACACAAACTGTATACACAGCGGACATTCATTTTATCCGTTGTATATATAGTACTTCACTTGTGATTTTTCGTTCATCACGGTAAGAGTGAAAAATTCAGAATTCCAAAACATTCTAAAGTTTCTAACAAACAAACAGACAAAAACAAACAAACATGCATATCTAACCTTTCAACAAACAAAACATCCAAACATACATATGTAAGGCCCCGTCCCTGGAGACCCCACAGTTGGTCATTCATAACATCATTCATTATTAAAAACACCTTAGATCACATTATTATAAGAAAACAATCCCAGCGGAATAATTTAACCAAAAACCATTTCTTGCATTAATGATTACTTTTTGCAAATAATACATCGTTGTTTAGAGTTACAAAAGAATATTTAGTTGCATTACAAGACAAAAATATCATAATTGCATAAATGGATGCCAGTCTTAATCCACCAAGTAGCTTCAGTCCCATGCTATCCCTAGCAACGTCTTTACCTGCCAACTGATATGCATATAAAAAGTCAGCGTTGCTGAGTGAGTCCTAGTTTAATAAAATAGAAAATACACTTTTGTAAACTTCATTCGGTGATCATTCATCAATATACACAATCAGTCATTAAGTGATTCATTATCTTTCTTTCTTTATCTTTCTCTTTCATTAACTAGGATTGTACAAAGCAAGAGCCTACATTGTTGGTTGGCAACAAATGCCAAACCCTGTCGGCAAACGTTTATCAGGGTAGCTAACCCATCGACAGTTGATCGACACTGCCAGGCACGAAGCCTGCTCATGAACTAGGATCCCATTCATTCATTGGTCAATCCCCAAGACTAGACCTCTAATGTACATCCTCATGGGCTGATACAACCGTACATCCTCAGTTGAGCTGAAATGAACCTACCTAGTCAGTGAACCTCCATTCAAATGACCTCCTAGTCGTGAACCTCCATTCATTTGCTTGCAAAGCTTTTAATTCATCATAAGGGCCTGGGGGTAACATTCATTAAGTTCCACTATTCTTCTTTTATTCCTTTGTGTCCACTTATTATGGATAATACTTATTAAGATGCTTATTACTTTAATCACATAACATGAAAATATAATTGACATAGTAAAAACACATATAAGAAAGAACCAAGCATAATAATCCTTAAACAAGCATAATCATCCCTTATACAGAAGTTTTCCACACTTAAATTCTTTTCCCAAAATTTTTAAAAATCCTAAGTCTCAAAAGAAATGCGGATGAGCTTAGACAAATGCGAAAGAACTAGACAAATGCAGATGAACAAATGCGGGTGAACAAACACGGATGAACAAATGCGGATGAACATTCTCAGGAAATATTCTAAGTGTCAGGAAGTGCGTATGAACCAAATGCGGATGACTAAGGCAAATACGCCTGGACACTGTAGCAAATGCGCATAGCCAAAACAAATGCGGATGAACACTTGGTTGTACAAAGGCAAATGCGGATGAATACAGCAAATGCGGATGAACAACACTTAAGCGAATATTCAAGTCTAAATGCGGATGAACTAAACCAACCTGCAGTTGTCACCTCTGTTATAATCAGTTCCAAATCCTCATTCTTATACATTCACAGCACCGATCTAACATGCTAACTCTTCGAACAAGCATACAACCACACAAATCGATCAAGCATTTGAAACACACACTCACACGCATAACAAGTGCAAAGCATACATATCAGTTTATATTTTCGGTTGTGAAGCAGTAGGTAATATGCATTTAAGCCCCAAACAGGTTAAAAACAAGTAAAACCGGGGGTCTAGAACTCACCTATTGTAGCCTTCAAGCAAAACTCCCCCAAACTTGAGGACACAAAGAGTTCAAACACCTAAACACACCAAAACACAAAACCAAACACAAAAGAACACATAAGAATCGGTTTCGAAGCTGAAAACTCAGCTAAAACCAAACAAAACATGCAAAAACTCACCTACAAGCCGAATCTTCTTCCTCTTCTCTCTAGAACCGATGGAAATTCTGCTTTTCTTCTTTCTAGCAGTCGAAGCAGTTGGTGAAGCAGTGTAGTGGGGGGGCATGCCCACTTTAAACATAAACTTATAATGTTTTGTCCTTATGTACAATTTAGCCCATCCACTTATGCAACTTCTCCTTTTGTCTTTATTCTTTCTTAATAAATTTTCAGGTGTTACAACATAATAGATCACAAACACATTAGACCATTCAATCATACATGAAATCAATCAAACATCCATGTAATAAGTCAATCATACAAGTTAATCATACGATCATTCATGTAACCAAGCAATCAAACATGTAATCAGAATAACATATAATCATTCAACCAGACATGAAATCAAGCAATCATACATGAATCAGACAAAAAGACAATCAATCATACGATCAATCATTCAATCATGCATAACATACAAACATGCTATCAAACATTGTACGTTAAACACACACACACACATTGTTACTAACAAACAAAACATTAACAAGCACACATTAAAGAGATGGCAACATCATCCTTAGGGGGAGTATTTTTGGACTCAACAAGTGCATTAAAAGGATAATGCTTGCCATAATCAAACATAATGTGTTCTATCATTCAAACAATCACTAACTAACACACTAGTATTATTAACACTCATAAAATACACTAGTGTAGCTTAAATTTCTTTTTTAGGATTTTAGATAAAAAGGGATTTTTGCTAAGTGTCGACAGTGGATGAAGAGTTTTCCACAGTAGATGAGTAAGAGGATGTAGCGGATGAAGATTAAGTCCAAGTGCCCACACCGGATGAACAACACACATAGTGGATGCCAAAGTCTGCAGTGATGAACAGTCTACAGCGGATGTTCATCCATAGCAGATGAACATTCCATAGTGGACACATACAAAGCAAACACACACAAGTGTCTACAGCGGTTGTTCATCCACAGCGGATGAACATTCCACAGCGAACAACATACAAAGCAAACACACACAAGTGTTCACAGCGGATAGCATCCAAGGCATAGCAGGCAAGTTATCTTACTTCCATAGCAGACAGTTTAGCATCAACAGCAGACAACTAATCATCCACAGCGGACAGCTTATAGACATAGGATTATTTATGTAATTTTCATTTACATAAGGGTAGTTCAGTAATTGTATATAGCTCTGTGTATAGGCTATAAATAGCATACTACCCTAATCCTTTGTAAGCTTTTGAACAATACAATCAAGCAGTTATTATCATACAAGCATTCAATCACTAGCAATCATACACACACACACTAATATCATAGCATTAATCATGGGTTTCCGCACAATGATTAGTGTTTGTTGATATCAAATATAACAATCTGTTGTTATATCTTGTTTGAGACATTTGAAAAGATCATTAGGGGAATCAACTTGTTTATGTTCTTATTGTTCATCAAGTTCATAATCAGCATTTGTTGATTTCATCAGGAAGATCACTCACATTTTCAAAATTTATTCACATATTAAATATTATAGATGATCACATAGATGAAACAAAAACATAAAATAAAACACATACACCCACAACAACTAGGGGGGTAAACGAGCCAAACCAAGCTCGAGCTCGTCTCCTTTTTAGTTTTTTTTCTAATGCTTAAGGTTGGCTTGTCCAAAAATTGTCAAGCTCGAGCTCAGCTCGGGCTCAACTCGTCTATTGTTAAATTATTATTTTTTTATAATTACTTTATATTTATTTCTAATCATACATTTTTATATATAACATAATTTGTGTTATTTAATTAGTTTATCAAATAATATGATGGATTCGGGTTTTGCACTTGAACAAGAACAAAATGAATAAATCCCCTAAGGATCTTTTTCAATCTCTCAATAATAACAACAAATTGTTATTGAATCAATACTCAATAATCATGGTGGGAAAACCCATGATTAATGATATGAACTCTATATGTGTGTGTATGATTGTGAGTGTTTTGAATGCTATAAATGATAATAACTGCTTTGTTTCATTAATGATTGTTCAAAAGCTTATAAAGGATTAAGGTATACAGCTATTTATAACCTAAACAAAGATCTATGTACAGTTACAAAAATACCATTATATAAAAACAAATTACATAAAATCCTAAGTCTTAAGCTGTCCGCTGTGGATGATGAACTGTCCACTATGGATAACAGATTGTCCGCTGTGGATGTTGAACTACTTGTCTATTGTGCTTTGGATGTTGTCCGCTGCGAACACTTGTGTATGCTTTGTTGTTGTCCGTTGTGAAGTGTTCATCCCCTGTGGATGTACATCTGTTATGACTAAGCATCAGCTGTGGTACTTGGTCATCAGCTATATGTGATTGTTCATCCGTTGTCAGCACTTAGACTTCATTCTTCATCCACTATGCCTTTTTGTTCATCCGCTGTGGCAGGCCTTCATTCGCCATGGACACTTAGCAAAAGTTCCTTTTTATCTACAAAACCTGAAAAAAGAAATTTAAACTTAATTAGTATTTGATATGAATGTTAATGATGTTTAAATGTTAGTCAATGGTTATTTGAATGTTAGAACACATTATGATTGATTATGGCAAGTATTATCCTTTAATACACTTGTTGAGTCCAACAATACTCTCCCTAAGGATGATGCTACCAATCTTTGATGTTTGCTTATTAATGTTTTGTTTGTTAGTGACAATATGTTTGTTTATGTTTGATTTGAATGATTATATGATTTCACTTATAATGATTGATTGGTTGATTACATGTATGATTGTATGATTACATGATTAATTGATTAAACATGTGTAATCAGATTACTTTATATGTAGTGATTCATATGTTTGCTTGTATGACTTTGTTAATTACATGATTGTTGTTATGTTTGATAATATGTATGATGTTAATGAATGATTGATGTTCTGATGTGTTTGTAATGACTGTTATGTATGGTTATATATGTTTTGATTGTTTTGAATGGTTAGATATGTATGATTGTTGTTTTGCCTATTTGATTGTTAGTGAACCTTTAAGTTTGAGAAGGACCAACTTCATCTGCACTCTTCTGCAGCTCAGATGTAGCTTTGATGGACTCTTTTACATCTTTCTCTATGATTAAGTCCTTTTCTGCTTCCTTGACTTGATCAGGTAAATGAGTAATCTTCAAGGAATTTAGGCAGTTCATAATGTGTTCATTAAAGTATTGAACCGCACTCTTCTGATCATCATACTTGAAAGAGATTAGAGGTTGCGCCATCTGTTCAAGGGTGGTTTGATCTAGACTTTGAACTTTAACGTTGCTAACCGGAGTGGTTACAACATGATCACCCTTGAGTACTTCCAGATTATTGTTCTCTGAGATCCTTAGGCTTTTCATACCTTTAATATATGTCAGTGATTGCTATTGTGTCTTTAATCTTTGCTTCAATGCAACATTCACATACACTGTGCCTAGAATCCTCATCATGTGTATAAAATAAAAACAATCACCCTTTTACAACACATCATCAATTGAAGGGAATGACTTTGTCTTCAAGAGTGACACATAAGATAGATGTAGAAGTTTGATTTCAATAGGATCAAACAATTTGTTGTCTGATGCTTCTTTTCCTTCTAATTTCCTCTCCAGCACCATTTCAAAGTGGTTTTCATCCTAAAACCATCTAGTGATTGGATGGTTGTATAGATTACCATCAATCTTCTTCATGATGAGCTTGAGGTCTGTTGGCCTAAGAGGATATCCCACTCTTTCTAGAAGCTCACTATCTAGGTGTTCTCCATTATCTTCACCTTGAGTTTGTTTTCTAGCAAGTTTTGCTAGCTTCTTAACTTGGCTATGTGAAGCTTGTCTTCTCTATCAGCATTTAGTTTAAACTCATGATGATGTCTGTTCATGTATGATCTTATTATGTGATAGAAATCAACACTTCTGGATTGTTGGTGTGATTTACCATCCTTAATTGCATTAAATCTAATCTATCTTCATCTGAGATTGTTCTCAGTTGGGATATGCATGATAAGTATTAGACAAGTCCAGATACTTTCTTAATCAACACTGTATCTCACACCTCGTCATACTTCCAAGCAACAATCTTTCTCTCATCAGTTAAGGCTGTAGGTGTTATTCTATCATAAAGCTTCACAAAGTTTGTATTGGAATTGATCATTTCCCTAACTTCATTCCCTTCTGACCATTCCATTTGAGGTATAAATTGTCTAGGCTCTTCTATTGGATGAAGCTCTAAAGGAGCTTGGTGATAAGTTGAGAGAGAAGCTGTTGGATGAGGTTTGATGATTTATGGTTTTAAGGCATTAGTGAGCATGTTTTTGTATATGCTTCTTGCAAGCTCTTTCATTTAAGATAATGATTTACCAGCTTATGACCTATAAGGCATCCTGGTATGGCCCAACTAGCTTTTCACCTGGGAGTATGTCATCTTTTCTATTTGAGAATCCTTTGGTAGGTTCTTCTGGAATTCTTGCTAGTCTTTAATCTCCTTGTACCACCTGTATGTTTGCTCACTTTTGTTCTTCATAAGTTCTTGAAAGTCTTTGAGTAGATCTTTAACCTCAGATAGGTTAAGATGCATAAATGTATCATAAGGAAAACCTCTAGTTGCGAGGTCTATGCCCATAAAGGTCTCTAGATCATCAGGGAATAAATCTTTTTGTTCTTAATCTCCTCTTCATCTTTATCTTCTTCTTCTTCAGAATCAGTGAGAATGAAGATTGGCTCTTGCTGTTGATCATGTGATTGATTAATCTCCCCTTCTTCTAAATTACTAGCCTCTATTTCTTTCTTTTTGAACTCTTCTTCATCAACAGGCTCTGCTTTCACTTTTAGAAGATTTAGAGGTGGAGAATCAGGTTCTTCTTGTTCTTGCACCTTTTCTTTACCTTTCATCAGTGCAACAAGATATAGTCTCTTCCTCTTTCTCTTATAGGTTTTCAATTGAGGTTAAGATGATGATTATGGTAGGTGATTGGTAGGTTCAGTTTGCACTTTTAGTGATTTAGCAAACTATCTGATCAGTTCCTTTTGTTTCTCAGACAAAGGGTTTATAGGAATGATGCTTGACTGAGCTTGTTGTGTGTCTGGTGTATGGAAATGTTTTCTCAAAATAGGTGAATATTGAATGTTCTCAAATGGATTAGGCTCACCAAATAGCTGATCCATTGAGTATGTTTCCTCAAGAATGATGATTGCTTGCTCAGGTTCTCTGACGCTTGTTTCTTCAATTGCTGACATTGTTTGATCAAAGACCTCTTCACTCAACTCTTGTTCTTGATCTTCTAAATGTTTTTCCTCATTTAGTGTTTATCTATATGCTCTAACTCTCTGTTTGATCTTTTAATTTCTTCATTTTGATCAGAGATTATCTTTCTCAGCTCATCAATCTCATTGTCTTTAGCATCTATTTGTTCAATTAAGTAGGCAGTATCCAGCCTTGCACTACTTAGATCTTGATCTTTCACCTTTAATTCAGCCTTTGATTGTTCATGTTGTTGTTCCAGAAATTGAACAATCAACTTTTGTGCCTTTTGATCTATAGTGAGCTTCTCTATCTCATCATCTTTGTTCTTGACCTTTTCTTTCAACTTGTTAGCTCTGTTGTTTGACTTTTCAATCAATTTGTTGTACTCAGTAAATAAGAACACTTTGGAGTACTCTATTTATTCTTTTTTTGGCACATCACTTTCTTGTTCCTAGATCTCAATCTGCTTAGCATAAGCACTCTGCTCTTCTTGCTTAATCTCATGTATAGATGATGTTCCCACTTCTTCATGATAAGTAGCTTGTTCTACCATGGTTGCATCGATATCTCCTAACAAGGATGAAAGAGTCTGTTGGTATGATAGATGAGGACTTTGAGGTGGAGATAGGATGTTATGCTCAAAGTGGAACTGCTCCTCTTATTGAGCTTCTTGATGAATTGGTTCTGATTCAGGTGCTATGTGAACTTCTTGTTGAATGATTGTTACTGGCTGAATGATAGGATCTTGGTGAATCATATTTTGGAAGAGCATATGAGGTTCACCTTGACCAGGTATCCTTAGTAATACTTCTGGTACAGGGAGATCATGGTTGATCATGTGAGGTGCACAACAACTTTCTCACAATGATAGAAGCTTGACTTGATTCTATTGAAGACATGTTCATTGAACTGAACAAGCTCAAAAATAGCTCCCTCTCTTGGTATGTTGGGCAAAAGATCATCAATGATCATCTGAGAAATCTAGGATACATGTGAAACTTGTTCTCACTTCAGTTAGATTATAAATCATCTCATTAAGCACTGGAGCAACAATGTTAAAAGGTCTCCTAGCTATAATACTAGCAATAGTAGATGAGCTCCTCAGAGATGTTGCATCCCAACCAATCTTCCTATTGGTGATGGTCTTTTGGTATGTGTGCATGAGGAATCTAAACTGTGCACACATGTATGATTTCTTTATCTGCTTCCTGTCAATGGTGCCTATGTAGACAATCTGTCTAAAGACATGGAGAACATAGTTCTCATCAAATTCTATTGGCCATTCTGCATCTTCATCTCCCAACTGCAGTACTCTCCTTATCACTTTCTCATAAATAGTGATTTGATGATCATGAATAAAGGAAATCACCACTTGTTGATCTTTCATCTGCTCCAGATGATCATTTGTCCAGAACGGGACAATGTGGTCTTCAAATCTCTCAGGCCTTGCAGTCATGGCATATACAAGCCTTGTTGTCTAATAGCTTGTATCATATCTATTTAATTCTATGCCTTTGGAGAGTCTGGATTGAGATAGGCACATAAGTTGTGATCTATGACAAACACAAGGTTTGCCATATCTACAAATAATAGTAATGTATGTTAGTACTTGAATGAGTGAAATGTATGATGTTACTTTGATGTAACTTTGACTAGATGTTCATTGGTGATTTGGAATGTTATAAAATGATTGATCATGTTTGTTTGGCATGTTACTATGCCAAAATTCTTGTTTACTGATAATGCAATCTATTGACAATTTGACTTTGAAGAAATTGAGTAAAAGTCAACTCAAGTCAATTTTGCACTTGCATATCTCACTGATATGTTGTTGTTTTGATCAAAATTCATTTTGAACATGTTTGATTTATAAAAAAGAGTTAATTTGTTCAAAACATTCAATGATTATATCTCATAACAAATTAATCAATGTTTTTCAGTTGACTTTTAAAGTCAAACTTGTTCATTTAATGCACATTGAATGTTTTCATTGAATGATTTTTGTGTTTAATTCCATGCTAAACTAACTTTTGTCTCATGTTTGTTAATTATATTTGAATATGTGTACTAAGTTATATCACATTTCAAATCATTTTCAACATTTTCAAAGATCTGTTAGTTAGTTTTGGAAAATTTTAACATGAACATGTTGACTGTTCATTGACTGTTGAACACCAAATCAAAATTCTTTAAATCAACAGTCCCAATACATGTGACTAAGATCATCTAACATATATTCAATGTTTGATTTCATTTATATCATCAAATGATTTCAGATTTGGTCATGGTTCATGATTCGACTTAGGGCTTAACAATGCTTAAATCAAAATCAAAAACCCGAGTGTTTTGATGATTGTTTGATGATTAGAAACATGTTATTATACCTATTTGATCGAATGTCAGTGATGAAATCAAACATATATTGGTTGTAGATGATTAATGGATGTTCGTACTATAGCAACGTTTAGAAAAATTAATTTTGCCTAGCACACTCGTGATGAATGTGAAAATGACAAGTGTTGATGAATATATACAACAAACAAATATTGTTCGTTGTGTATATAGTGTGAATGTACGCTGTGAAAACAGTATTAACTTAAAAATTAATTTTAAGTCATGCGCTGTGAATAACACACGTGCTGTGTGAAGAGTGTGTCCGCTGTACAATTTTAAGTTGTACACTGTGGACCCTTGAAAGATTTTTTGTGTTCACAGCAGATGACCATTTGGTCATGCGTTGTGTATACTTGTGTGAAATGAAAGTTCACAACTGATGACTAGAAGTCATATGCTGTGAGTTGTACACTGTGCACAAAGCGGATGAACACTTGTTCATGCGTTGTGCATACTTGATTGATTGTTTGGTTGTTCTCAGCGGATGACAAATTGTTCATGCTTTATGTACACTTTGTTTGTTTCAACAACGAATGTCTAAAGTTAGTCATGCGCTGTGAAATGTTACTGTATTCACAGCGGATGCTCTACTAACATCACGTGCTATGAACACTTGAATGTTCATTGATGCATAGCGGATGCATGTTTGTTTGTCTGCTATAAACACCTGGTGTATTTTTCATGATTATTGGCTAACTATAGCTACAACGGATGTATGTTTGCATGTTCGCTGTGTCTACAATTGACAAATTTAAAAAAAATTTGTTTGTTTTGAGCTATGTAAATTAATACATACGCTGTAAAGACTTGTTTTTCTGTTTTTGCTTGAAAATTGTTATAAAATGTTTCAAACTTTGAATGTTTGTTAAAATTTCATAATTTTAAAATGATTAATGTATGAATGATAAGATATCACTACAAGCAATATTATGCATGTATATATGTGTCAAACTGTTGTTTTAGTGCTAGCTTGAGTTGGCTTTATTAAAACTTAAAAAAATTAAAAATCCTCAAAATTTTAATATTTCAAATTTTAAATTATATGATTATGCACATATTCTGATCCCTTTGATATTTTCATGTTTATTTTTCTCCCCCTAAATTTTTGCGTATTTATAAATAACTTCTATTCAAGGACAAAAATTTGAAATTATGTTATGGAAATTATCAAAGTCCACTTTGTTTGTTTGTATGATAAACATTTCAAAAGATAACACTTTATCTAAATAAGAAATGTATGATTTGCATGCTTGGACATGAATCATTTGCACATGACATGAGATCATACTAGTCTTAAATCCTCATTGAGTTGATTTGATGATTTGACAATAGACGTAGACTAATACAATGTTGATTGTAGATATTGTTATCCACTTAAACTCATGTATGGTATTAATAATTGATTGAAACAGTGAGTGATTATCATGTCTTGGGTATATTTAGATGAGTTGTATGTAACCCACACCAAATTGTATGTTAAGATCAACCATCCTCAAGATATGCTAGAAAGCACTTTCAATACTTTTGAACTATTAGGAGTATAAATGCTCAATTTGATCCTTATTGTTTGATCCATATTGGGATTCTATTACACTTCACTTTGGAAGGCGATCCTCTTTGGGATTCTTTTGATTTATTCACAAGGAATGTAGTCTATAAGACTTTATTTATGATTCATCTAAGATGGATGTGTTCCTCTTTAGGAATCTTTTTGAATCATGATGTAGGTCGTTCAGGTCTATGCTTATCACAACAAATAATGCCTCAGTGTACTCCAGGTCTATGTTATTCATAATAAAGGAGACACTTGTATGATTGAGCAATTTATGAAATGTTTCACTTGGTGTATATGTGTTACTTTACAAGCAATCTATATTGGATAGACCAATACTTACCATAAACCAAGATGGATGGTTCTTACCATACAATCATGAGAATTTAGTTCTTCACTATTATATATGATGTTAGGTGTCCCATGCTAAGCCTATCCATACATCAAACAAGGTATTGTCAGTCTTTATTGGTGGAAAATGGTTCAAGTGAAGAAGTAATCTAGTGTACTATCATTTCTCATGAATTTTCATGTATGATTCAAACTTATTGGTCATTCTAAAAACATTAATGATTGTTTAATATCTTGATTTTGAAAGATGAATGTTTATGTTGTAAACTTGGACTTTAACAAAATCAAGCTTGTAGGATTTTAATGTTTAGAAAAACATTATTTGTGTGGTTCAAAGTTGACCACACCAAGTGACTCAACCCGGAATTCAAATCTTGTTGAATCAAATGGTTTTGTAAACAGTTCAGCTAATTGATTTTCAGTATGGACCTTAATCAACTTTATAAGACCCTTTTTTCACCAATCTCTTAGAAAGTGATATCTGATATCTATATGCTTTGTTTTGGAATGTTGAACATGATTATTAGTTACGAACATGGTAGCAGAATTGTTTATATGTATGGGTGTTTTAAGAAAATTAAAGCCATAATCAAGCATTTGGTTTTGAATCCAAATCACTTGGGAATAGCATGTAGAAGCAGCTATATATTCTGCTTTAGCTGTTAACATAGACAATTTTGTTTGTTTCTTGCACTGCTAGGAGATAAATCTTGATCCAAGAAACTGACATCCTCCTGTTATGGATTTTCTATTGTTGTTGCATCCACCATAATCACTGTTAGTGTATGCAAATAAAGAGAATGTCCATCTTTAGGATACCATAGGCCAAGTGTTGATTTGCCTTTCAAGTATCTGAAAATCCTCTTTACAACATTGATGTGTGATTCTTTTAGATCTGCTTGGTATCTTGCACACATGCAAACTGCATACATGATGTCTAGTCTGCTTTCAGTAAGGTACATCAGGGAGCCTATCATGGATGTGTAAAGCTTCTGATCAACTAATGTTCCTCTAGATCTTGGCCAAACTTTAATCCAGTTGCAAATGGTGTTTTGCTTGATATGCAATCAGTCATGTTGTATTTCTTCAAGGTCTGATTCACAAATTTGCTTTGATTTATTAAAATTCCTTCAGGTGATTGTTGAACTTGAAATCCAAGGAAGAAGTTAAGTTCTCCCTTTGATCTCATTTGGAATTTTGATTGTATATGAGCCTCAAACTCTCTATAAAGTTGTATGTTAGTGGATCCAAATATGATGTCATCCACATAGACTTGTACAACTAGCAAGTTTTGTCCTTTCTCTTCATGAACAATGTTTGGTCAATCTTCCCTTTGGTATAACCATTCTATAGTAGAAACTTTGATAAAGTTTCAAACCACTTTCTGGGTGCTTGATGAAGACCATATAGAGCTTCATCAAACTTGTAGACTCTATGAGGGAAGTCTGGGTCTTCAACCCTGGTCGTTGAGCAACATATACCTCTTCATCTATCTTTCCAAATAGGAATGCACATTTCACATCCATTTGGAAGACATTGAATTTCTTTGAAGAGGCATAAGCAAGGAACACTTAGATGGCTTCTAATCTAGCTACTGGAGCAAAGACATCATTATAATCAATGCCTTCCTCTTGAATGTAACCCTAGGCAATAAGCCTTTCTTTTTTTTTCTGATGACAATCCCCCTGTCATCTGCTTTGTTTCTAAGCAGCCATCTGGTGCCAATGGCATATTGACCTTTTGGTAGGTCAACCAACTGCCATACCTCTAGCTTCCTGAGTTGTTGTAGTTCCTCCAGTAAGGTTTCTATCCAACTATTGTCTTTGAGTGCTTTTGTGATATTTTTGGGTACAGTGAGAGATAGAAAATAGAAAAATAGGCAAATGTTTGCTGTATCAGATTGACTGCGTGTCAATCTGACAATGAGATCACCAATAATATTCTCTAAGGGATGATATTTGTGAGTTCTTGTGGTTTCAATCTGATCAATAGGGGTAGTTTAACAAAGATTAGTGATTGTTTGGTCTGGTGTTGATGATTGAGAAAGGGTATTTGATATGGTTGGAACATCTAGTTGTGCAGTCTCATGAAATGTTTGTGGTGAATCATGAAAGAAATCTAAGATATCATCATCATGATGGGTGTCTAGTAGTGAATGGTAGTCATCATCTTCTTCAGTTGTGTCTGGATGATGTGACCTTGTTTATTTGCTTAGTTGAGGGTCAAATGAAGCTTGTGGTTGATTGGTCACAGGAGCTGATGATGATGGAGTGTTTGTTGATGTTCCTCATGAAGTGTTTGTTTGATTTGGAGGAGTTGTAACTGTTGTACTTGAAGGAGTAATGTTTGTTCTCCTTGGAGGATCAGTAGTTAATGGAACATCAATGTTTGTTGGAGGAACAATGGGATATTCAATGTCATCCTTGGTACCTGAAACATCAAAATAAGATATGTCAAATGATTTTGTTAGTGAATCAATATCAAACAACCAATCAGATCCAATGACTTTCTTAGTGAAAGAATGTTTGTTAAAACAACATCAGTTTTTTCTTCCACTCTCTTCAATCTTGGATTGTATACTCTGTATGCTTTAGAGATTCCAGAGTATCCAACAAAATCCATCGTATGCCTTTGGATCAAACTTAGATAAATGTTCTCTGGTGTTTAATATGGATACAAAACATCCAATTGATTTAAGAAATCCAATAAAAGGTTTTCTTTTAAACATTAATTCATGAGGAGTTTTGGTATGTTCTTTAATTATTAATGTTCTGTTTTGAATGTAGCAAGCTGTGTTGATGGCTTCAGCCCAAAAGGATATGGGCAATAGAGAGTCAGCTAACATAGATCTAGCAGCTTATATTAATGTTCTGTTTCTCCATTCGGAAACTCCATTCTGCTGAGGAGTCGTTGCCATACTGAATTGTAGACTTATTCCATTCTTTGCATAAAAGAATGAAATAATGTCATTCTTAAATTCAGTACCATTATCAATTCTTAAAGTTTTGACTTTAAGTTCCAATTTATTTTTAATTTTAGTGAATAATGATTTGATGATTTCTTCTGTTTCTGACTTGTGTAATAGAAAGAAAACCCAGGTGAATCTTGAGTAATCATCTACTATCACAAGGTAGTATTGCTTCTTTCCTATGCTCAATATGTTTGTAGGGCCAAAAAGGTCCATATGAAGCGATTTGAGTGGTGTGTGATTAGAGTTTATCAATTTAGACTTATGAGACACTCTATGTTGTTTGCCTTTCAGACATGCAGTGTAGTGGTTTATATAGAAAAATTCTTTTTATGGTAGTGATGAATGAAATCCAATTTAAACATGCTAGATGTCTTATTTATCAATCTCTATCCTCTATAGCAATAATATCACCTATTTCCCACACTATTTTTGTTGCTTCATATTTTGGTCATTTTGACCTCATATTTAGCTTTTCTTTTTCTCTATTTTTTTCTTTCATTTTTTTTTCATATTCACAACCAATCATACTATTATTGTACTATTATTGAAACAACACTTCTAAACATATCATGAATTGGACTTCATTACCCTACGTTTCATAAAAAGGCTAAGGCTTTGTAGGCTTACTGTGTTGGGTTATTCAAACGACAACTTAGGACTCAACATGGTGTCTAAAGGAAGATTATCAAAGTAAGGGATTCAAAAGAAAAGGTTTAAGAAAATGGTTCATTCCTAATGCCTCTATCACATTCATGCACATATTGGTTCATGATCTTGACACGCATCAATTACACGAGCTCTAACTTAAATGCACATTATGGTTTCCCTCATTATACAAAAATATAAAGCAAATCAACATATGCTATGAATTGCTCAACTAAGCTCAAATTCTCACGAAAACGATGGGAAAGGGTTAAAAATGTAAAGCACATATGTCATCTACAATCTGGTTTGTTATGCCTTCTATGAATTCTACCTAACTTTATAAAAGCTCATGATGGGAGTGGCTTACTATAATTTCAAAACAAGCATGCCAAGGGATCTATACATGCACAAACAAGTGATAATTAACCATGTATGAAAAAAAATTCCGGTCTCATGCACAATTAAGCTTATTTGAAGATTTATTTTTCAAAAAGGTTCAAAATTTTCAATTCTTCCCTCATCCCCACACTTGAGATACATTGTCCTCAAGGTATGGTAGTCACAATTGGTTTCATAGCATAGGAAAGTAGATTCTTAATTTCATTCCTATTATTGGTAATCAAGACAATTCATTACGAAGGGAGACTAGTATGCCATATCCTAACATATTATCAATCAATTTCACGAAAGCACGAAAATAATATTGTTCAAAACCAAAGTAGTGGAAAGAGCACATGGACCTGATCACAATCATTATTGGAAATCTTCATCACCCGGCTTGTGCCTCCCCACACTTGAGTGCTCGCGTCTCGTGATTGACTATCAAAACAAAACAAAGCAAGACAAAACAAAGAAACACGAACTAATAAAAGAAATAAAACTCACTTTCGTAGGAATGAAGGTTGTATTTAGCGTATGCAACAAGCTTTTAAACCCCTCGGTAGGCCCGAGTGGATGAGTTGTAGTCTCGTAAGGGTTTCTAGTGAACACACCCATAAAGTTCTCGGGTTGCCTCCCACAAGCGCTAAGTTTTAGGTCTTCAGCCAGACCTTACCTGAGACCACTTATGGTGGTCGTATTGAGTGCTTCTCTCCAAACTTCTTTTCAAATAAATGCTTCTCTTGGCTTGATAGATTCTCTTGTTCACTCAAGCTTTTTCCAAACATTGCTTCTTTAATCCTTGAATTCTTATGATCATGTGGTTTACCCATCTTGACCTTTCATCTCGAATTTTCATTCCTTGGTGGCTCCACCTTCACATTCTCCTCCTTTTCCAAATAATCAAGCTCAAACCTATAAGGATCAAAACCATTCTTCTTGGTGATATCCCTCTTACATATGAAATGTAAGGAGGGGCACACTCGTTAGTAGCATCGGATATAGAATAATCATTGTTAACTACATATGTAACTGCTTTTGAAAACACGTTAAAGAGCAACTTACGATTTTCAAATGTCATATCGATGATTCCATCGTAGTAATTGATTTGAGTTTTGCTGTCGCCAAGAACGGTCATCCTAAAATTACCTTTGGTTGCTCATTCGTCCTTACTGGTGCATAATCAAGCACTAAAAATGTTGGACTCAACAATTGCATTAAGAATTAATGTAACACCCAGAAAATTTTAAAAGGCGAGAAAGAAGGAATAAATGTGTATAAAAGAAAGAAAACATAATATAACCCAAGTTGAGGGGCTAAATGTGTCAAAAGGACAAAAAGATTAAAAGTGGGTGCATAAAGTGGGCATGGCCGCCCACTCTTCTCTGCATATCTTCTTTTCACCAGATTGTAGAGAGAGAAAGAAGGAGAGAAGCTTTTGGGTTTTGGAGAAGAAGAAGAGGAATTCGAATTCAAGGTGTTTGAACTCATTTGCAAACGGGTTTGAAGGAAGTCATACTCGAAGGCTGCTAAGGTGAGTTCTAGATCCCCGGTTTCTATGTTTTAAACCTATTTTGGGGCTGGAAATGCATGTAACTAACTTTTTAATATGTCCAGTATTTTGTACTGTATGTTTGGCCCTGTTCTTTTAGTGGGTGTGTTAGGGCCTGTATGTTTTGCTTGGTTTATGTGGTTGTATGCTCGTTCTAAGAGGTTAGCATGCTAGATCGGTGCGATGAATGTATAAGGATGAGGATTGGGAACTGATTATAGTGTAAGATACGGTTTCAGGTTAGTTGATCATCCGCATTAAGTTTGAATATTTGCCTAAGTGTTGTTCATCCGCATTTGATGAACACATCGACTATTTTGTTCACCCGCATTTGCTAAGTGTTCATCCGCATTTGTTGTATGTTCATCCGCATTTGTTTTGTCCATGCGCATTTGCTTCAGTCATCCGCATTTGGTTCATGAGCACTTCATTGGACGGAATATTTCCTGAAAAACTTTCATGTGCTTTATGCATGCGCATTCGCTACAGTGTTCATGCGCATTTCTTTGGGACACTTAGAATATTTTCTGAGGTGTTCATCCGCATTTGGTTACTCATCCGCATTTGTTTATTTATCCGCATTTGTTTATTCATCCGCATTTGTTTGCTCATCTGCATTTCTTTAAGGGGACAGAATTTTTTGAGATTTTGGGATGTAGAGCTTAAGTGTTAAGAAAGGAGGTTTTATGTGGGACTGTGCTTGTTTGCGTTTTGCATGCTTTGTAAGCTGTTGTGATGATGTTGTTCCATGTTATGTTTATGTCATTACCTTACGTGGTGTGACATATGAATATGCTTATGTAAAGTAGTACTTAACGAAAGTGGAAGATAACTAAGGAAAAGTAAGAATGAATGCATGCATTAATGAACGAACTGAAGTAAGAAAAGTCTTGCAAGCACTGTAAGGAGGTTCACACCCAATGAAGGGTGTTAGCTCAACTGTGTGCGGGTTAGCTACCCCAGAAGTATGCACACTGGGGTCTAGTCTTTGTGACTGACCATACGTATGGGACCATTATCGCTTACCCTGGTGCTGGGCCTGCCTTGTGCATGATGTTTGAAGTCTATTTATAGTCTTCGGTCCAGTACCTGCCTTGTGCATGATGTCTAGGGTATAGCATATGGCATTGGCTCAATTGATGATACCCCGGTGTTGGGCCCGCCTCGGGCATGATGTTTGAAGTCTATTTATAGTCTTCGGTCCAGTACCCGCCTTGTGCATGATGTTTGGGGTATAGCTCGAGGCATTAGCCTGGAGCATAGAGAAGTGAAAGTAATAATGATCGAATGAAATGTACGATAAGAAAGAGAATGAATGAATGTAAGTTGAAGATGATGAAAGATAATAATGAGATTATCTATTTGTACGTATGATGTATGATCGCTTACGAAAGTAAAGTACGGTTTTAAACGAAAGAAAAGTATTTTATTTATAAAACTAGAACTCACTCAGCAACGCTGACTTTTATGTGTTTCCAGTTGGCAGGTAATGTTGCTGAGGATGGCACGGGGCAGCTACTTGGCATTTTTGGATGGCATCCGTTGTTTAGATTATAATGTTTTTGTGATCTATTGCAAATTATGATATTTTGTAACAGTTAACTACAATGTATTAATTTGCAAAAGCAATTATAATGAAATGGTTTAAAAGTATTCCACTGTAATGTTTTAGAAGTTGTAAATGAAAATTATATGTTTTATGTGTGATGATTGACCAGCTGTAAGCGTTCCGGGAACGGGGCCTTACAATTAATGCATAAAAAGTATGATGCTTGCCACATCAAACATAACAAACATAATGTATTTTAACATCCAAAACAATCATTTAATAACACATTAACATCATTAACATTCATAACAATCACTAATATTTGTTTAAATTTCTTTTTCAGGTTTGTACATAAAAGGAAAATTTGACAAGTGTTCGCAGCGGATGAAGAAAGTCTCACAGCGGATGAAGATCATCAGCAGCGGATGAAGATTTGCTTCCAAGTATGTGCAGCGGATGAACAACCATCCCACAGCGGAGAAGAACTCACAGCGGACAACATTCCACAGCGGATGTTCATCCACAGCGGATGAACATTCACAGCGGATGTTCATCAACAGCGGATGAACATTCCACAGCAGATGTTCATCCACAGCGGATGAACATCCCACAGTGGATAACATACAACCATGCACAACGGATGACAAGCTTCTCCACAGTGGATGAGATACTATCCACATCGGATGACTTATTCTCCACAGCGGATAGCTTAGACACTTAGGATTATTTATGTAATATTCATTTACATAAGGGTAGTTCAGTAATTGTAAATATCTATGTGTATAGGCTATAAATAGCATGCTACCCTAATCATTTGTAAGCTTTTGAATGAAATCAATACAAACAAGCAGTTAATTTTCCATTGTTTTCTTGCACACACACCATACACTGATTTCATACTCTATCATTATGGGTTTCCGCACCATAATGTTAGTGTGTTAAGGTTGAGAGATATTGAAAAGATCTTTGGGGAAATCAATCTTTTATTCATGTTTATCATGAGTTTAAGCTGATTTCATCAGGTGGTATCAGAGCCTTGGCTCAATCATTCATTGATTTCGATCCTCTCACTCAACAACATTGATTTTAGTGGTTCATTAGCTTCAAAACAGACATTCACAAGCTGAACATCATCAAACTCATCTTCTTCTACTCATAAACATTCATTAAATGCAAACAAACATGATTTCAGAATCATTTTGTGCATTTTGAAGAAGTGTTGTTACTTTTCATCTTGAACATCACACATAATACAAGTTTTCTGTGGTTTTTGTGATAAAACAACACATGGGTATTGTTAATCATTTGTTAAACAACATTCAACAGAAGGTTTTCAACTTCAAATATTCATCAAAACCTTTAAAACCCTATCGGAGTTAAAGGGTTTTTAAAAACATTTCAAGTGTTTATTCACTGTTTTATTGGTTTTCAATCGAAACCAATCATTGTTTGAACAATCTAAACTGGTTATATTGTTCATAATCATCACAAACTAGTGACAATCTCACTAGGAACACATTTGTGCTTTTAAAATTCAACAATCTGTTTTTTTAAATATTTAAACAGTTGTTTTTTCGAACAAACCCTAGAAAACCTTAGTTTTTGATCAGAAAAACACATACACAATTCACAGGATTTGTGTTTGTAGATTTGAAGAACCGAAGAAAAAACAGTTTTCTTCTTTTACAAGTTCTCAAAAACCAACTTTTTGATCCAAAAAGTTTTCTACAAAAGACAAACTTAGTGTTTTTAGGGTTTTGACCGAAAGATTTGACCATTCATTAAATCAGGAAAATGACAAATATTCCTTTTCACACAATCTTTCTTGTCAAACGTGATATAGAAAGAATCAAATCATATGATATTTAATTAATGTTAATTAATTTTTTTATTTGGTAAACAATTAAAAACAAATCGTTTATCAAATTAACAAACAAATCCTAGAGACAATTAGGATTAATTAAATTTTAGCACCGGTCTAAAATTTAAACAAACAAATTTAACTTGAAAATTATTAAGTTAAAAATTAAACAAACATGGCTGATGAAATGATGAGTTCTAATAGTGGATTAAAACCTCCTAAATTGAAGAAAAAATCAGATTTCAAGCAATGGAAAATTATGTTTAGAAACTGGATTACATATCATGATCCAGATCTATCGACATAAGGTCCTTACATCCCACTGACATTAGGACCTGACTACAACATCCAAAAGCCAGTTAGTCTGAAGAGTGTAGCTGGTGATGACCTGAAACAGGTCAAAACAGACATGAAGGCTTACAGCATTCTTGCAATGACTTTTCCTTTTGAAATTTTAACTCGTGTTGAAAATTTCAAAACAGCACATGTGCTGTGGAAAGTTCTTCACACCATGTGTGAAGGTAGTGAGGAGATACGGGAAATCAAAAAGGAAAAACTGGGACCCAATATAAGACCTTCCACCACATCCATGGAGAGTCCATCCCTCAACAGTTACATAGATACGTTCAACTTGCCAATGAAATGATAGTGTATGGACTTAAATATGACACTGTTGAAATCAACAAGAAAATGTTGCACACATTGCCTGAGAGTTGGACTCAGTCAGTGTCTCTCATGAAAGCAACATTGGACTTAGAGGCCCTATCCCTTGACTCACTAGTAGCCAAGGTTGAAGCATTGGAAATGGATGTAAAATCCAGGAACAATAACCAGATCAGACATGTAGATGCTTATAAGTTTGAAGAAACCCAACACACAGACAGTGCTTTCCTTACAAGCACTGGAGAAGATAAAGAAGAAGAATTCTTGGATTCTCATGACACATCATTCTTTTCAGCACCAGAATCATCCAGCAACAAACACAAGTCTAAGAAGACTGGTGTTCATGCTTCTCATGAAGCCATACCCTAAAGCAAGCATCACCCTCATAACTCCAACTCAAACAAACAGCCAAAACCTTAAACATCAAACATACACAGACTTGAAAAACCAATGGATGCTCTTACTATCATTCTACAAAGTGAAGAGAAAAAGGCAGAAGAGATGGATCTTCAATGGTCCACGGCCATGATAGCATACAGTCTAAAAGATTTCTACAAAGAAATCGGGGATTAAACATGGACAAAAAGACAAGAATTGGTTTTGATAAAACCAAAGTTTGGTGCTACAACTGTCAGCTTTACGGGCACTTTTCAAGAGAATGTCAAGCCCAGAGTTGACAGAAATACACATCAGGCACAACCCTCTAGTGGAATTCATTCAAACAGACAAGTGCCTCAACCAATTAGCATTCCAAATACACCAACACAACCTCAAATCACACAATTCAGTCCAACTCAACATCCAACATCTTCTGCTATGATCATCAAAAAGGATGGAGAATGTGACTAGAGCCTTTATGAGGCTGAAATTCCATCACCTTCAGATCATGCCCTTATGGCTGATATGAAGACAAACTAACAGACATTCCGAAAGAGGTAAAAGAAAACCTCTGTAGTCAAGCATGCATAGATGAGGTAAATAGGTATAGAGAGCATGCTGATAAACTGTCAAAGAAAGTCATAGAAACAAACATTTTAAATGAAAGTTTAAAATCTAAACAAAAACAATATGCAACTAAAATACTTTCATTACAAACAGATTTAAACAAATTAATGTCTGAAAAACTGACTTTGGCAGCTCAGGTTGAGCAACTCTCTATCTCATTAACTGGGTCAAAATCATTACAAGCTGAAACTGAAGTGAAACTTCAGAAGTTTCAGGTTAGTAACAAGAAGTTCAAAAAACTTCTTGCACAACAAAGGGCCTTTAAGGACCCTTCAGGTTTAGGATATAATAAGGTAAGTCCACCTTATAATGATAATTATATTCCTTTACCTGACTCTATGACCAACAAACAGGATGAATCACATGATTCTCATGAACAGACTGATGACTCCAAACAATCATCATCATCAAAATCACCTTTAAAATCAAAATCATATTTGATAAAGTTTGTTAAAATTTCAACACCACCACCAATCTAATCAACTGACTTTTATCAAGGAGAAAATAATAAATTTGATAATCAAACAACAGATGATGATGATGAGGATGATTTATTAGATGATGAGTCTGATCAGCCAATTACTAAAACTCAAAATGTTTCTAGTGTGGCTAGTACATCAAACAAACAATCAAAACAGATTCAAGGATTTGATATCTGTTCTGGTGGAAGAAAAGCTGTAACTTCCATTGCCTCTCCCAAACAGGTAAATAAAGGAAAAGGTAAAGCAACAATTCAGCCAAAACAACAATCAGTAACTTTTGAAATTCCATTAAAATCTAACTTGAAATCAAAAGTTTTTAGCAAACAAACAAAATCAGAGTTGTCATACTGTGAGTGGTGTGATCAATTCACACACACCACTGAAAAATGTAGATATGGTAAGTACTGCAAGTACTGTAAGATGAATAATCACAGTATAGAATCATATCATTTTCACATTATTGCTCTATTTGTGAAAGAAACAATCACAGCACTACAAATTGTTTCTTCAATAAGAAGAACAAGAGACAAAACAAACAAGCTCAGATTGAGAAAACCACTGAAAAACAATCAGTTGTTCAAAATAAGAGCAGAATGGGAGTTCTTAAACAAACTCCTCATCAGAAAACAGTTAGATAATGATAAATCTTTTTATGACAATTTTCAACACACATCAAGGAGACATAAGTCTCAGAACAGATAAAACACTAAAACTAGCTCATAAAAGAGAAGAGCACAAAGCACTTCTCCCAATAGAGCTAAACCAAACCAAAGGAAATCTAGTGTTTCTAGAGTTCCAAAACCAGTAGACAATGCTGTTTTGGAAGAAATTTGCGTTGTTGGAAAAGATGGAAAACCCAAGACCATCTTGGCTTGGGTTGCTCCAACTAACTGATTTCTTCTCTTTTACAGGGACATCTTAGAAGGCCTGACAACATCTGGTATGTTGACAGTGGATGCTCCCATCATATGACCGGCAATTGTTCCCTCCTTCGGGATTTTAAGAACAAACATGGAGGGAATGTAGCCTTTGGAGGAGATAAAACAGGTGGGAAGATAACTAGCGAAGGAACAGTAACAAATGGTTTGATTAACTTTGAGAATGTCAACTACTGCTCCAATCTTTAGTTCAATCTTCTGAGCGTATCCCAAATCTGTGACAAGGGATATGCCACCTTATTCGACTCCAACAACTGCTACATCCTTAAGACGGGTTTTTAGATTCTAGAAGAACATATCCTTTTGAAAAATCCTCGTTAAAACAATACATACATTGTTGATATGAACAATGTTTCAGCCTCAACCCCTGAAACTTTTTTATTATCAAAAGCTACAGAAGATGTCTCATAATTGTGGCATGGACAATTAGGTCATTCTAATTTTAACAGAATGAACAAACTTGTTAAAAATGATCTAGTCATAGGTCTACCACAAAAGGAATTTTTTTGTACAGACCACTGCACAGCATGTCTGAAAGGCAAACAACATAGAGTTTCACATAAATCAAAATTGATAAACTCTAATAACACACAACTCAAATTGCTTCATATGGACCTTTCTAGCCCAACTAACATCCTAAGTAAAGGAAAGAAGCAAAAATATCTTGTCATAGTAGATGATTATTCCAGATTCACATGGGTTTTCTTTCTACTACATAAAACAGAAACATCACAAATCATTACATCCTCTATCATAACATGAAGATGATGATGATTACCATTCATTACCAGATACACATCATGAAGATGAAATCTTAGATTTCTTTCATGATTCACCACAAACATTCACTGAACCCCCTCAACAAGACAATCACACATTACCTAATACTCTTGCTCAACCATCATCACATGATCAGACAATCACCAATCTTGATTCAACAATTCATGTTGATCGAATTACAACCACAAGAGTTCACAAGGACCACCCATTAGAAAACATCATCGGTGACCTCAACACCAGATTGACTCATAGTCAATCTGATACAACAAACATTTGCTTGTTTTCCTGTTTCTTATCCTTAACTATACCCAAAAACATCACTGAAGCATTAAAGGACAAAAGTTGGATAGAAGCTATGCAAGAGGAACTACAGCAATTCAAGAAGCAAAAAGTTTGGAAGCTGGTAGATCTGCCTGAAGGTCAATATGCAATTGGCACAAGGTGGCTATTCAGAAACAAAGCTAATGATAGAGGGATTGTCATAAGAAACAAAGCGAGGCTTATAGCCCAAGGTTATACTCAAGAGGAAGGCATTGACTATGATGA
Organism: Flaveria sonorensis; assembly: GCA_025506505.1. Classification (NCBI taxonomy): domain Eukaryota; kingdom Viridiplantae; phylum Streptophyta; class Magnoliopsida; order Asterales; family Asteraceae; genus Flaveria; species Flaveria sonorensis. The sequence continues at coordinate 31,972,921 of CM046435.1, read as the reverse complement.
TGTCTTTGCTCCTGTAGCAAGACTGGAAGTCATCCGAGTATTCCTTGCTTATGCCTCATCTCAAAAGTTAACTGTCTACCAAATAGATGTCAAATGTGCATTCCTCTATGGTAAGATAGATGAAGAGGTATACGTTGCGCAACCACCAGGGTTTGAAGATCTAGATTTCCCTCACAGAGTCTATAAGTTAGACAAAGCTCTGTATGGTCTTCATCAAGCTCCTAGAAAGTGGTATGAAACTTTATCAAAGTTTCTACTACAGAATGGTTACACCCGTTGGAAAATTGACCAGACATTATTCTTAAAGAGAAAAGAACAAGACTTGTTAGTAGTGCAAGTCTATGTGGATGACATAATATTTGGCTCCACAAACACACACCTTTGCAAAGAGTTAGAAACCCTTATGCAATGAAAATTCTAGATGAGCTCTATAGAAGAACTCACATTCTTCCTAGGACTACAAGCTCATCAATCAGCAGAAAGAACTTTCATCAATCAAAGCAAATATGTGCATCAAACACTCAAGAAGTATAACATGGCTGATTGCACTTCAAGCAAGACACCATTTGCAACTAGACTGAAGTTTCGAGCAGATCCAAAAGGAACATCAGTTGACCAGAAACTTTACAGATCTATGATAGGTTCACTGATGTATCTTACAGCAAGCAGACCAGATATCATGTATGCAGTTTGCATGTATGCAAGATATCAAGCAGATCCTAAAGAATCACACATTAATGCAGTGAAGAGAATCTTTAGATACTTGAAAGCCAAACCAGCACTTGGTTTGTGGTATCCCAAAGATGGAGATTTCTCTTTATATACATATACAGACAGTGATTATGGAGGATGCAACAATAACAGGAAATCAACCAGTGGAGGCTGTCAGTTTCTTGGATCAAGATTGATCTCTTAGCAGTGCAAGAAACAAACCAATGTCTCTGTGTCAACAGCCGAAGAAGAATATATAGTTGCTTCTGCATGCTGTTCTCAAGTGTTATGGATTCAAAACCAAATGCTTGACTATGGCTTTAACTTTCTTAACACACCCATACACATTGATAATTCTGCAGCCATGTTTATAACAGACAATCCTGTTCAACATTCAAAAACCAAACACATAGAAATCAGATATCATTTTCTGAGAGATTGCTCAGAAAAGGGTCTGATCAAGTTGATCAAAGTCCACACGGATAATCAATTGGCTAACCTTTTTACAAAACCATTTGATTTAACAAGATTTGAATTTTTGGTTCAGTCACTTGGTATGATCAACTATGAATCACCAAATTAATGTTTTTCAAAACATTAAAATCAAACATCCTTGATTTTGTCAAAGTCCATGATTAACACCAAATTTACCTTTTTCAAAATTAAGAAATCATACAAATCATTCATTTGTTATATTGAATCACATATACATCTTATGAGAAATGATAGTAAATTAGCTTAATTCTTCACTTGAGTCATTTTCCACTAATAAAGACTGACTTGTATTCTATGTGATATGTGGATAGGCTCAGCATAGGACACCTAACATCACATACAACAGTGAAGAACTAAATTCTCATGATTGTGTGGTCAACAACACATCTTGGTTTATGGTGAGTATTAATCTATCCAATATAGGTTCCTTTAAAAGTAACTACAATACACCAAGTGAAATAGTTTATAAATTGCTCAATCATACAAGTGTCTCCTCTGTTATGATAATCATAGACCTATAGTACAATTAGGCATTCTTTGTTGTGCTAAGCACAGACCTGAATGACCCAAATTGTGATCCAAAAAGATTCCCAAAGTGGAACACATCCATCTTGGATGAAAAATCAATAAAGTCTTCATGACTACTGTCACACCCCAACCTTAATGGCGGAAAGTCGAGATGTGAGGGTTAAGATTGTTCATGCCACACAACGCTAATTTAAAATGACAATATTATTAAAACTCAATATTCAAGACATACATTTAAGAAATAGAATATGTTCCAAAACATAGAAATTTCAACGTTCAATGATAACAATTGCATTTTTATTTTATTCTAGGTCCAGTCCTAGATGTGACATTGTCTTCATAGCAAGCTAAGCATTATCATTTCCTAAAACATGTTAAAAATAAAAGGGTCAACAAAATGTTAGTGAGCTTTCTATTGTTTTCATACATAAATATATATATAAAAGATGGTAATTCATGTCATAGGTTATTGAATAAAGTAACTAGGGATGGATGAACAAATATAACAATCAAACCTTGACAGATTACAAGATTACAAGATTACAAAATTAAACGATTAGCTAAGTGTACTTGGATTAACCAAGTAGGCTTGTCAGGCCCATAGATCTATGATGTCGCCAGGCTAGCAATAGTTAATGATTGTACATATAATAGTCATCACATCGTAATTACTAAAGTTCAACTAACCACGACAAATAAGATGAATTACCCAAGTGTTTACAAGATTCAAACAAGTTTACAAGTGCAATTATCATAAAGTTAACATGTTTCACCCCAACGTGTGAAAATATATAAAAGGGGTATAGAAAAACTCACATAGATAATAGGATGAGCAAATAAGAAAGCCTTGTATAAAAATTTGCCGAGGATTCGTTAACGTTTAACCTAAATGAACGACGTGTTAAGTTAATAATGGAGTTGTATTTATAAACCATTTAACCCATGATTTTTAAATCATTGCTTAGATACAATTTGTTATTATTTTGCTATTTAAATGATTAAATAAGAATTTTAGTGATTGACACTATTAATGAAAATCAAACTTTTATTTTCAAAGAATTAATATCTACTATTTGATAAGAACTAAATTTGTAGATTTTAAAATGATTAAAATTATATTAATTATAATAAGTGTATATTTTAATTATGTACATATGTTTATTTTCATAAATATAACTAAATTTATAACTATATTTTTATGACAATAAATAATTTACTAGATCGAATTTATTAAATAAGATTTATTACAAATCTTGAAATTAATAATAAATGATATTTATAACAAATTTTTAAAATGTAAAAATAAAAGAAATAAAATTTTCTAAGAAAAATATTAAAGAAAATGATATTATATATTTTCTGATTAAAATAACTTTTTAAATGGCTATTTATAATTTTTAGGTATTTTTCAGAATTTTTAATTTGCTGTAATGATCCTTTGCCCCCTGTTTTATAGTTCCAATTCGTTCGAATTGATGCCCAACGGCTATGAGCTTAAAGTCGGCCATTTCAGATGAATAAATAGATTTACAATGTTGTTTCAGGTGCAATTGATGTTGCCAATAACTTCGAAATGATTACCCGAACGTTTTTGTTCGTTTAATTTGATTGTTATTGCGCTTTAAGTGGGTAACGGCTTTGAGAATTCGATGATCATTCGGTTACAGATAGAAACCATCAAGACTTAGATTAAACTCCGATTAAAGAGTCACCGCAGGTTCGAAACTGCCTTATGGTTGTAAATGGGGTTTAATTCGGTGTAACTCGAGCGTTTTGGGGGTGGCCGGAGCTCGCCGGAGCTCGGCCGGAGCTCCCACCGGAAAATCGGGGATGGAAATTGGGTTTTAAGTAAAAGTTACACATTTGGTCCCTGTGGTTTATGTTTTTGTCAATTTAATCCAAAGTTTCACTTTTAATTTTTACAGAATTACAGTTTGGACCCTGCAGTGTTTAACTTTTTATTTTAGGCACAAACTATAATTTACAAATTTTTAGGATATTAATCTTATATTACTTTTATTTATTAACAATATTAATACTTATTATAATTATTTACTATTATTAGTATTATTATTATTTTTTTATTATTTTTAATTTTAACATTTTCTTTGTTATTATTTTATTATGGTTATTATTATTATTGACAATATTAATTATCCAAGCATTTAATTACATCAAGAATTTACAAAATGAATCCCCGTAATTGCATTAATACAAAACAAGCCCTTACAAGAGATAACGGAATCAATAAAGACTATTTAACAAATACACGGGAGGTCACAGTCTCCCCAACTTTAAGGAATTTCGTCCCGAAATTAAAGACAAAACTAAGCGAAGCGAAAGGGATATTTCTTCTTCATGTAGTCCTCGCGTTCCCAAGTGAACTCAGCTCCACGTTTGTTTTCCCAACGGACTTTGACGATCGGTGTTGTAGATGTACGGGTCTTCTTCAACGTTCGATCCATGATCTCGACAGGCTTCTCAACGAAATGTTACGACTCGTCTATTTGGATTTCCTGGAAAGGAACATGCAAATTTTCATCAGCCAGGCATTTTCTCAGGTTTGAGACATGGAAGACAGGATGAACCCCGCTAAGTTCGGAAGGTAGTTCCACTTTGTAAGCCACTTTCCCAATTCTTTTCAGAATCTTGAAAGGTCCTACAAAATGTGGGGCTAACTTACCCTTCTTCCCAAAGCGAAAAACACCCTTCCATGGAGAGACCTTCAGAAGAACCATGTCGCCAACTTGAAATTCCAACGGTTTTCTCTTTTAACGACATAACTCTTTTGACGACTTCTAGCCACCTCCAGGTTATTTCGAATTTTTGAGACTTTGTCGGTCGTTTCTTGAATAAGTTCAGGACCAGTAATGAAGTTCTCACCTATGTCGGTCCAACAGATCGGAGAACGAAATTTACGACCGTATAAAGCCTCGAATGGTGCCATCTTGATACTCGAGTGATAAGTATTGTTATATGAAAATTCCGCTAAAGGCAGATGCGCATCCCAGTCACCACCAAAATCAAGGACACAAAGACGCAGTAAGTCCTCAAGGGTTTGGATTGTTTGCTCGGTTTGACTGTCCGTTTGAGGATGGTAAGCCGTGCTTAAATCCAATTCAGTACCCAAGAGTTCTTGCATGGAAGACCAGAAGTGTGAAGTGAGTCGAGCATCACGATCGGAAATAATATGCAACGGCACACCATGACGACTCATAATTTCATCGATGTAGATACGAGCCAATCTTGAAACTTTTTATGTGTCTCGTATTGGTATGAAATGTGCCGTTTTGGTCAAACGGTCAACAATCACCCATATGCTATCATGGCCACGAGAGGTACGTGGTAACTTGGTTATGAAATCCATGGATATGTGTTCCCATTTCCACATAAGGATTTCAGGTTGTTCAAGTAGACCACTAGGCCGTTGATGTTCGGCTTTGACTCTTGCACATGTGAGGCACTTAGAAACATAAGAGGCGATATCTTTCTTCATTCCTAGCCACCAATATTGGCCACGTAGATCCATATACATCTTATCGGATCCAGGATGAATAGAATATCGGGTTTGATGAGCTTCGTTCATAATGAAGTGACGGAGATTATCACGATTCGGGATCCAGATTCGGTTTAAGTAATACCACATGCCGTTCGGTTTTTTTTCCAGTTGTGACCGAACGTTAAATGCCAGATCATCATATACCCTTCCTCAGTTAACACCGCTTGTTGAGCCTCGCGGATGCAAAACTCATGATCACTATCAATCCTTATGTTTTGAAGCATGATAGTGGCCTCGTTAACATCCACATTAATCTCGGTGTCAAACTCTCCTAACGTGTCAAACCATTGTCTTCGATCTCGGATTTCTTGGAGCAAGACAGTCTTGTTGTGGGTCTTACGACTTAGTGCGTCCGCTACAATATTCGCCTTTCCAGGATGATAGCGAATGTCGTAGTCGTAGTCACTAATCAGTTCAACCCATCGCCTTTGTCTCATGTTGAGATCCTTTTGATTGAACACATGTTGGAGACTCTTGTGGTCGGTGTAGACTATACATTGCGTCCCATAGAGGTAATGCCGCCAGATCTTCAAAGCAAATACCACGGCACCAAGTTCGAGATCATGAGTTATGTAGTTCACTTCAAAAACCTTCAATTGTCTCGACACATAAGCTATGACCTTACCTCGTTGCATGAGAAGACAACCAAGACCTTGACTAGACGCGTCGTAATATACAGTGAAGTCATCGTTTCCATTGGGAAGGGTTAGGATAGGAGCATTACACAGTTTGTGTTTCAAACATCTCGAACGTATCTTCTTGTTCGGGCGGCCCCCACTCAAAAAGTCTGTTCTTTTGGGTTAGCGCCGTAAGCGGTTTCGCAATCTTCGAAAAGTTTGCAATGAACCTACGGTAATAACCCACTAAACCCAGAAAAGAACGAACCTCGGTTGGGGTCGTGGGAACACACCAATTCTTCATGGCTTCTATCTTTGCAGGATCAACGTGAATTCCTTGGCTATTCACCACATGTCCTAAGAATTGGACTTCTTCAAGCCAAAATTCGCAGTTGGAGAACTTGGCATATAATTATTCCTTTTTCAAAAGATCGAGGACTTGACATAGGTGCGACTCATGATCGGTCTTTGTCTTGGAATAGATGAGAATGTCATCAATAAACACGATCACGAATTTATCCAAATACGGTTTACATACCAGGTTCATGAGATCCATGAAGACAGCAGGTGTATTAGTCAAGCCAAAAGGCATAACCATAAACTCATAGTGTCCATATCGAGTATGAAACGCGGTCTTTGGAATATCATTGTCGTGAACACGTAATTGATGATATCCATAATGTAGATTGATCTTCGATAATTATGTAGCTCCTTGAAGTTGATCGAAGAGATCATCAATTCAAGGAAGAGGATATTGGTTCTTGATAGTGAGCTTGTTGAGTTCCCGGTAGTCGATGCACATACGGAAAGAACCATCTTTCTTCTTTACAAATAGCACGGGTGCACCCCATGGTGAAGAGCTAGGTCGAATGAAACCCTTATCGGTCAATTCTTGCAGTTGACTAGCTAACTCTTGCATTTTAGACGGTGCAAGACGATAAGGCGACTTAGCCACGGGATTCGCACCAGGAATCAGGTCGATTTTGAACTCAACTTCTCGCACGGGAGGTAACCCACTAAGATCCTTGGGAAACACCTCGGGAAAATCCCGCACGACAGGTATATCCTTCAGTTCTTTACCCTTGGCTTTCGTGTTGACTACGTAAGCCATGAAGACTATGTAGTTTTTACTTAAGCACTTGCGGGCCTTGATACAAGACATGAGTTTGAGTCTTTGGGATGATCTCTCTCCAAAAACTTTTAAGGTATCACCCGATGGTAAAGGAATTCGAAAGCACTTATCAAAGCATATAATTTCCGCGTGTTGGTTGGCTAACCAATCCATGCCGATAATAACATCAAAGCTCCCTAGTTGCATAGGAATAAGGTCGATTAGAAAGTCGTGCTCGTTAAGACTTAAGGTGCAATCGCGTATCACGACGCCAACTTTGACAGACTTGCCATCGGCTACTTCGACTGTAAAAGATCTCCCTAAATTAGAACGCGGCTTGGAAAGAATAGGCTCAAACTCTAAAGACACGAAACTCTTATCCGCACCCGAATCAAATAGTACAGAAGCATAACGACTATTTACAAGATACATACCTGCTCAAATAATAACTTATTATTGGCATAATGAACGCAGGTAGGGATTTTACAAGACAAAAGAACAATTAAAGAAACTAATGACGTACCATTCACCACGTCGTTGTTGGCTTGAGCTTGGTTGGCATTGATGTTGAATGCCCTTCCACGAGCTTGTGGCACATTTCCTGCATTGCGAGGACATTGTGGACCGAAATGTCTAGGTTCGCCACAGTTGTAGCACACTCGATTGGCAACCAACGCCGTATTATTAGGAGCACGAAGGCAAGTAGCCACCAGATGCCCATACTTTCTGCACAACGAGCAAACTCGACAAGGAGTGTTACTCGTGTGATGGTACTTGCAAGTATTGCACATCGGGTGCGGTCCAGTATCAGCCCTCGCCACGGGGGCTTGATTTGCAACAACAGCTTGCCTTTAAGGGGCATTTGGTGCTGTCACCGCATAATTACGAGCCGGTGTGAACTTGCGCTTCTTGCCTTTGAAAGACGACTCGGCCTTCACCTCCTTTGTAGCTTCGGGAGTCACCTTCATAGCAGTCTTGGCACCTTTCACCATCAAACTACCAGCTCTAATATGGTTTTCAGTGAGCTGGGCGGTGATATTAATCGCCTCCTCCAAAGTTGTGGGCCTACTACCCACCACGGCATCTTGAATTTGAGGTGGTACTCCCTTAATAAACTTCTCGATGTTGCGGGGAGCGGTATCCACCATGTGAGGTAGGAGCATGCTCAACTCATGATGCCGGGTGGAATAAGCCAAATGATTCCCACTATCCTGTTTGAGGTTCCAGAATTCCTCCTCCAGCTTTTGCAATTCACTCCTTGGGCAGAACTTTTGGATCATTATGTCCTTAAATTCTTCCCAAGGCAACGCCAAGGCAACTTCAGTCCCTCGATTCCTTTTCTCACTATTCCACCAAGTGAGTGCCCGTTGTTGAAGGACACTTGCAGCATATCGAACCTTGAGTTCATCGGGACATTCGCTGACGATAAACGTATTTTCCATACTTTCGAACCACTCCAGAAGTCCAGTGGCTCCTTCCTTTCCACTAAAGCAAGTGGGTTTGCACGAGTGGAAGTGCTTGAATGTGCAAGTGCGACTATTCCCACCTTGGTTGTGCTATTTTCCCCTTGACCATTGTTGTCACCACTACCATTGTTTCATTGGCGTTGTTGCTGTTGTTGGCCATTAGGGTGCTGCTAAGTTCAGCAACCATCGTTGGAAGCATAGCGGCCATTTTCCGGGCGATCATTGTAGCGAGTTTGAGGTCGGAGGTAGCACGTTTTCCATGATGACGAGACATTCTATAAGATAGAAATAAAGAAAAATATTAGTATTCGGAGATAAACCAGTTCAAAGAAAACAGAAGTTTTAGATAATTTATATTCAGCCAGGATGGTTCCAATTGGTACCACATAGCCAATAGGAACATGGACACGTCGAGATGACTTAATCCCAATTACCTAGAGGAAGATATGTATGTTGATCATAATTTAGCACTCATCCCAGAAATCCCCAGGTAAGCATAACAGGTCTCGCAATGAGATTTATACGAAATGCTTGCCTTAGCCCGAGGGCCTTTTGCCAGGAAGTCCAGAATACAGGTGTTTATGTGTCACACACTTCCCTAAGGCTATCAGGATTAAAACCACGATGAGATTTTTTTTAGATTTAGACGTATCGCCTAAAGAATTTTTCCACTCGATAAGATGCGTAGTTTTCCACACATAGTCGAGAATAAGATTTAGAAAAGATTAGACACGGTAAAACGTAGAGGCTTAAGAAGAGGATTAGAAAGTTGGGGTTTACAAGGTTCAAGGCATATTCCTAAGGCACTATTTTCTAAATAATAACAAATAGCACATAAGGAATTGATCATGCATCACAATAGGCATATAAGCATACTTACAAGATCATAGCAATTGTCATGAAAAGGGTCCCTAGTTTAACCATAGTCTAGGCCACCATTTCTAATAACCTAAATCCCTATAGTTATGGGCTCTGATACCAATCTGTCACACCCCAACCTTAACGGCGGAAACGTCGAGATGTGAGGGTTAAGATTGTTCATGCCACACAACGCTAATTTAAAATGACAATATTATTAAAACTCAATATTCAAGACATACATTTAAGAAATAGAATATGTTCCAAAACATAGAAATTTCAACGTTCAATGATAACAATTGCATTTTTATTTTATTCTAGGTCCTGTCCTAGATGTGACATTGTCTTTATAGCAAGCTAAGCATTATCATTTCCTGAAACAAGTTAAAAATAAAAGGGTCAACAAAATGTTGGTGAGCTTTCTATAGTTTTCATACATAAATATATATATATAAAAGATGGTAATTCATGTCATAGGTTATTGAATAAAGTAACTAGGGATGGATGAACAAATGTAACAATCAAACCTTGACAGATTACAAGATTAAACGATTAGCTAAGTGTACTTGGATTAACCAAGTAGGCTTGTCAGGCCCATAGATCTATGACGTCGCCAGGCTAGCAATAGTTAATGATTGTACATATAATAGTCATCACATGGTAATTACTAAAGTTCAACTAACCACGACAAATAAGATGAATTACCCAAGTGTTTACAAGATTCAAACGAGTTTACAAGTGCAATTATCATAAAGTTAACATGTTTCACCCCAAAGTGTGAAAATATATAAAAGGGGTATAGAAAAACTCACATAGATAATAGGATGAGCAAATAAGAAAGCCTTAAATAAAAATATGCCGAGAATTCGTTAACGTTTAACCTAAATGAACGACGTGTTAAGTTAATCATGGAGTTGTTTTATAAACCATTTAATCCATGATTTTTAAATCATTACTTAGATACAACTTGTTATTATTTTGGTATTTAAATGGTTAAATAAGAATTTTAGTGATTGACACTATTAATGAAAGTCAAACTTTTATTTTCAAAGAATTAATATCTACTATTTGATAAGAATTAAATTTGTAGATTTTAAAATGATTAAAATTATATTAATTATAATAAGTGTACATTTTAATTATGTACATATGTTTATTTTCATAAATATAACAAAATTTGTAACTATATTTTTATGACAATAAAGAATTTACTAGATCGAATTTATTAAATAAGATTTATTACAAATCTTGAAATTAATAATAAATGATATTTATAACAAAATTTTAAAATGTAAAAATAAAAGAAATAAAATTTTCTAAGAAAAATATTAAAGAAAATGATATTATATATTTTCTGATTAAAATAACTTTTTAAATGGCTATTTATAATTTTTAGGTATTTTTCAGAATTTTTAATTTGCTCAAAATGCTTTAAAAAAAATATGGCAGGTGCCCGGGATCGAACCCGGGACCTCCTGCCCATACTGTGAGTGTTAAACTAGTTGGGCTAAGCCCAATTTTATGGTAAAACCAGAAAATAAAATTTAAAAACTCTTTTTAGCAAAATCCCCAAATTCCACATAAACCCTAGATTCATAATCGATCAAATTGAACCCAGATTTGTTGTTATTACCCAAATTAAGCATGGGGCTTTTGCTTCCCATGCCAAATCGAGTGTAATCCCCAAGTTAATTACCTGAGTTGAAGTGGTCTAGTCGATTTCAAGTTCGAGCGAAGCTTGTGTGTTCTAGGTTCCAATTCGTTGTGTGTGTGTGTGTTTTTTGAGCAATTGAGGGTTCGGAGAGTTAAAAGGGGCTGTAATGATCCTTTGCCCCCTGTTTTATAGTTCCAATTCGTTCGAATTGATGCCCAACGGCTATGAGCTTAAAGTCGGCCGTTTCAGATGAATAAATCGATTTACAATGTTGTTTCAGGTGCAATTGATGTTGCCAATAACTTCGAAATGATTACCCGAACGTTTTTATTCGTTTAATTTGATTGTTATTATGCTTTAAGTGGGTAACAGCTTTGAGAATTCAATGATCATTCGGTTACAGATAGAAACCATCAAGACTTCGATTAAAATCCGATTAAAGAGTCACCGCAGGTTCGAAACTGCCTTATGGTTGTAAAGGGTGTTTAATTCGGTGTAACTCGAGCGTTTTGGGGGGCCGGAGCTCGCCGGAGCTCGGCCGGAGCTCCCACCGGAAAATAGGGGATGGAAATTGGGTTTTAAGTAAAAGTTACACATTTGGTCCCTGTGGTTTATGTTTTGGTCAATTTAATCCGAAGTTTCACTTTTAATTTTTACAGAATTACAGTTTGGACCCTGCAGTGTTTAACTTTATTATTTTATACACAAACTATAATTTACAAATTTTTAGGATATTAATCTAATATTACTTTTATTTACTAACAATATTAATACCTATTTAATTAATTACTATTATTAGTATTATTATTATTATTTTATTATTATTATTTTTAATTTTAACATTTTCTTTGTTATTATTATTATTATGGTTATTATTATTATTGACAATATTAATTATCCAAGCATTTAATTACATCAAGAATTTACAAAATGAATCCCCGTAATTGCATTAATACAAAACAAGCCCTTACAAGAGATAACGGAATCAATAACGACTATTTAACAAATACACAAGAGTTCACAATCTCCCCAACTTTAAGGAATTTCGTCCCGAAATTAAAGACAAAACTAAGCGAAAAGAAAGGGATATTTCTTCTTCATGTAGTCCTCGCGTTCCCAAGTGAACTCAACTCCACGTTTGTTTTCCCAACGGACTTTGACGATCGGTGTTATAGATGTACGGGTCTTCTTCAACGTTCGATCCATGATCTCGACAGGCTTCTCAACGAAATGTAACGACTCGTCTATTTGGATTTCCTCCAAAGGAACATGCAAATTTTCATCAGCCAGGCATTTTCTCAGGTTTGAGACATGGAAGATAGGATGAACCCCGCTAAGTTCGGAAGGTAGTTCCAGTTTGTAAGCCACTTTCCCAATTCTTTTCAGAATCTTGAAAGGTCCTACAAAACGTGGGGCTAACTTACCCTTCTTCCCAAAGCGAACAACACCCTTCCATGGAGAGACCTTAAGAAGAACCATGTCGCCGACTTGAAATTCCAACGGTTTTCGTCTTTTATCGGCATAACTCTTTTGACGACTTCTAGCCACCTCCAGGTTATTTCGAATTTTTGAGACTTTGTCGGTCGTTTCTTGAATAAGTTCAGGACCAGTAATGAAGTTCTCACCTATGTCGGTCCAACAGATCGGAGAACGACATTTACGACCGTATAAAGCCTCGAATGGTGCCATCTTGTTTCTCGAGTGATAAGTATTGTTATACGAAAATTCCGCTAAAAGCAGATGCACATCCCAGTCACCACCAAAATCAAGGACACAAAGACGCAGTAAGTCCTCAAGGGTTTGGATTGTTCGCTCGGTTTGACCATCCGTTTGAGGATGGTAAGCCTTGCTTAAATCCAATTGAGTACCCAAGAGTTCTTGCAAGGAAGACCAGAAGTGTGAAGTGAATCGAGCATCACGATCGGAAATAATATGCAACGGCACACCATGACAACTCACAATTTCATCGATGTAGATACGAGCCAATCTTGAAACTTTGTATGTGTCTCGTATTGGTATGAAATGTGCCGTTTTGGTCAAACGGTCAACAATCACCCATATGATATCATGGCCACGAGAGGTACGTGGTAACTTGGTTATGAAATCCATGGATATGTGTTCCCATTTCCACATAAGGATTTCAGGTTGTTCAAGTAGACCACTAGGCCGTTGATGTTCGGCTTTGACTCTTGCACCTGTGAGGCACTTATAAGCATAAGACGCGATATCCTTCTTCATTCCTGGCCACCAATATTGGCCACGTAGATCCATATACATCTTATCGGATCCAGGATGAATAGAATACCGGGTTTGATAAGCTTCGTTCATAATGAAGTGACGGAGATTATCGCGATTCAGGATCCAGAGTCGGTTTAAGTAATACCACATGCCGTTCGGTTTTGTCTCCAGTTGTGACCGAACGTTAAATGCCAGATCGTCATCTTTCCCTTCCTCAGTTAACGCCGCTTGTTGAGCCTCGCGGATGCAAAACTCAAGATCACTATCAATCCTTATGTTTTGAAGCATGATAGTGGCCTCGTTAACATCCACATGAATCTCGGTGTCAAACTCTCCTAACGTGTCAAACCATTGTCTTCGATCTCGGATTTCTTGGAGCGAGACAGTCTTGTTGTGGGTCTTACGACTTAGCGCGTCGGCTACAATATTCGCCTTTCCAGGATGATAGCGAATGTCGCAGTCGTAGTCACTAATCAGTTCAACCCATCGCCTTTGTCTCATGTTGAGATCCTTTTGATTGAACACATGTTGGAGACTCTTGTGGTCGGTGTAGACTATACATTACGTCCATAGAGTTAATGCCGCCAGATCTTCAAAGCAAATACCACGGCACCAAGTTCGAGATCATGAGTTGTGTAGTTCACTTCATGAACCTTCAATTGTCTCGACGCGTAAGCTATGACCTTACCTCGTTGCATGAGAACGCAACCAAGACCTTGACTAGACGCGTCGCAATATACAGTGAAGTCATCGTTTCCATCGGGAAGGGTTAGGATAGGAGCATTACACAGTTTGTGTTTCAACATCTCGAACACATCTTCTTGTTCGGGCCCCTGCTCAAAAAGTTTTTTCTTTTGGTTTAGCGCCGTAAGCGGTTTCACAATCTTCGAAAAGTTTGCAATGAACCTACGGTAATAACCCGCTAAACCCAGAAAAGAACAAACCTCGGTTGGGGTCGTGGGAACACACCAATTCTTCACGGCTTCTATCTTTGCAGGATCAACGTGAATTCCTTGGCTATTCACCACATGTCCTAAGAATTGGACTTCTTCAAGCCAAAATTCGCACTTGGAGAACTTGGCATATAATTGTTCCTTTTTCAAAAGATCGAGGACTTGACGTAGGTGCGACTCATGATCGATCTTTGTCTTGGAATAGATGAGAATGTCATCAATAAACACGATCATGAATTTATCCAAATACGGTTTACATACCCGGTTCATGAGATCCATGAAGACAGCAGGTGCATTAGTCAAGCCAAAAGGGATAACCATAAACTCATAGTGTCCATTTCGAGTACGAAACGCGGTCTTTGGAATATCATTGTCGTGAACACGTGAAAAAGAATCAAAAGAATCCCAAAGAGGATCACCTTCCAAAGTGAAGTGAAAAAGAATCAAATGTGGATCAAACAACATGGATCAAATTGATCATTTATACTCCTAAGTAGCTAGGTTTTAAGTATTGAAAGTGCTTTCTAGCATATCTTGAGGAGGGTTGTACCAATCAAACAATCAGATGTGGGGTATATACAACTCATGTCAATCAACTCAAAACATGATAATCACTCACTGTTTCAATCAACCATTAATACCATGCTTTAGTTTAAGTGGATCAATATATCTGCAATCAACATTGTACTTGTCTATTTCTATTCTCAAAACCATACAAACAACTCAATGAGAAATGTAGACTAGTATGATCTAATGGTATGTGCAAAAGATTCATGTTCAAACATGAAAATCATTTATTTATTAGTTAGATAAGTCATTTTATAACAGGTTTTTATAAATATCCAAAAATTTAGGGGGAGAAATTGAACATGGAAATATCAAAGGCAGCAGAATTGTGCATTTTCATACATTTCAAATTTTGATATTTTCAAACTTTGAAAAAAATAAACAAAGCCAAGTCAAGTCAACACTAACAAACAGCAGGTTGATACATACATATTTGTTTATTTTTGCACAATATTGCTTATGAGTGATATCAAAACATCCATATATTGAATATGTTAAAATTCAATATTTTAACATACATTTTAAATCAAATTTTAAACAAACCTTTTGATTCAAACAAGATTTATTAAACAAAATCTTCTTTTGGAAGAAAAACAAACAAATTTGCTTCGGAAGAAAGATTTCAAAACATACAAAATTTTAATTTTTTTTTAAATTTTTGACAACTGTTCACACAACGGATGAACAAATATTACATCTGCTGTAGGTACAGTACCACACAAAACATTACAAGTGTTCCACAGCGTATGAACAATGTTCATCCGCTGTGAACATCTCTATTCAAGTGTTCCACAGCGCATGACTAACATAAGTCATCCGTTGTAGAAACAGTGCAAGTGTATACAGCGTATGCACACAGGTAATCTTACACTGTAAACATTCACACATCACATCCAAGTGTCCATAGCGCATGAACAAATGTTCATCCGCTGTGAACAATCATCAAAACATTTCATGTGTCCACAGCACATGAACAAATGTTCATTCGCTGTGAACATACAATCAAATGTTCAAAGGATCCATAGTGCATGAACTTTGTTCTTCCGTTGTGAACATATTAAACATTTGATCAAAGGTTCCACAGCGCATGAACTTTGTTCATCCGCTGTGAACATATCAAACATTTGATCAAAGGATCCACAGCGCATGAACTTTGTTCATCCGCTGTGAACATATCAAACATTTGATCAAAGGTTCTATAGTGCATGAACTTTGTTCATCCGTTGTGAATATATAAAACATTTAATCAAAGGATCCACAGTGCATGAACTTTGTTCATCCGTTATGAACATATCAAACATTTGATCAAAGGATCCACAGCGTATGAACAAATGTTCATCCACTGTGAACAATCAGTACAATGGACCAAGGGTTTAAAGCGTATGAACAAAATTGTTCATCTGCAGTGACTACAGTTCCCATACGCAGTGTATAAACTATGTGCACAACGCATGAACAAATTGTTCATCCGCTGTGTGCGCAGTACAACATACAGCGCATAGTGTAAAATGCACAGCGCATGAACACTGTTCACACAACGGATGACCTAAATTTAATTTTAAGTCATTTTGGCACAGCGCATGAACACTGTTCATACAGCGGATGGTTTGCGCATGAACATTGTATTCACCGCAGATAGTTAATTGTCCCCTGTGTATTTAAACCACACTTACAGATTTCTTTCTTTTTACCACTAGAGATAGAGAACATTCAAAATTTCCAACATTTAAAAAAACCCCGTAAACCCTTGGAACCTTGTTCGATTAAAAACCTAAAATCATTGTGATTTATCATCTGATTCACAATCTAATAGGTATAACATCAACATTCTTATCATCAACCAAAATTAGACATGAATCTCATGATGTTTATAAACAATATCAAACATTGAATGAGTGTTTTATCACTTTAGTTGAGTGTATTGAGACTGTTGATTTGATGAAATTTGATTACTTGTTCATCGGGTTCATGAATAGTCAGGGTGTTCATGCCAAAATCAAACAAAACCCTTTGTCTAATCTTTGAAAATTTTCAAAAATGATTAAAACATGTTATAACTTGGTAAACATTTCTAAAAGACAATAACAAACAAGTAAAAATAGTTAATTTGGCAGAAACTCAACATGCAAACATTAAATGCATATACACTCAATGTGCATTAAATGGTTATTTTGACTTTAACTAGTGAAACTGATTTTCATGGTCAAGTGATTATAAAGTGAAATTGTTGTATGTTTATGAACCAAACAACTCTTGTCAATGTAACAAACTCATTATAAAAGGAGTTCAACTCAAAACAAGTTACCTCAAACAACTTTTTCACAATCAAATCAAACAACATTTGACTTTCGAGAAGTCAACCTGCATTAGAGCAAATAACATACATACATACATTTTCAACAAATCACAATTGTTAATTATACAACATCAATCACTTCAAAACAATCAAAATAGGTCAATGAACCTTTGATCAACATGTCATCAATTCAAGTAACATACAAGCATCTAACACATACTTCTTTGTTTTGCAGATATGGCAAACTTAGTGTTTGTCAGAGATCACAACATATGTGCATATCTGAATACTGACTCTCCTAAGTCAGAGAACTATAGAGATATGATCCAAGCTATCAGGCAAACAAGACTGGTGCATGCTATGATAGCAAGGCCAGATATTTATGAGGATCACATTGTCTTTGGACAAATGCACATCTGGGAGAAATTGATGATCAACAAGTAGTTATATCTACTGTGAATGAACAACAGATCATCATTTCTGAAGAAGTTATAAGAAGTGTATTACAACTGGGAGTTGATGCTGATGGACCAGTAGAGTTTGATGAACACTATGTTTTACATGTGCTCAGGCATATTGGCTATAAAGGCACTATTGAGAGAAAACAGATCAAGAAGTCATATATGTGTGCACAATTCAGATTCTTGATGCATACTTACCAAAAGACTATGACCAACAGGAAGACTGGTTGGGATGCCACATCACTAAGAGCGTCATGTGCAATAGCAAGTATCATAGAAAGAAGGCCTTTTAACTTTACTGCACAAGTGCTCAATGGACTAGTTTACAACATTATAGAGGTGAAGAACAAGTTTCTGATGTTTCCAATATTCCTGCAAATGATAATTGATGAACTGTTACCCAACATTCCAATAGAAGGAGCCATTTTCCATCCTGTTCATTTCAATGAACATGTTTTCAACATGATAAAGTCAAGTCTTTACCATGGTGATGAGGTGCCTGTCCCTCCTCATATGATAGATCATGACAGTCCTGTACTTGAGATATTTATGAGGATACCAGGACAAGATGAGCCCTTCATGTTATACCAAAATGTCATACATCAAGCTCCCATCATGCAACCACCACCAATTATACCAGAACCAATCATTGAGCCAGCACCATTCATACAAGCTCAAAACATCCAACCTGAACACCCAATTTTACCTGAACCAATCATCCCTTCACCACCTCAAAGCCCAAATTTGTCTGATCAACAAACATTGTCATCTCTTTTGAGAGATATAGATACAGCTCTTAAAGAAGAAACTGATGAACATGAGCATGTTGGCACCTCATCACATGTGCCTGTACATGAACAGACATCCACAGCTGTTGAAGAAGTTGAAACTAGCAGTGAGAACATCACTGAAGATGATATTGAGCATACTAAAGTATTTTTCTTCAATGAATACAATAAGCTCATTGAAAGATCAAACAGCAGAGCAAGAAGATTAAAAGATAAGATTAAAGGAAAGATAAGGAAATAGAGAAATTAGAGTCAGATAATGATGCTCAGAAGCTGATTGTTAAGTTTGTTGAAAAACAGCTTGAACAGACAAAAGGTGAGTTAAAAGCTAAAGATAATGAGCTGAACATTGTCAAAGCTGAGATTGAATACTTAGCTAAACAATTAGAATCCAGATCAAATGAAGTGGATGAATTAAAGAAGATAATAGAAGCTTAAAATGACGAGATAAAGAGATTAAACAGAGAGCTTGAACTTGCAGACACTCAACTGAATGAGGAAGAACATTCAGTATGTCTAGATCAAGACCTGAGTGATTCTAAAAACATGGCTGCTGAAGAAGAAACAAACCAAAACCAAACAGATCAAGCAGAGCTAGCACTGATCATACCAGAAGAATCATACACATTGGATTAGTTGTTTAGTGGTGCTAACCCACTTGAAAACATCTACTACTCACCAATCCTGAGGCAACACTTTCACACTTTAGATCCCATCTCTGAATAAACAAGCATTGTACCATACAACCCCTTAACATCCAAACAAATGGAGCTCATAAACCAGTTTGCAGAGACTGCCTCTGTTCAATCTGAACAAGCAACAGTAGAAGCTTCATCATCATCACCACAAGTAAAAACTTATAAGAGAAAGAGGAAGAGAACTTACTTGGGTTCTTCATCAAAAGGCAAGACACCAGCAGAAGAGTCTGAAGCACCAAAATCACCTCCATTTAAGCTGCTCAAGTTGAAGCAAGAACAACCTGAGTATGTTGATCCAATCCAATTGGAAGAAGGTGAGATTGCCCAGAGTTCTGAATCAAAGCAAGTCATTATTTTATCAGACTCTGAGGAAGAACAAGAAGAAAATGATTCTAAAGATCCTCTTCCAAACATACAAGACCTATTCCCTGATGATCCAGAGACTCTTATGGGAATAGAGTTGGTCTTTAAAGGTTTCCCTTATGATTCATTCATGCATCTGAATCTGTCAGAAGTAGAAGATTTGCTCAAAGACTTTCACGAAGTGATGAAAAATGAAAGTTAGCAAACCTACAGAAGGTACAAAGAGATTAAAGATCAGCATGAGTTGCAGAAAAACCTACCAAAGGATCCTCAAATTGAAAAGATGACTTATCAGCAAGTGAAGAGTTGGTTAAGTCATACAAGGATTCCTTACAGATCATATGCCGGGAGGTCATTTTCACAAATGAAAGATATGGCTAAGGAAATCTACAAAAACATGCTCGCAAATGCCCTTAAGCCATAAGTGTTTAGACCTCACCCTGCAGCCTCACTCTCAACATATCATCAAGCTCCTCCCGAGCTTCATCCAATTGAAGAACCTTGAGATTTCATGCCCCATAAGCTATGGCCTGAAGGAAACGAGGTTAGAGAGATAATAAATGAAAAGACCAACTTTGTGAAGTTGTATGACAGAATCTCTTTAACAGATGGGACAAATGAGAACAAAATAGTGCCCTGGAAGTATGATGAAGTATGGGATGCTGTTTTAGTGAAAAGAGTATCTGGATTAGTCCAATACTTATCTTATATATCCTAATTAGGCTCTTTATCATATGTAGACAGACTTGACCTTCTCCAACTGAGAATGGTCAATCACACTAATAATTCAAGAGCAGCTGATTACTTCCACATTCTAAGAACTTACATGCACAAACAGCACTATGAGCTAAAGGCCAAAGCAGACAAAGAAGACAAACTTCATATTGAGAAGCTGAGGAGAGAACAAAGAGCAGCAGGATAGGGTAAACAATAATAGACAGAACAGACAGAGCAACTAGACACTGAGCTACTAAAAAGGGTAGGATATCCTCTCAGACCTTTAGACCTTAAGTTGATAATGAAGAAGATTGAAGGAAATCAGTACACTCATCCAATCACCCGGTGGTATTATGATGAAAACCATTTTGAAGTGGTGTTGGAGAGGAAGTTGGAAGGAAAAGTGGCTGAAGACATAAGATTGTTTGATCCAGTTGAGATTAAACTTATTCACCCGTCTTATGTCTCATTCTTAAAGACAAAATCATTTCCAGGCATTCAGGATGTACAGTGCAAGGGTGATTGCTGCTACTTTATTCACATGTTAAGGATACTAGGAACAGTATGTATGAATGCAGCTTTGAAGCAGAGATTAGAGACAAAACAGCAGCCACTCACCCATATTGAAGGAATCACTGGAATGAGAATTTCTGAGCACAACAACCTAGAGATTCTCAAAGGAAAGCATGTTGTCACCACCTTGGTTAGCAACATGACCAGTCTACTCTGGAGCAGCTGGTTCTCCTGACTATAGAGAGAAAGTATGATGATCAGAGAAGTGTAGTTGACTACTTCACTGAACATATAGTCAACTGTAGAAATGCCTTCAAGATCACAGCTCTCAAAGATCAGGTGAAAGAAGCTGAAGCTGACCAAGCCATAGAGTAAGACATTGAAGATACTCTTAAGGCTATGGAAGAAGCCTAGAAGAAGACTGATGAAGCAGGACCATCTTATTCCTAAGGGTTCTAAACACACAGCTGGGGAAACAAGCAAACAAACATATCCTTCTTCATTATTATGCATTCATGCATTCATACATACATGTGCCCTTATGCATATGATATCGTACAAATCATTCATACATGTGGTTTTATATACATGGTATCATACAATAATACATACATGTGTTGTTGATACAAATACATGAGATTCATACAATCATTCATATTTGTTTTATTATGCTAACACTTGAAATCATTCAATCAAACAATCATTTCAAACATGTGTTACACATGTAATAAATCAAATATACACAATAACAATCAATCATACAAGTAAACAATCAAATAATAAATCATACATAACATACAATCAAAACATGCATAACATTCAAGACAAACAAACAAACAAAACAATTATTCATAACAAAACACACAAACACACATTACCAACAAACAAAACATTAATCTAGCAAACATAAAATGTTGACAATATCATACTTAGGGGGAGTATTGTTGGACTCAACAGCTGCATTAAGAATTAATACATAAAAAGTATGATGCTTGCCACATCAAGCATAACAAACATAATGTTTTTTAACATCCAAAACAATCATTTAATAACACATTAACATCATTAACATTCATAACAATCACTAATATTTGTTTAAATTTCTTTTTCAGGTTTGTACATAAAAGGAAATTTTTACAAGTGTTCGCAGCGGATGAAGAAAGTCTCACAGCGGATGAAGATCATCAGCAGCGGATGAAGATTTGTTTCCAAGTGTGTGCAGTGGAGGAATAACCATCCCACAACGGATGAAGAACTCACAGCGAACAACATTCCACAGCGGATGTTCATCCACAGCGGATGAACATTCACAACGGATGTTCATCCATAGCGGATGAACATTCCACAGCAGATGTTCATCCACAGCGGATGAACATCCCACAGCGGATAACATACAACCATGCATAGCGGATGAAAAGCTTCTCCACAGCGGATGAGATATTATCCACAACGGATGACTTATTCTCCACAGCGGATAGCTTAGACACTTAGGATTATTTATGTAATATTCATTTACTTAAGGGTAGTTTAGTAATTGTATAAAGCTATGTGTATAGGCTATAAATAGCATGCTACCCTAATCCTTTGTAAGCTTTTGAACGAATTCAATAGAAACAAGCAGTTATTTTTTCATTATGTTCTTGCTCACACACAAACACACACATACACTGATTTCATACTCTATCATTATGGGTTTCTGCACCATAATGTTAGTGTGTTGAAGTTGGGAGATATTGAAAAGATCCTTGGGGTAATCAACCTTTTATTCATGTTTTTCATGAGTTTAATCTGATTTCATCAATAAAGTCTACAGGGTAGTTCAACTCTCCTAACTTGATTATCACATCCTTAACCATCCCCCGAGATTGTTTCCATGTCAAATCAGCAAGCACGACTATTTTGTCAGTTTCATGTAATGGACCAAAGTCATATTGGTCATACAAACTTCCTGGAAGGATGCTCACACCAGCTCCATAATCCAAAAGTGCCTGCTTGATTCTAAATTTCCTAACTTGAATGGGAATAATTGGTTCTCCTAGGTTACTTCCTTCCACTTCATCAACTTCCTTATTGTTACCTATAACTACTTGAGGAGTAAAGGTTAAATCATAATCATTACATTCAAATTTAGGAACGATACTAACCGTGTTGATGTGCATATTCTTTGAACTTGAGGCTTCATGTTGAGGGTTCTTTGTTGTATCACTTGGAAGCTTCCCCCTTTCTCTTTTGGACAATTGTTCGACTAATTACCTCAATTGCTTAGCAATGGCCTCATTGGTCTTTTCTTGTACCTCTTTGAATTTCTTAAACTCTTTCATCTCTTTTGTGAGATCTTGAATCATTGCAAGGATTACATTGTCATTACCATTGCTAGTGGAAGCACCTTGTTGATGTTGTTGATTCCTTTCTTGATATTGACCACCTTGTTGGTAGCTTATTTGATTGTAGTTGTTCCTTTGATAACCACCTTGATTGTAAAGGAGGATTCAATTGGTTAGTATTATTACCATATCTAAGATTTGGGTGATTTCTAAGACCGGGATGATAGGTGTTAGAATTCATATCATATGTCTTCCTTTCTCATTGGCCTTGTAAATGATGTAGACTTTCACTCTTCCCCAAATTCAAGTAGCATGTGACCGATGTATGGCCGATGTCATTGCACAGGTCACACACTTCATACTCACTAGATATGTTTGCCATGCCACTCTCTCCAACTTTAAGGCTTGCAATTTCTCATTCTAGAACCGCAATTCTATCCATTGCCACAT
The DNA here is from genome assembly GCA_025506505.1 of Flaveria sonorensis. Lineage (NCBI taxonomy): Eukaryota > Viridiplantae > Streptophyta > Magnoliopsida > Asterales > Asteraceae > Flaveria > Flaveria sonorensis. The sequence goes on along the minus strand of CM046435.1, from coordinate 31,949,554 downwards.
GATCATTCACCATCTTATGTTTGCACCCCCTTGACCTTCGACTTGATTGTGCATGCTTCTTGGAGATTACACTAATCCTTTCAAGAATATCCCAATCATCATCCTCATGGTTTAAGGTGAATGTTCCTGCACTTGTGGAATTTACATCTCTAGCATCCTCTGGTGATAGCCCATCATAGAATGCTGAAATCAACTCCCACTTAGCTATGCCATGATGTGGACAAGTTCTTAGCATATCTTTGAATCAATGAAAAGCTTCATGAAACCATTCACCTGATTGTTCTGTAAATCCTTGAATGTCTAGCCTTGCATCACTTGTCCTTTGAGAAGTATAGTATTCATCCAAGAATTGTTGTTGCATTTGTACCCATGTGTGAATACTTGCAGATGGCATGGATAAAAACCACTGCTTGGCTTTGTCTTTGAGAGTAAATTGAAAGAGGACCAACTTAACTTCATTCGGTGAGAAACCTTGGCCACCTATGGTACTACAAGATGCCTCAAATTCTGATATATGCAAATAGGGTTCTTCGGTTGCCATACCATGGAAGTGAGGGAGAATTCCCAAACATTATGGTCGGACTTCAAAAGCTCATCCCCTTTGTATTGGTGAAACTATAGGAGATGAATTGATAGCAATGGTAGGATGAAAGTGACTATCCACACCATGTGCTGGTACATAGTGTTGTGCTCCTAGATTAGCAGGTATGCCATTAAACGGTTGACCTCAAACGTTGTTGCGAATGGGTGGTTGATGTTGGACTCAACAACTGCATTAAGAATTAATGCATGAAAAAGTATGATGCTTGCCAAAGCATACAATCAAACAAAATGTGTTTTAACATACAAAACAATCATTTATAACACATTAACATTTTTAGCATTCATAACAATCACTAACATTTGTTTAAATTTCTTTTTTAGATTTGTAGATAAAAGAAATTTTAACCAAGTGTTAGTAGCGGATGAAGAGTCTCCACAGCGGATGAAGATCAACAGCAGCGGATGAAGAACAATTCATCTAAGTGTGTGCAGTGGATGAAAGAACTCCATAGCAGATGAAGAACATACAGCGGACAACAGACAAGAAAAAACACAAGTGTTCACAGCGGATGTTCATCCACAGCGGATGAACATTCCACAGCTGACAACATCCACCGCGGATGAACATTCCACAACGGATGTTCATCCACAGCGGATGAACATCCACAGCGGATGAACAACCAAGTATGCACAGTGGATGAATAGTCTTCTCCACAGCGGATGAGAAAACCTCCACAGCGGATGACTTAATTCCACAGCGGATAGCTTAGACACTTAGGATTATTTATGTAATATTCGTTTACATAAAGGTAGTTCAGTAATTGTATATAGCTATGTGTATAGGCTATAAATAGCATTCTACCCTAATCCTTTATAAGTTTTTGAACAATCAATCAAACAATCAGTTATTATTATTTTCGAGCATTCAAACAGACACACACACACTGATTTCATACACTTGAATCATGGGTTTCCGTACCATGGTTCTTGTTTGTTGATTATTGAGAGATATTGAAAAGGTCCTTGGGGAATCAACTTGTTCATGCTGAATATTGTTCTAATATGTTCATGTTCAACATGTTGTTGTAAAGTTGATTTCATCAGGTGGTATCACAGCTTTGGCTCAATCATTCATTGATTTCTATCCTCACATTCAACAACATTGATTTCAGTGGTTCATTAACTTCAAAAACACACATTCAAGCATCAAACTCATCTTCTTCTCATAAACATTCATTAAATGCAAACATCATGATTACTGAATCATTTTGTGCATTTTGAAGAAGTGTTGTTGATTTTTGCTTGAACATCACACTACCACACAAGTTTTCAGTGGTTTATGCAACAAACAATACACGAGTATTGTTCATACATTGTTAAACAACCTTTAAACAGAAGGTTTTTAACTTTTTACATCATTCAAACATTAAAACCCTAATCGGATTTTAAGGGCTTTGTTTTACACACTGTTTCATTGATTTTTCTTTGAACAAATCATTTTATGGACAATCTAAACCGGTCAGATTGTTCATTATCATCACAAACTAGTGACAATCTTACTAGAAACATATTTTGTTCATTGTTCAACCATCGGGTTGAATATTTTGAAAAATCATCACCGCAAAAAACCCTAGGAAAACCCTAGTTTTTGCAGAACAAAATTCACGGGAATTGTTGTTGTTTTTGATAAAACCATCGAAAAACTAATTGTCTTGTTTGAAAACTTTTCTGTATCAACTTTTTGATCCAAAAAGTTGTTTTACATAAGACAAACTCTGTTTTTAGGGTTTTTGCAAAAGGAATATCGAATTTTGCACTAAAAGACAAACATTCCCATCATCCATAATCTTTCTTGTCATCCGTGACCTAGAAAGAGACAAACATAGGATTTTAATTAATTGATTAATTAATTCTTTTATTTGGTAAACAATTAAAACAAATTAGTTTATCAAATTAACAAACAAATCCTAGAGACAATTAGGATTAATTAAAATTTTAGCACCAGACTAAGATTTAAACAAACCAATTTAACTTAAAATTTATTAAGTTTAAATCAACAAACATGGATGATGATATGATGAGTTCTAATAGTGGACTAAAACCCCCAAAGTTGAAGAACAAATTATATTTCAAGCAATGGAAAATCATGTTCGGGAATTGGATTACATATCAAGATCCAGATCTATGGACATCAATCACTGAAGGTCCTTACATTCCAGTGACTTTAGGACCTGACTATAACATACAAAAACCAGTTAGTCTGAAAAGTGTAGCTGGTGATGACCTCAAGCGGGTCAAAACAGACATGAAGGCATACAGTATTCTAGCTATGACTTTGCCTTTTGAAATTTTGACACGGGTCAAAAATTTCAAAACAGCCCATGAGCTGTGGAAGGTTCTTCACGCCATGTGTGAAGGAAGTGAGGAAATAATAGAGATCAAAAAGGAAAAATTAAGAACTCAATATGAAACCTTCCACCACATCCATGGAGAATCAATTCCTCAACAGTTACACAGATATGTCCAATTGGTCAATGAAATGATAGTATATGGACTTAAATACGACACTGTTGAAATCAACAAGAAAATGTTGCATACATTGCCTAAGAGTTGGACTCAGATAGTGTCTCTCATGAAAGCAACATTGGACTTGGAGGGACTATCCCCTGACTCACTTGTAGCCAAGGTTGAAGCACTGGAAATGGATGAAAAATCCAGGAACAACAACCACATCAGACATGTCAAGGCCTACAAGTTCAAAGAACCACAACACACAGACAGTGCTTTCCTCACAAGCCTAGAGAAGATGAAGAAGAAGAATTTCTAGATTCTCATGATACATCATTCTTCTCAGCACCAGAATCATCCAACAACAAACACAAGTCTAAGAAGACTGGAGTTCATGCTTATCATGAAGCTACACCCCAAAGTAAACATCAACCTCATAACTCTACCTCAAACAAATAGTCAAAACCTCAAACATCAAACATACACAGGCTTGAAAAAACTATGGATGCTCTTACTATTATTCTATAAAGTGAAGAGCAAAAGGCAGCTTATGCAGCCTTTTCAACAAGCTTTGAAGCTTTCTTGGGAGCAAGTCTGACTCCATCTCAGATCATCCAATAAGATTTGGATGAACTTCCACCAGATATGGTAGAAGAGATGGATCTTCAATGGTTAATGGCCATGATAACATACAGGTCCAAAAGGTTTCTGCAAAGAAATAGAGGTTTAACCATGGACAAGAAAACAAGAATTGGTTTTGATAAAACCAAAGTTAGGTGCTATAACCGTCAACTTTATGGGCACTTCTCCAGAGAATGTCAACAGCCCAGAGTTGATAGAAACACTCATCAAGCACTACACTCAAGTGGAATTAATTCAAACAGACAAGTGCCTCTACCAATCAGTATTCCAAATGCACCAATTCAACCTCAGATCACACAATTCGGTCCAACTCAACGTCCAACATCTTCTGCAATGATAATCAAAAAGGATGGAGAATGTGACTGGAGCCTTTATGAGGCTGAAATATCATCACCTTCAGATCATGCCCTTATGGCTGATATTAAAGACAAATTAACAGACATCCCGAAAGAGGGACATCTTAGAAGGACTGACAACATCTGGTATGTTAACAGTGGATGCTCCCGTCATATGACAGGCAACTGTTCCCTCCTTCGGGATTTTAAGAACAAACATGGAGGCAATGTAGCCTTTGGAGGAGATAAAACAGGTAGGAACAAATGGGTTGATTAACTTTGAGAATGTCAACTACTGCTCCAATCTTCAGTTCAATCTTCTGAGTGTATCCCAAATCTATGACAAGGGATATGTCACCCTATTTGACTCCAACAGCTGCTACATCCTTAAGATTGGTATTCAGATTCCAGAAGATCATATCCTTTTGAAAACTCCTCGTCTAAACAACACATACATTGTTGATATGAATAGTGTTTTAGTATCAACCCCTGAAACTTGTTTATTATCAAAAGCCAAAGAAGATGTATCACTATTGTGGCATAGACGATTAGGTCATTCCAATTTTAACCGAATGAACAAACTTGTTAAAAATGATCTAGTCATAGGTCTGCCACAAAAGGAATTTTTCTTTTCAGACCACTGCACAGCATGTCTGAAATGCAAACAACATAGAGTTTCACGTAAATCAAAATTGATAAACTCTAACAACATACCACTCAAATTGCTTCATATGGACCTTTTTGGCCCAACAAACATCCTAAGCATAGGAAAGAAGCAATACTGTCTTGTCATAGTAGATGATTACTCCAGATTCACATGGGTATTCTTTCTACTACACAAGACAGAATTAGCACAAATCGTTACATCCTTTATCACAAAGATTGAGAATCAACTTGATCTTAAAGTCAAATCTTTAAGAAGTGATAATGACACTGAATTTAAGAATGACTACATTTCTTCTTTTTGTGCAGAGAAAGGAATAAGTCATCAATTCAGTGTAGCAAGAACTCCTCAGCAGAATGGAGTAGCTGAACGAAGGAACAGAACATTAATAGAAGCAGCTAGAGCCATGCTAGCTGACTCTCTATTGCCCATATCCTTTTGGGCTGAAGCCATAAACACAGCATGCTACATACAAAACAGAACATTATCATCAAAGAACATTCCAAAATGCCTTATGAATTAGTGTTTAAAAGAAACCATATATAGGATTTCTTAAGGCCTTTGGATGTTCTGTTTCAATATTAAACACCAGAGAACAATTATCCAAATTTTCTCCAAAAGAAGATGATGGATTCTTTGTTGGATATTCTGGAAGCTCAAAAGCTTATAGAGTATTCAATCCAAGGCTAAATATAGTAGAAGAAACAACCGATGTTGTTTTCAATGAACATTCTTTCACTAAGAAAGTCATTGGATCTAACTAGCTGTTTGATATTGATGTATTAACCAAATCATTTGACACAACATATTTTGATGTTTCAGGTTCAAAGGAGAACAATGAGTATCCAATGGTTCCACCATCAACCATTGATGTTCCATTGACTGCTGATCCTCCAAGGAGAACCACTAAACACACCATCAAGCACAACTTTGTCAACACCTCCTGATCAACAAACACCTCAAGAGAAACATCATCAGACACTCCAGTATCTTCATCTCTTGTACCCACTCAATCACAAGATACCAACAAAACAAAACAACCTGAAGATAATGATGAGTACCATTCTCTACCAGACACACATCATGAAGATGAAATCCTAGATTTCTTTCATGATTCCCCTCAAACATTCACTAAACCTCCTCAATCAGACAATCATACATCACCCAATACTCTTGCTCAACCCTTATCACATGATTATACAATCACCAATCTTGATTCAACAATCCATGTTGATCAGATCAACACAACAAGAATTCACAAAGATCATCCCTTCGAAAACATCATAGGTGATCTCAATACCATATTGACTCGTAGTCAATTTGATACAGCAAACATTTGTTTGTATTCTTGTTTCTTATCCTTAACTATACCCAGAAACATCATTAAAGCCTTAAAGGACAACAGTTGGATAGAAGCCATGCAAGAGGAACTACAGCAATCAAGAAGCATAAAGTTTGGAAGCTGGTAGATCTGCCTAAAGGTCAATATGCAATTGGCACAAGGTGGCTATTCAGAAACAAAGCAGATGACAGAGGGATTGTCATAAGAAATAAAGCAAGGCTTATAGGTCAAGGATATACTTAAGAGGAAGGCATTGATTATGATGATGTCTTTGCTCCTGTAGCTAGATTGGAAGCCATCCAAGTATTCCTTACTTATGCCTCATTACAGAAGTTCACTGTCTACCAAATGGATGTCAAATGTGTATTCCTTTATGGTAAGATAGATATAGAGGTGTATGTTGCTCAACCTCCAGGGTTTGAAGATCCAAATTTCCCTCACAGAGTATACAAGTTAGACAAAGCTTTGTATGGTCTTCACCAAGCACCCAAAAAGTGGTATGAAACTCTATCAAAGTTTCTACTACAGAATGGTTACACCAGAGTTAAAATTGATCGGACATTGTTCTTAAAAAGAAAAGAACAAGACTTGTTAGTAGTGCAAGTCTATGTGGATGACATAATATTTGGCTCCACAAACACACAGCTTTGCAAAGAGTTTGAAACTCTTATGCAATCAAAATTCAAGATGAGCTCAATGGGAGAACTCACATTCTTCCTAGGTCTACAAGTCCAACAATCAACAGATGGAATGTTCATCAATCAAAGCAAATATGTGCATCAGATCCTCAAGAAGTATAACATGACTGATTGCAATTCAAGAAGACACCATTTGCAACTGGATTGAAGTTTGGACCAGATCAAGAAGGAACATCACTTGACCAGAAACTTTACAGATCTATGATAGGTTCTCTGATGTACCTAACAGCAAGCAGACCTGATATCATGTATGCAGTATGCATGTGTGCAAGATATCAAGCAGATCCCAAGGAATCACACATAAATGCTGTAAAAAGAATCATCCGATACTTGAAAGCAAACCAGCTCTTGGTTTGTGGTATCCTAAAGATGGAGACTTCTCTTTATGTGCATACACAGACAGTGATTACGGGGGATGCAATAACAACAGAAAATCAACCAGTGGAGGCTGTCAGTTTCTTGGATCAAGATTGATCTCTTGGCAATGCAAGAAATAGACAAATTTCTTCGTGTTCACAGCCGAAGCAGAATATATAGCTGCTTCTGCATGCTGTTCTTAAGTGTTATGGATTCAAAACCAAATGCCTGATTATGGCTTTAATTTTCTTAAAACACCCATACACATTGACAATTCTGCAGCCATGTTTATAACAGACAATCCTATTCAACATTCAAAAACCAAACACATAGAGATCAGATATCACTTTCTAAGAGATTGCTCAGAAAAGGGTCTGATCAAGTTGATCAAGGTCTACACAGATAACCAATTGGCTGACCTTTTTACAAAACCATTTGATTCAACACGATTTGAATTTTTGGTTCAGTCTCTTGGTATGATCAACTATGAAACAACAAATTAATATTTTCAAAATATTCATATCAGACATACTTGATTTTGTCGAAGCCCATGGTTACTATGACCTCTCGTAATTTTCGTTAAATGTTTGTTAAACTTAGTTATCTCTTGTAAGGGTTTATTTTATTATTAAGGCAAGTACAAGAATTTATTTTGTTATTGATCATAAACCATCGGTTAATCATTTAGAACTTAATGGGACGATTCAATCTACCTGAAAACACATTTAACTCGTTTAATTCGACCTGAAACGGCCGACAGTAATCCTATAGCCGTTGGACATGTTCGTGATCAAATTGAACCTATAAAATATAGGGCAAATGCTCTCGACACGTTCTTTTCACTATATGTAAGCTCAATTTCACCAAAACACACACATACATCGAATTCCCAAATCAAGAACAGTCTACTTTGTACCTATGTCTATTCTATTGAATTTCAAACAATTCCAGGTAATTACATTAGGGTTTTTACTCGTTTTTACTTGGGGAACAAAAGCCTCATGGTTAATTTGATTATAATCAACGAATTGATGTTCAATTGGATTGATTTCAGATTTAGGGTTCATATGGGAATTTGGGGTTTTTCTGTAAGTGTGTTTTTAACAATTTCTGACTGGAACTTAACACAACCGGGGCTTTGGCCCAGCGGTTTGGTCATTCTGTCTTGGCAAAGGGCCCGGGTTCGAACCCGAGGGCCTGCCATTATTTTTTAAAAGGTTTTTTTAATATGTAAAATTTTGAAAAATATTTAAATAGTATTAATAATCATATAAAAACTATTTTTTTTTCAGAAAATTTATAAAATCATTGTCTTTTATATTTTATTGAAAATCTAAATTAAGAAATTCCCATTTCTTTTATTTCAAAATTATAAAAATTGTACAAAATACAAATTTATTATTAATCTTAAATTGTAATGAATTTCCACTAAATTTGTAATAACTTCTATTAAATAAATTCTTTATTGTTACATATTTATTTATTTATAATATTTAAGAAAATAAATATACATGTACGTATTTAAATATGTACACTTATTGTAATTAATAAAATTATTTTAATCACTTAAATCTACAAGTTATTATTTTATTTAAAGAGCAAATAATATCCATTTCAAGATAAGGGTTTAACTTTTAGTGTTAATCACCAAAACTCTTATCATTTAACCACCAAAATGATAACAAATTGTATCTACATAATAAAAAAAAAAATCATGCACTAAATGGTTTATAAATATAACACCATAATTATCATGATTAACTTAACGCGTCGTTCATTTAGGTTGAACGTTAACGAATCCTCGGCATTATATAGAAGACCTTCTTATTTGGCATCCTTATAATCCATGTGAGTTTTCATACCCTATTTTATATATTTCACACTTTTGGGGTGAAACATGTTAACCTTATATTTACCACACTCGTAAACATGTTTTTTTACTCTTGTAACACTTGTGCAATTCATTTTATGTTGTCATGGTTATTTGAGCACTTGTAATTATCATGTGATGACTCTTGTAAGATACAATCATTAACTATAGCTAGCTTGGTGACGTCATATATCTATGGGCCTGACAAGCCTATTTGGTGCTAAAGCCGAGGTTATTGCCGGCTCCTAGTATCGTATTATTGAGCACTATGGGAACCAAGTACACTTAGCTAATCGTTTAATCTTGTAATGGCCATATTTGTCAAGGTTTGATTGTTACATTTGTTCGTCCATCTTTATTTACTTTATTCAATAACCTATGACGTGAATTGTCATCGTTTGACATATATATATGTATGATTACTCTATGGAAACTCACCAACATATTGTTGACTTTATTTTTAACATATTTCAAGAAATGATACTATTTAATTTGCTCTTGAAGACTTGAACATATCTAGAATTTGGACCTAGTGAAATAAAATAAATAGACATATTTGTCACATGAAGCTATTTGAACTTTGTATTATTGTTTGCGTGAAACTTATGTTATTTTCTTATTGTATGTCATGAACCTTGGAAATTGATAATATTTATACTTTGAAAATAGTGTTGTGTGGCATGAACAATCTTAACCCTCACATCCCGACGTTTCCACCGTTAAGGTTGGGGTGTGACAGATAGGTATCAGAGCCTATAACTATAGGGATTTAGGTTATTAGAAATGATGGCCTAGACTATTGCTAACCTAGGGACCCTTTTCATGAATAATCATTATGATCTTGTAAGTTAGTTTATATGCCTATCATATGTTGTTACATGTTGCATGATAAATTCCTTATGTGCTATTTGATTATAGTTAGAAAATGGTTCCTTAGGAATAGGACTTGAACCTTATATACCCCAACTTCCTAATCCTCTTCTTATGCCTTTAAGTTCTACCGCGTCGAATATTTTCTAAATCTTATTCTCGACTACATGTGGAATTCTACGCATCCTATCGAGTGGATAAAATTCCTTAGACGATATGTCTAAATCTTGAAAATCTCATCAAGGTTTTAATTCTAATAGCCTATAGGGAAGTGTGTGACACATAACCACCTGTATTCTGGATTTCCTGGCAAAAGGCCCTCGGGCTAAGGCAAGCATTTCGTATAAATCCCATTTCGGGACCTGTTATGCTTACCTGGGGATTTCCGGGATGAGTGCTAAATTATGGTCAACATACACATCTCCCTCAAGGTAATTGGGATTAAGTCACCTCGACGTGTCCATGTTCCTATTGGCTTTGTGTTACCAAATAGAACAATCCTGAATATGTTTATTAAATCTTAAAAATGTACTTGTTATTATTGAACTCGTTTTACTCCTCAGTTCCTATGTTTAAACATTATTATACGTCATGTGCCTCATGTGGCTATCGCTATACCTTGATCAATGCGTATATAAATCTCAGTACATATTTAAAGGCATTGTGTGCCTAAATCGAATGGTTTTCAAAACTTTAAAATGTTACTTATGGTTTTCAAATCTCCTTAAAGTATGTCCCATAATTGAATTCATGCAATGCTGCAAAAGTGGGATACCTGTATCTCAGGATGTTTTGTCTAGGCAGGGTATCCATATTAATCCAATTCGACCGATGGACCCGTTTGCCCTACCTGGGAATCCATGAGGTGAGTGTCCACTTATAGGTACGCGTGTTTTCAATAAATTTGTGGTTGACCTAACACTTTGAAAAGCCAACGTATTCCCTTTGGTTTGCGAATCAAACGTTTACATTTGGAGCATCTCATTGTTGTTTTGAATCGTTTTTGTCATAGATTTCGTTTTCTAGACTTAAACCGTTCAAGCTTTGAAAACCTATCACGATTGATCCAGTTATTCCGAACTGTAACCCTGATCCTAGCAAGCATGATTTCTCTCTTGTTAATGTTACATTGAAGAAATTTGACGTTTTCTGAGTTTCTAACCGATTTTTTTTCTTTTCGTTTGCTAAGTCGAGCTTTGTAATAATATTGTGTTATAAAATCTTTTAACCGTTTTGCACCATAGGAAATGCAAGAGGTTGCAAGTCAACTTATGACTAAGGACACTCGTATCTTCTAAATGAAACTATCTCACCAAAATAGGAGTGAATCCCGTACTTTGGTGACAAATTTGAATTCTTGATTGTTTTTCTTATTATTATGAAATTCCATCATCAAGATAGGAGTGAATTAAATACCTTGATGATAATTTCACTCATCTAAATCTTATGGATTTGTATTTCCTCAGATGAAATGACCTCTTCAAACTAGGAGTGAATTATGTACTTTGATGGAGATTTTCAATTTGCTATATTTTATTTTTACAAAATTTCACCATTAAGATAGGAGTGATTTTCCTTACCTTAATGGCAAATTACCTCATCTTATTCCTGTTGATCCTTAACAATGAGTTAGGATCAAGCTTTCATTTTTGTAAGTTAAGTGTTATGTTTCGAGAACTACACCACCAAGCTAGGAGTGATAACCACATCTTGGTGACTATTCTCATTCCTTGATTTCAATCTTACCTAGGTCTTAAGATTCCTATTGACAAGAAACATGTAGTAACTTGAAGGGTGAATACCGTTACCTGATTTATTGGCGATAGTATTCCAACCTATCAAGTCAAAGCATGATTCCTGAACTCAAAAGAGGTCCTGACCACTTTAGATTAATCTTAGTTCCAAGACTGGAACATTTAAATCTTAATCGATTTTTCTCACGTTTTTTTATGTTTCAATTTGTCGTTTGATCTAGCTTTATGGAACCTTTTATTTCTTACTTATCGATCTTCATTCGGGTTATCATCAAAACTTAATTGCACGATGATAACACTCCTAAAACAATCTTTCGTACAAGATAAAGTCATTATAAATTTATGTTTATGCCCTTCTGGTTATACCAATATCTCGGCTGTGTTCATGGGTTTGATGAACCGCATGTGCAAGACGTACTTGAAAAATAATTGTGATTGCCTTTATCGACTATATCCTGAATTATTTAAATTTTTAATCCGATCATGAAGGACATTTTCATTTGATCCTTGTATCTAAAAAAAAAAATGCAATTCCTATTGTTTGCGTTACTTTTTTTGGGTCGTCTTTGAATTTCTAATCTTGAAAATCTCTAAATCTCTATCTTGATTGCGACTTACAAGACTCGTTATTACATTCATCCCTATGCGGATAAAAAGGTTCACAAATCTTCATAATTAGTATTCGTGGTTTGGCTTAAAGGAAAAGAAGGCATAGCTTGGTATATGTCCAAGTGCCTCAAAAGTCAAAGCCAAACATCTGTATCCCTATGAATCTTTTGATTAACTTGAAGTTTCTATGTGTAAAAGGAAACATTTATCGATGGAGTTCATCACCAATTTGTCTCTTATTTCTAGACATCCTAATAACACTTGATTGGCCGAATAAGTAAACCGGTGCAATTCATATAGATACTTGTGGAATATCGAGTCAAGAAATTGACCCATATCTACATCAACCAAATAGTCAGCCACCGTGGTATGTCTCAAAAATCTTCGATCGTGATGGTCTACTTATCTTTTGTTCTAGCCAAGCCTTTAAATCGTCAAGACAATCTTGGTACAAATTCATCATTCGCTGACCGAAGCAGAAAGAACGATATAACCTTTCAAGATATGCATTGAGCTTGTGTCATTTTATTTAGTAGCTCTTGGGATTCTCAATTACCGTTGATCAAACTTTCATACAATTACAGGTCTTTCCATCAGCATCAAGATGTCATCTCATTATGTAAGTTCCTTCAAAATGCTTGAGCTTATTAAGAAAGTGGCTTATACGCTTAAACTGCCCTAATAACTCAGCATTGCTTATCCAACATTTCATGTGTCAAATCTCAAAAATTTATCTTGTCAATTATAACTTTTGCATCCTACTGGAGAAGTTCAAATTGTATGCATCTTGTCAAGAAACCTGTAAAAAATTCCATAATTTGCAAAGTGAAGCAACTCCCCTGTAACCGAACACCAATTACAGTTCGTTAAAATTCTAAACGTGCCCTAAAAATTCGCATGGGAACGTGAAGACCAAATGAAATTCAAGTATCAAGATGGCACCATTTGGAGCTTTATATGGTCGTTCTCCGGTCTGCTGGACCGACATTGGAGTTTCAAGTCAACGACATGTTTCATCGTAAAGGTCTCACCATGGAAGGGTGTTGTTCGCTTTGGGAAGAAGGGCAAGCTAGCCCCACGTTTTGTAGGACCTTTCAAGATTCTGAAAAGAGTTGGAAAAGTGGCTTACAAACTGGAACTACCTTCTGAACTTAGCGGGGTTCATCATGTTCTCCATGTCTCAAATTTGAGGAAATGTTTGGCCGATGAAAATTTGCATGTTCTTTTAGAAGAAATCCAAATCGACGAATCCTTACACTTCATTGAGAAACCTATCGAGATTATGGACCGAACGCTGAAGAAAACCCGAACATCTACCATACCGATCGTTAAAGTTCGTTGGGAAAACAAAAGTGGAGCTTAGTTCACCTGGGAACGCGAGGATCACATGAAGAAGAAATATCTCTATCTGTTCATTTAGTTTTTAATTTCGGGATGAAATTCCTTAAATTTGGGGAGACTGTGACCTCTCGTAATTTTCGTTAAATGTTTGTTAAACTTAGTTATCTCTTGTAAGGGTTTATTTTGTTATTAATACAAGTACGAGGATTTATTTGTAATTTCTTGATGTAATTAATAACTAAGTAATTAATAATAATAATAATAATAATAATAATAATAATAATAATAATAATAATAATAATAATAATAATAATACAATAATAATAAAATGATAAAATCATAATATTAATAATAGTAAATAATTATAATAAGTGTTAATATTGTTAATAAATAAAAGTAATATAAGATTAATATCTTAAAAACTTGTAAATTATATTTTGTGCATAAAATAACAAACTTAAAACCGCAGGGACCAAAATGTAAATTTTTAAAACCCAAACCAACCCCCCGTTTTCCCGACCAACCTCCGGCCAAAAATCCGGTCACCTCCGGCGACCCTTAAACCCCATAAAAACCCAATTTTTAACACCTAAAAGTAAATCTAACCGGTTCAAGAACAAGATTCGAACCTTGGAAGAGGAATTAATTCGAAATTAACATCGATTACATAAACATGTAAACCGAAACCGATTACCATCGCAATTCATAACGGCTTCTACACTTAAAACATCTTAATTATCAAATTAATTGATCATAAACCATCGGTTAATCATTTAGAACTTAATGGGATGATTAAATCCACCTGAAACCACATTTAACTCGTTTAATTCGACCTGAAACGGCCGACAGTAATCCTATAGCCGTTGGACATGTTCGTGATCAAATTGAACCTATAAAATAGAGGGCAAATGCTCTCGACACGTTCTTTACACTATATGTAAGCCCAGTTTCACCAAAACACACACATACATCGAATTCACAAATCAAGAACAGTCGACTTTGTACCTCTGTCTATTCTATCGAATTTCAAACAATTCCAGGTAATTACATTAGGGTTTTTACTCGTTTTTACTTGGGGAACAAAAGCCCCATGGTTAATTTGATTATAATCAATGAATTGATGTTCAATTTGATTGATTTCAGATTTAGGGTTCATATGGGAATTTGGGGTTTTTCTGTAAGTGTGTTTTTAACAATTTCTGACTGGAACTTAACACAACCGGGGCTTTGGCCCAGCGGTTTGGTCATTCTGTCTTGGTAAAGGGCACGGGTTCAAACCCGAGGCCCTGCCATTATTTTTTAAAAAGGTTTTTGTAATATATGAAATTCTGAAATATATTTAAATAGTATTAATAATCATATAAAAACTATTTTTTATCAGAAAATTTATAAAATCATTTTCTTTTATATTTTATTGAAAATCTAAATTAATAAATTCTCATTTCTTTTATTTCAAAATTATAAAAATTGTACAAAACAAATTTATTATTAATCTTAAATTGTAATGAATTTCCATAAAATTTGTAATAATTTCTATTAAATAAATTCTTTATTGTTACACATTTATTTATTTATAATATTTAAGAAATAAATATACATGTACGTATTTAAAGATGTACACTTCTTGTAATTAATAAAATTATTTTAATCACTTAAATCTACAAGTTATTATTTTATTTAAAGAGTAAAAAATATCCATTTGAAGATAAGGGTTTAACTTTTAGTGTTAATCACCAAAACTCTTATCATTTAACCACCAAAATGATAACAAATTGTATCTATATCATAATTTAAAATAATGCACTAAATGGTTTATAAATATAACACCATAATTATCATGATTAACTTAACGCGTCGTTCATTTAGGTTGAACGTTAACGAATCCTCGGCATTATATAGAAGACCTTCTTATTTGACATCCTTATAAGTGAGTTTTCATATCCCATTTTATATTATTTCATACTTTTGGGGTGAAACATGTTAATCTTATATTTACCACACTTGTGCAATTCATTTTATGTTGTCATGGTTATTTGAGCACTTATAATTATCATGTGATGACTCTTGTAAGATACAATCATTAACTATTGCTAGCCTGGCGACGTCATAGATCTATGGGCCTGACAAGCCTATTTGGTGCTAAAGCTGAGGTTATTGCCGGCTCCTAGTGACGTATTCTTGAGCACTATGGGAACCAAGTACACTTAGCTAATCGTTTAATCTTGTAATGACCATATTTTTCAAGATTTGATTGTTACATTTGTTCATTCATCTTTATTTACTTTATTCAATAACCTGCGACGTGAATTGCCATCGCTTGATATATAAATATGTATGATTACTCTATGGAAACTCACCAACATAATGTTGACTTTATTTTTAACATGTTTCAGGAAATGATACCATTTAAGTTGCTCTTGAAGACTTGAACATATCTAGGATTTGGACCTAGTGAAATAAAATAAAAAGACATATTTGTCACATGACGCTATTTGAACTTTGTATTATTGTTTGCGTGAAACTTATGTTACTTCCTTATTGTATGTCATGAACCTTGGAAATTGGTGATATTTATACTTTGAAAATAATGTTGTGTGGCACGAACAATCTTAACCCTCACATCTCGACGTTTCCGCTGTTAAGGTTG
Organism: Flaveria sonorensis; assembly: GCA_025506505.1. Classification (NCBI taxonomy): domain Eukaryota; kingdom Viridiplantae; phylum Streptophyta; class Magnoliopsida; order Asterales; family Asteraceae; genus Flaveria; species Flaveria sonorensis. The sequence continues at coordinate 31,933,374 of CM046435.1, read as the reverse complement.
GGGTGTGACAATTACCATCAGCTTTCCCTTTTTCAAAATCAAGATATCATGCAAATCATTCATTTTGATAATATTGAATCACACATACATTTCATGAGAAATGATAGTACACTACCATAATTCTTCACTTGAGTCATTTTCCACTAATAAAGACTGACAAATTCTTTGATTGATAGGTGGATAGGCTCATCATGGGTCATATAAAATTAGATACAACAGTGAAGAACTAAATTCTCATGACTGTGTGGTTAACAACAGATCTTGGTTTATGGTGAGTATTGATCTATCCAATATAGGTTGCATTCAAAGTAACTACAATACACTAAGTGAAACAGTTTATAAATTGCTCAATCATACAAGTGTCTCCTTTGTTATGATAATCATAGACCTGGAGTACACCTAGGCATTCTTTGTTGTGCTAAGCACAGACCTGAATGACCTAAATCATGATCCAAAAAGATTCCCAAAGAGGAACACATCCATCTTGGATGAATCATCAATAAAGTCTTTATGACTACTTCCTTGTGAATGAATCAAAAGAATCCCAAAGAGGATCATCTTCCAAAGTGAAGTGAAAATGAATTCCAATGAGGATCAACAATCATGGATCAAATTGAGCATTTATACTCCTAAGTAGCTAGGTTTTAAGTATTGAAAGTACTTTCTAGCATAACTTGAGAAGGGTTGTGTTAATCATACAATCAGATGTGGTGTACATACATCTCATGTCAATCAATTTAAAACATGATAATCACTCATTGTTTTAAATCTACCATTAATACCATGCTTGAGTTTAAGTGGATCACAATATCTGCAATCAACATTGTTCTTGTCTATGTCTATTCTCAAAACCATACAACCAACTCAGTGAGAAATGTAGACTAGTATGATGTCATGGTATGTGCAAAAGATTTATGTTCAAACATGAAAATCATTCATTTATTAGTTAGATAAGGCATTATCCTTCTAACTTTTATAAAACAAGCAAAATGGACTTTGATAATTTCCATATTAAATCATATAAATTTTTGACATTTTATAAAAGGTTTTTATAATATGCAAAAACTTAGGGGGAGAAATTGAACATGGAATTATCAAAGGCAGTAGAATTGTGCATTATCATACATTTCAAATTTTAATATTTTCAAATTTTGAAAAATAAACAAAGCCAAGTCAAGCCAACACCCAAACAGCAGGTTGACACATATTCATTTGTTTATTTTATTGCATAATATTGCTTATGAGTGATATCAAAACATCCATATATTGAATATGTTAAATTTCAATATTTTAACATACAATTTAATTAAATCTTCTTTTGCAAGAAAAACAAACAAATTTGCAATTTTATGTGCTTCGGAAGCAAGATATTTGCTTCGGAAGAAATGACTTCAAAACATACAAAATTTTTAATTTTTTTAAATTTTTGACAAATGTTCACATAACGGATGAACAAATATAACATCCGCTGTGGCAACAGTACCACACAAAACATTACAAGTGTCCACAGCGGATGAACATTGTTCATCCGCTGTGAACATCCTCTCAATAACAGTCAAAGTGTCCACAGTGCATGAACACTGTTCATCTGCTGTGAATATTCATTTAAAATTCCCAAGTGTTCCACGGTGTATGAACATTGTTCATCCGCTGTGAACAAAGCATTCAATCCATTCAAAGTGTCCACAGCGCATTAATAAGTTTCATCCACTGTGTATATTCATTCAAACATTCAGGTGTTCCACAGCGCATGACAGTTGTTCATCTTCTGTGGACATATCAAACATATGATCCAAGGATCTACAGCGCATGAACAAATGTTCATCCGCTGTGAACAATCAGTACAATGGACAAAGGGTACACCGCGTATGAACAAATTGTTCATCCGCTCAGTGGACAAACACCGCGTATGTTGTTCATCCGCTGTGAAAACTTGTCAGCATACAAGTTATGTGCACAGCGCATGAACAAATTGTTCATCCGCTGTGTGCATAGTACATACAACGCACTGTGTAATTTGTACAGCGCATGCCACTGTTCATACAGCGGATGACCTAAATTGATTTCAAGTCATTTTTGCACAGCGCATGACCACTGTTCATACAGCGGATAGTTTGCGCATAACCACTGTATCCACAGCAGATAGTTCATTATCCGTTGTATATTTAAACAACACTTGCACATTTTTACTTTTTCACCTATAAAGAGAGAGAAAGTAAAACATTCAAAATTTCAAACCTTGTTCAACAAAACCCTTCGTAAACTCTTGTCACTTGATTAAATCCAAACACAAACAAATACCAATTTATCATCGTTTTGTTTATTCAAAAGGTATAATCATATGCTCGAAACTTTAAATCTTCCATTTTGACTCCATTTATTCAGTTTCAGACTCATACATTGTTCGACTCAGTCGAACTGAGAACCGTTAATCAACAATAAGTAATTTGAAGTTAATAATCAAATTAAACATTGAAATGATGTGTTTAGGTCTTAGTCGAATGTACTTAGGCTGTTTATTTGGTGAAATTTGATTAAGTGTTCATAATGAACATGAACAGACACGGTGTTCATGCCAAAATTGAACAAAAACATTGTTTGATCATTGAAAATGTGCAAAAATGCTTATACTATGTTATAACTTGGTAAACATATTCAATAGTTACTAACAACCACATAACAAACCGTTATTTTGGCAGAAACAACTCATACAAACATTGATTGCATATGTATTGAATGTGCATTAAATGTTATTTGGACTTCAAAAGGTCAATCTGAAGTTCAAAAATCAAACAGATATATTGAGCAATTTATGCATGTTCATGAACTTGTTAATCATGATATATCATCAAATCTAATCAGAAATCAGTTTTGAATCATAAAAGAGTACAACAAACAATTTTTAAACAATCAAAATCATTCAACAGTTGACTTGTAAAAGTCAAACTATTATTTTCATACAAACACCCAAATCATTCATTTTTAGTCAAACAACAAGTTCTAAATATACATAAGTTTCAATTTACAAACATACAAATGAACACTTAATCAACATTTCATCATTTCAAGCAATTATACATATATCATAAAGAATCACTAACATTTGTCTTCTTTTATGCAAATATGGCAAACTTGGTGTTTGTGAGGGATCACAACATCTGTGCATTCCTAGATCCTGACTCTCCCAAGTCAGAGAATTATAGAGACATGATCCAGGCCATTAGACAGTCTAGACTGGTCCATGCAATGACTGCTAGACCAGACATCTGTGAAGATCATATAGTCTAGTTCTGGACCAATGCACACCTAGGAGAGGTTGATGATTAGCAAGTAGTAATATCTATTGTGCAAAACCAAGAAATCGTTATCACTGAGGAAGTTATAAGGAGGGATCTGCAATTGGGAGATATTGATGCAGAAGGCCCTGTAGAATTTGATGAGAACTATGTGCTACATGTATTTAGGCTGATTGGATACACAGGCACTATTGAAAAAAAAACAGATTAAGAAATCATACATGTGTGCTCAGTTCAGGTTTCTTATGCATACATATCAGAAAACTATGACCAATAGAAAAACAGGATGGGATGCTACATCTCTAAGAGCTTCATGTACCATTGCTAGCATTATTGCAAGGAGACTATTCAATTTTGGTGCTCAGATCCTAAATGGGTTGGTTTATAACATCACAGAGGTGAGGAACAAGTTCTTAATGTTTCCAAGATTCCTGCAGATGATTATTGATGATCTGCTACCAACCATTCCAAAGAAGGAGCCATATTTCAGCCTGTTCACTTCAATGAACATGTATTTACCATGATCAAATCAAGCCTCTATAAAGGAGATAAGGTTCCTGTGCCTCCTCACATGATTTATCATGATCTCCCTGTTCCTGATGAGTTTATGAGGATACCAGGTGAAGATGAGCCTTTCATGCTATTCCAACATGCAAGTCACCAAGCCCCTATCATACAACCAGCACCAATCATCCATGCCCCAATCATAGAGCATGACCCAATCATTCCTCAACCAATCCAACCAGAACAACCACTTAGCCCACAACATCCACCTAGCCCTATACAATCACACAGCCAAAACCTCTCTGATCAACAAACACTATCATCTCTGTTAAGAGATATAGATACAGCTCTTGAGCAACTTCCAGAAGAGCATGAAGAGGTTGGTACTTCTTTTCATGAGCAAGAAACTACTTAAACATTCATATCTGCTAAAATGGGTGAACCAAGCAGTGAAACATTAACAGAATAAGACATAGAGCATTCAAAGGTCTTTCTATTCACCAAGTACAATAAACTCATTGAAAGATCAAACACAAGGACAAAGAAATTGAAAGACAAACAGAAGGAGAAAGATATAGAGATTGAAAAACTTAAAGCTGATAAAATGCTCAAAAGTTGATTGTTAAGTTTGTAGAGCAACAGCTTGAACAAACTCAAAAAGATCTAAAAGTCAAGGATAATGAGCTTCTAACAGCTACTGCTGAAGTTGACTACTGGGCTAACCAATCAATATCATGTGAAAATGAAATTGATAAACTGAAAAAGATAATTAAAGCCCAAGCTAAAGAAATAAAGAGGCTAAACAGAGAGCTTGAGCATACAGACTCTTACTGAATGAAAAAGAACTTTTAGATGATATTGTTAAAGATTTGAGTGAGTCTGAAGGAGAAGAACCACAACAAACACAATCAGAACAAGCTGAACTAGCATTGATCATTCCCGAAGAAACATACACAATGGATCAGCTGTTTAGTGAGGCTAATCCACATGAGAACATTCATTATTCTCCTATCCTGAAACAACATTTCCATTCTCCTGATCAAGTCACAGAAGAAACATGAATAGTTCCTTACAATCCTTTCACTGCAAAGCAAATGGAACTAATCAGACAATTTGCTAAATCAGCCTCTGTGCAACCTGAACAAGTTACAACAGAAGCATCATCATCATCTCCTTAATTAATGACATATGAGAGGAAAAGGAAAAGAACCTATTTAGGTTCTTCATCAAAGGGCAAACAACAAGCAATAGAGCCTGAATCACCAAAATCACCTCCTTACATGCTACTTAAGGTAAAACAAGAAGAACCTTAGTATGCTGAGCAACACAACTGGAAGAAGGTAAGATAGCACAGTCTTCTGATCAACAACCAATTATAATCATATCAAACTCTGATGAGGAAAGAGAAGAAGATGATGAAGAAGATCAAATTAAAAACATTCAGGATCTATTCTCAGATGATCCTAAAACTCTCATGGGAATTGAGTTAATCTCAAGAGGTTTCCCATATGATGCATTCATGACCATTAACGTTACTGAAGTAAAGGATCTGCTCAAGGACTTTCAAGAAGTTTTGAAAAATGAAAGTGAGAAGACCTACAAGAGATATAAAGAAATCAAGATCAATAAGAATTACAAAAGAATCTGCCTAAGGATCCTCAAATTGACAAGATGACTTACCAACAAGTCAAGAGTTGGTTAAGTCACACAAGGATTCCTTACAGATCTTATGCTGGGAGATCTTTATCATAAATGAAAGATATGGCCAGAGAAATCTACAAGAATATGCTGTCAAATGCCCTGAAGCCACAAGTTTTCAACCCATATCCATCTGCTTCTCTCTCAACATATCACCAAGCACCTCCTGAACTACATCTAATTGAAGAACCTATAGAGTTCATGCCCCCAGGCTATGGCCTAAAGGAAATGAGGTTAGAGAGATGATCAGTGAGAAGACTAACTTTGTTAAATTATATGACAAAATCTCTCTGACAGCCGGGGCAAATGAAACAATCAAACAAAATGTTTTTTAATATACAAAACATACAATCAAAGCATACAATCAAACAAAATGTGTTTTAACATACAAAACAATCATTTATAACACATTAACATAATTAACATTCATAACGATCACTAACATTTGTATAAATTTCTTTTTCAGATTTGTAGATAAAAGAAATTTTGACCAAGTGTTCGTAGCGGATGAAGAGTCTCCACAGCGAATGAAGATCATCAGCAGCGGATGAATAAAAATTCATCTAAGTGTGTGCAGCAGATGGAAGAATTCCACAGTGGATGAAGAACATACAGCGGACAACAGAAAAGCAAAAACACAAGTGTTCACAGCGGATGTTCATCCACACCGGATGAACATTCCACAGCGGACAACATCCATAGCGGATGAACATTCCACAGCGGATGAACATTCCACAGCGGATGTTCATCCACAGCGGATGAACAACCAAGTATGCAAAACGGATGAATAGTCTTCTGCACAGCAGATGAGAAAACCTCCACAGCGGATGACTTAATTCCACAGCGGATAGCTTAGACACTTAGGATTATTTATGTAATATTCGTTTACATAAAGGTAGTTCAGTAATTGTATATAGCTATGTATATAGGCTATAAATAGCATTCTACCCTAATCCTTTGTAAGCTTTTGAACAATCAATCAACAATCAGATTATTATTTTTGAGCATTCAAACACACAGACACTGATTTCACACTTGAATCATGGGTTTCTGCACCATGGTTCTTGTTTGTTGATTATTGAGAGATATTGAAAAGGTCCTTGGGTGAATCAACTTTTTCATGTTGAATATTGTTTCTAATATGTTCATGTTCAACATGTTGTTGTAAAGTTGATTTCATCAGTTGAGCATAACCATCCTGATCCTGATTTGGTTGACGCTTTCGATAGCCCGATTGGTTCCTATAATCCTTAAAATCATGTTGGTTTGATCCATCCATACCGACTTGATCTTCAATCCATTCAGCCACATAAGTAGTGTGATGACTTCCTTCCACTGAAAACCGTTACTCGTTACTATAAAGAATACCTTTCTCGTTATGCTAAAATTTGGCATTGGTTGGAATTTACGGAGGAGGTTGGTGTTGCACACCTTGATTTAGAGGGATCGGCCCTTGAGGTTGAGGTTACAGAGGTTGTGGTTGAGGTAGAGGATCATCAGGTTGAGGGAACACAGGTAATGGAATATCTCCCATAGGTTGGTTGGGTTGTGGTACTCCTTGGTTTTCTGGATTGTTCATCATTCTTGATTGGTTACTTTCAAGCATTCTTGAAATTCTGCTTAATATCCGATGAGCTATTGCTGATGATGTACCTTCTTTTGATCTTGTTTGACCACGAATTTGAGAAGTCCTTGAAATTGATGCTTTTTGAAACACGATTCACTCTGGTAGTCTTCTCGATTTCTGGATCAAGTTGCAATGGTGAGGTCCTTCCTGAAAATCTCGTACGCATTAACGTAGTAGCCACAGGCAAACAAGAAAACACAAAATACTTCACGTAATACTGAATTATTGACTCGTGATGTAATCCCATTCCACAATAACAAAGATGTAAAATCACATAATTAGATCAATTAAACACTGAATTATTGACTCGTGATCAGGTAGACCTATTACTAAGTCACCTTTAACTTATTGATTCATTCTGTTAAAATTAGAGTGTCCCAATTGTCTTTGCCATACATAGGAAACATCTTCTAATGGTTTTGATAAAAATATAGTATCAGGGGTTGATGCTAAAACTGTGTTCATATTAACAATGTATGTGTTGTTTTGACGGGGAGTTTTCAAAAAGATACAATCTTCAGATGTTTGAAACCCTATCTTGAGGATGTAACAATTGTTGGAGTCAAAGAGGTTAGCATATCCTTTATCACAGATTTGGATACACTAAGAAGATTAAACTGGAGGTTGGAGCAATAGTGGACATTCTCTAAGCTGATCAACCCATTGGATACTGTTCCTTCACCAGTTATTTTTCCTCCTTTCTTGTCACCTCCAAATGCTATGTTTCCTCCATGTTTTCTCTTGAAATCTCGAAGGAGGGAACAGTTGCCAGTCATATGTCGGGTAGCATCCACTGTCAACATACTAGATGTTGTCAGGCCTTCTTTGATATCCCTGCACTGATAAAGAAATTAATTAGAGGGTGCAAACCAAGCCAAGATGGTCTTGGGTTTTCCCTCTTTTTCAATAATACAAGTTTCTTCTAAAGAAGCATTGTCTACTAGCTTAGGAACTCTAGGTACACTAGACTTCCTTTGCATGTTTTTACCTCTGTCAGGAGAAGTGCTTTGAGCTCTCCTCTTTTGAGTGCTAAGGTCAGATTGGTGTCTGTTTTGAGACTTATGTCTCTTTTCTGTTTAGTTAAAGTTGTCATAGAAGGTTTTGTCATTGTTTAAAACAACATTTGTATGAGGAGTTTGTCTTGGTACTCCTCCCTTTTCTTGTTAGGAACAACTGTCTGTTTCTCAGTTGATTTCTTAAACTGAGTTTGTTTGTTTTGCTTTTTGTTCTTCTTATTGAAAAAGCAATTGACTGTACTATGATTGTTTCTTTCCCAATTGAACAGTAGTTGTGAAAATGACATGTTTCTATACTATGATTGTTCATATCATAGTATTTGCAGTACTTACCACATTTCACTTTCTGTGATGTGAGTGTATTGATCACACCACTCAAAGTAAGGCGAATTTGGTGTTTGTTGAAAACTTTTGATTTTATTTTTGACTTTAATGGAATATCAAAAGTTACAGTTGGTTGTTGGGCAGAATGCGGGCTTTTCCTTTCCCTTTGTTTGGTCTTTTGGGAGAGACAGTGGAAGACTCGGCCTTTCTTCCACTTGAGCAGATATCTAATACTTGTTTATGCTTTGGTTGTTTTGGTGTTATATCAACCATATTGGAACTTTTTCAGTTTCAGTAATTGGTTGATCTGACTCATCATATAGTAAATCTTCATCATCTTCATCTGATGTGCGTATATCAAATTCATTGTTTTCTTCTTGATAGAAATCTGTTGATTTTATTTGCGATGGTGATTGACTTTTAACAAATTTTATTAGAGGTGGTTTTGATAGTAATAATGATTTAAATGATGATGATGATGATAATGATGGTTTAGAGTCATCTCTCCTGTCATGAGGGTCAAGTGATTCCCTATGTTTATTGGTCATTACGTCAGGTAGTGGGATATAGTTATCATTATAAGGTGGATTAACCTTATTATATCCCAAACCTGAAGGGTCTTTGAATGCCCTTTGTTGAGCAAGAAGTTCTTCGAACTTCTTAATGCTCACGTAAAACTTTTGAAGTTTCACTTCAATTTCAGCTTGTAGAGTTTTTGACTGAGTCAAAGATTCAGAGAGTTGCTCAACTTGAGCTGCTAGTGTTAGCTTTTCAGACAACAATTTATCCACATCATTTTTCAATGACAAAATTTTGATCTCATATTGTTTTTGTTTTGACTTTAAACTGTCTTTCAAAATGTTTGTGCAGGACCAGTTAAAAGGATTGTCAATACAAACAGTCTCATAATGATGAGAGTGTTAGAACACTTAACTAATCAAATGGGGAACCAGGTTTATGTAAATGATGCTAAGAACACAAGAAATAATAAGACAGAACTAAGAACAACAACAGAGTATATGGTTTTCAAGAATGTTGTATATTGCTCTTAAGTAATTTTACAAGTGTTACAAAGCATAAAAAGAAATACAAGAACCTGAAATACTTTATACTACATCCTACAGCTGGTCATACTTTGAAGGCCAGCTGTAAACACTAATCTAGACAACAAGATCAATGTAAAGTCAAAAGGCAGATTGTCTTTTGACTAGTGACTATGACATGTCATAGCTTATATCCTAATATATTACAAAAAGGATAAAAGGTACAAAGTAGAAAGTTACAAACACAAGACCATGATCTATAATTTACTAAAGCATGGACCTTTTCACCAACTCATGCAAGTTGGTGAGTCTTCAAAGTTGCAACGAAAAGTAAGTCAGCTTTATGGAAAAGTAGATCAGAGAAAGCGTGTTCACTCTGTCTTTGGAAGAAATCAGTCTTCACTTAATTGGCTTCGGAAGACTGTCTTTGAAGCTTTGAAAGACTTCATCTTTGGCTTCGGAAGATTTTGACTTCCTCCCCCAAGATTGTTTCCATGTCAAATCAGCAAGCACCACTGTTTTGTCAGTTTCATGTAATGGACCAAAGTCATATTGGTCATACAAACTTCCTGGAAGGATGTCACACCAGCTCCATAATCTAAAAGTGCCCGCTTAATTCTAAATTTCCTAACTTGAATGGGAATAATTGGTTCTCCTAGGTCACTTGCTTCCACTTCATCAACTTCCTTATCGATACCTACAACTACTTGAGGAGTAAAGGTTAAATCATAATCATTACATTCAAATTTAGGAACAATACTAACAGAGTTGATGTGCATATTCTTTGAACTTGAGGCTTGATGTTGAGGGTTCTTTGTTGTATCACTTGGAAGCTTCCCCCTTACTCATTCGGACAATTGTTCGGCTAATTACCTCAATTGCTTAGCAATGGCCTCATTGGTCTTTTCTTGTACCTCTTTGAATTGCTTAAACTCTTTCATCTCCTTTGCAAGATCTTGAATCGCTGCAAGGATTGCATTGTCATTACCATTGCTAGTGGAAGCACCTTGTTGATGTTATTGATTCCTTTCTTGATATTGACCACCTTGTTGGTAGCTAATTTGATTGTAGTTGTTCCTTTGATAACCGCCTTGATTGTATTCTTGTTGTTGGCCTTGTTATTGGTTGCTTCCTTGATTTGCTACCTAAAAGGAGGATTCAATAGGTTAGTATTATTACCATATCTAAGATTTGGGTGATTTCTAAGACTGGGATGATATGTGTTAGAATTCATATCATATGTCCTCCTTTTTCCTTGGCCTTGTAATTGATGTAGACTTTCACTCTTCCCCAAATTCAAGTAGCATGTGACCGATGTATGGCCGATGTCATTGCACATGTCACACACTTCATACTCACTAGATATGTTCGCCACGCCACTCACTTCAACTTTAAGGCTTGCAATTTCTTGTTTTAGAACTCCAATTCTATCCATGGACACATGATCATTCACCGTCTTTATGTTTGCACCCCTTGACCTTCGGCTTGATTGTGCATGCTTCTTGGAGATTACACTCATCCTTTCAAGAATATCCCAATCATCATCCTCATGGTTTAAGGTGAACGTTCCTGCACTTATGGAATTTACATCTCTAGCATCCTCCGGTGATAACCCATCATAGAATGCTAAAATCAACTCCCACTTAGCTATGCCATGATGTGGACAAGTTCTTAGTATCTCTTTGAATCGGTGAAAAGCTTCATGAAACTATTCACCTGATTGTTCTGTAAATCCTCAAATGGCTCGCCTTGCATCAAGTGTCCTTTGGGAAGTATAGTATTCATCCAAGAATTGTTGTTGCATTTGTACCCATGTGTGAATACTTGCAGATGGAAGGGATAAAAACCACTGGTTGGCTTTGTCTTTGAGTGTAAATTGAAAGAGCACCAACTTAACTTCATCCGGTGAGAAACCTTGGCCACCTATGGTACTACAAGATGCCTCAAATTTTGATATATGCAAATAGGGTTCTTCAGTTGCCATACCATCGAAGTGAGGGAGAATTTCCAAACATTGTGGTCGGACTTCAAAAGCTCATCCCCTTTGTGTTGGTGAAACTATAGGAGATGAATTGATGGCAATGGCAGGATGAAAGTGACTATCCACACCATGTGCTGGTACATAGTGTTGTGCTCCAAGATTATCAGGTATGCCGTTAAACGGTTGACCTCCAACGTTGTTGCGAATAGGTGGTTGAGCATAACCATCCTGATCCTGATTTGGTTGACAGTTTCGATAGCCCGATTAGTTCCTATAATCCTCAAAATCATGTTGGTTTGATCCATATATATCAACTTGATCTTCAATCCATTCATCCATATAATTAGTGTGATGACTTCCTTCCACTGAAAACCATTCCTCGTTACTATGAAGAATACCTATCTCGTTATGCTGAAAACTAGGATTGCGCACCCAGAAATTTTGCATTAGTTAGAAATTTAAGGGATGAGGTTGGTGTTGCACACCTTGATTTAGAGGGATCGACCCCTAAGGTTGAGGTGTAGGTTGTGGTTGAGGTGGAGGTTCATCAGGTTGAAGGAACACAGGTAATGGAATATCTCCTAAGGGTTGGTTGGGTTGTGGTACTCCTTGGTTTACTGGATTGTTCATCATTCTTGATTGGTTACTTTCAGACATTCTTGAAAGTCTACTTAATATCAGATGAGCTGTTTCTGATGATGTACCTTCTTTCGATCTTGTTTGACCATGAATTTGAGAAGTCCTTGAAATTGATGCTTTTTGAAAGACACGATTCGCTCTTGTAGTCTTCTTGATTTCTGGATCAAATTGCAGTAGTAAGGTCCTTCCTGAAAATCTCATATGCACTAACGTAGTAGCTACCTGCAAACAAGAAAACACAAAATACCTTACGTATATACTGAATTATTGACTCGTGATGTAATCCCATTCCAATAACAAAGATGTAAAATCACATAATTAGATCAATTAAACACTGAATTATTGACTCGTGATCAGGTAGACCTATTACTAAGTCACCTTTAACTTATTGTTTCATTGTGTTAAAGTTAGTGTCCCAATTGTCTTTGCCATACTTAGGAAACATCTTCTAATGCTTTTGAAAATAAACAAGTTTCAGGGGTTGATGCTAAAACTGTGTTCATATCAACAATGTATGTTGTTTTTTGGGGGGGAGTTTTCAAAAAGATACAATCTTCAGGTATTTGAAACCCCGTCTTGAGGATGTAACAATTGTTTGAGTCAAAGAGGTTAGCATATCCTTTATCATAGATTTGGGATACACTAAAGATTAAACTGGAGGTTGGAGCAGTAGTTGACATTCTCAAAGCTGATCAACCCATGGATACTGTTCCTTCACCAGTATCTTTCCTCCTTTCTTGTCCTCCTCCAATGCTATGTTTCCTCTATGTTTGCTCTACAGTTGGTTGTTGGGCAGAATGTGGACTTTTCCTTTCCCTTTGTTTGGTCTTTTAGGAGAGACAGTGGAAGACTCGGCCTTTCTTTCACTTGAGCAGATATCTAATACTTGTTTATGCTTTGGTTGTTTTGGTGTTATATCAACCATATTGGAACTTTTTTAGTTTCAGTAATTGGTTGATCTGACTCATCATATAGTAAATCTTCATCATCTTCATCTGATGTGCGTACATCAAATTCATTGTTTTTTTCTTGATAGAAATCTGTTGATTTTATTTGCGGTGGTGATTGACTTTTAACAAATTTTATCAAAAGTGGTTTTGATAGTAATGATGATTTAAATGATGATGATGATAGTGATGGTTTATAGTCATCTCACCTGTCATGTGGGTCAAGTGATTCCCTATGTTTGTTGGTCATTACACATCAGGTAGTGGGATAGTGTTATCATTATAAGGTGGATTAACCTTATTATATCCCAACCTGAGGGGTCTTTGAATGCCCTTTGTTGAGCAAGAAGTTCTTCGAACTTCTTAATGCTCACTTAAAACTTTTGAAGTTTCAATTAAGTTTTAGCTTGTAGAGTTTTTTACTGAGTCAAAGATTTAGAGAGTTGCTCAACTTGAGCTGCTAGTGTTAGCTTTTTCAGACAACAATTTGTCCACATCATTTTTCAGTGACAAAAGTTGATCTCATATTGTTTTGGTTCTGATTTTAAACTGTCTTTCAAATGTTTGTGTGCAGGACTGGTTAAAGGAATGGTCAATACAATCAGTCTCATAATGAGGAGTGTGTTAGAACACTTTACAGATCAAATAGGGACCCAGGTTTATGTAAATGATTGCTAGATAAAAGTAAACAATGAACAGAACAAGAACAGCAACAGAGTAATATGGTTTTTCAAGAATGCTGTATATTGCTCTTA